>OX596221.1:1584109-1935523 GCA_951394215.1 Glyphodes perspectalis
GCCCAGATTTGGAGCTTATCTTGGATCAAAAAGATTTCAACTAAACAAAATATCTCATGAAGAATTATGACAAAAATATATCAAAGGCAATTTATTCCCGTCGAGAACAGTGAAAGAAATAATTTTTCATCTGCAGCATTCATTTTAGGGTTAAAGATATTTTTTATTGTCTACATACATAGTTTTTGTAGAAAAAATAATATTAAAAACATTATATTAAACATTATTTTATTAGTTGGGTTTGTTAATAAAATATTGTGATTAGACATTGGAATGTAATATTCAATAGTATTTTTTCGATGGGTAACATGATGTACTGTATAATTTAATATCGCACCTTGAACCACAATCATGTAATGCAATAAAATATTTAAGTTTGATTACAAACTGTATGTATGTATGTGGATTCTAGATCATCTTCCTAGCGTCATGTCCCGTGCTTAGACGGAATCCGCTTAGACCATGATCCAGGATTTAGCGAGTCTGGTTATTACATTGAAGCGACTGCCGATTTGACCTTAGCAACCCTAAGATAGGGGAACCAGACAATTTTCGGATCATGGTTACAAATCCAAAGTTGTTTGAATTTGCAGGTTTCATCACGATGTTTTCCCTCACCGTCGAGCTAGTGGTATAAATACGTACATAGGTTTAAATAAAATCCAGAGGTACGTGCCCGGGTTTGAACCCGCACTCCTCAGTTAAGAGGCGCGTGTCCTTACCATTGAGCTACCACCGCTAGATATTAATACAATATTTGCATTACACAAGGTGATCTAATGATGGATCCAAGATAAACAATGGAGCTGTCCGATTTAAATCTTTAATAACATCAATGATATAAAAACCATTTTGTGCTGTCTAACCTCCAAAACTACCAGAGGGATACCAGACAAATTAAAAGATGCTCACGTATGAAATACCAATGATATTACATAAATCTATTAGCTACAGTGACTATTTACCATAAGCAAGGCGCAATTTGTTTAGTCACCCTTAGTACCTAGTGTAAAATTGTCTAAGGGCTGATTTTCGACAGTCAGATAAAAGATAACAATCGAATAAATCACAATCCGCATGATTGCTAAATGTTATTGCCTGTTTCCTAAGTCAAATACCGTATGACAAATTCAAATTCAAATTCAAATTCAAATTCAAATTCAAATTCAAATTCAAATTCAAATTCAAATTCAAATTCAAATTCAAATTCAAATTCAAATTCAAATTCTTTACGAAACATGGGTTTACAATGTTGGTCTAAGTAGGTATGTTATGTATCACCACATTCAGCCTTTCGGCATGCAAATTACAATTTTCAGAGGTCATGCAAATTACTTTCGGCATAAAAATTACAGTTTACACACATTACATACCTAGGTCACAATCAAATTCACGCAAATTAAAGATGTCAAATATTAATCATTTTCGTATAAGTCATGGTTTAAAAATTGTCAGAAAACAAATAATTTACAGAATAGTATCCCTTTTTAACCGACTTCAAAAAAAAGGAGGAGGTTCTCAATTCGACTGAATTTTTTTTTTTTTTTTTTTTTTTTTTTTTTTTTTTTTTTTTTTTTTTTGTAATAAAAACATCTTCAAATTGGTGCCTTGTTTTACTTTATTAGTCGGTTAATTCTTATCTGACCATTAAAAAATCGGCCCTCAATGTACTTCTATGACAAAAGCTCAAAAAATAAACGTCTGAAACAATGAATAGAATTATCCCTCAAAGTATGTACATTTCACACAATAGGCTACTTGACTCTACTTGACTCTACTTGACTCTACTTTTACTTGACGTCACGCGGACCTTGACGCGCTGTATCTTCGTCATTATTGATTTTCTGAACAATAGAAAGTAGTTAATAATCTCAAAAATGTGAGTCAACTGGTCTATAACAACACGATAATTACTAAAGTAACTTTAGTAAGGAACATAGGCGCTTTAAAAGTTCACAAAATCACATTTATAACTATTAAAAATCTAAGTCAACATTCACCAAAGCAACTTCCTTAGAACGTATATAAAAATAACACCTTAGCAACCTAAAGTTTACCACTACCGAGCTGTGTATAAATACAAGCGTGTACAAGTTTGAAATGGAGCTTAGTAAATAAGGGATACCGGTCCAGCCGAAACGCTCGACAAACAAACCCCGGGGTTTGCTTCCTGCGCTCTTCCTTGCTGCCTTCCGCAGGCAAGATTTACTGCTGCAGGAATAAAATAAGGCAAGCAGTTGTAAATACGACTACCTCCCTCGTTGCTTTGTTGTGTCTTTTAACAATGCAAGTTGGGGATGAGATAATGCAGGGATATTATTTTGTTTTGTGCGGTAATAAATATTCGTTGTGTTATTGCAATTGTAGCAGACTGAGTCGAATCGCTTACATAATCACAGACGCAATACCCAATACAACTATTAGCCGTCTTTTAGGACATGCTACTAAGGAAACACAGTTAGTATATTCTTTTGAGTGCCAGCTCGCGCAACATTAATTGTTTGTTATGTTTAATCATTTTCCAAGGCAAGAACGGGGTTCGTGTTACGTAATGCCTGCATTATTTTATTCTTGCAGCGGTAAATATCTGCGGCAGGTCGGGAAGGAAGCGCCCAGGAAGCGAACCTGAGGTTTTGTTTGCTCAACAACATTTTGGGTGACGTTGGCAAAAATTTTTATTTACTAAGCTCTAATTAGAATTTGTATACGATATTTAATATAAGCATATGTCTTTTGAGTTGCTTTTTAGGGTTGCGTTTGTCGGAAAGTGAATAGGGATGATGACTACATTAAAAAGCTATAATTCTATTTAGTCTGTCAGTTAGATTATACAAAAGTACTAGACACATATTTTTCGCTTTGTCAAATTAACAAGTCCGATGTTGGTCTGGGACTTAAAAAATAATGTGCCAACTGTGTTTCTAGCCTAGTATGTCGTAAAAGGTGACTAATAATATATGGGGTTGTGGGTATGTGAATGTGTAGGTGACGAGCTAGCCACTTGTCACTACTTTTTCACAATTTTCCATCTAACCAAGCCTAGTTTTGTTTCTGGCTGAAAGTGGTTAAAGGGGCCACCTGCCTCTTTGACTCTGCTTACTCCTTCGGGGATTATGGGCGTGATGTTATGTAATGTTATGTTAATTAACTCTATTTTGTAAAAATTGTACGAAAGCGTGACGTCACGCGCAACTTCAATGCTTTGCATCTTCGTCAATGTTTGTTTGACAAATAAATAAAAATACGTGTTCAATATTTTTTTATAATCAAACTGAGGGACTATACAGAATTTTTTAGTCATCTTGCCTATTGAAATCTATATAGGGTAATGTAGTATTTCATGAATTTTTCTAATGTATTTTTTAAGAGATAGGAATTTCTTGTAAGAGTTGCCAAATGTCAAAAAATGTTTTATCACATCCATGAAACACATTTATGTACAGCTTTTAATTGTTAGAAAGTATATCTGGATATGATTTCATAGATTAGTGGTTTTAAATCGGAATGCCAATGAAGACCTTAAAAGCCTTACCTACAACATCAGCCAGAGTTGTGGTTGAACTAAATAACTAACTAATTACTACAACATATCAGATATAGATCTTAAAGTTACCAAATTTTAGCTCCCAGTACCTAAATCTAGGTTGTAGATTTACCTCAAAAGTAAATCTACAAACCAAACCAAAACCCAATTAGCATTTCCCTAGCCACTTCCACGATAAAATTTCAAGTTAATCCTCCTAATTTCGTACTTATCGCTTGAACGAATCACCGAAATGTCGTCTAACTTAACTCGACCGTTTATCATAATCTAGACACACAGTCCGGTAATGGCGCCGTAACTTATTTCACTCCATTAGCCCGTTATCAGCGCATTAACTAACCCTTTTCAGCTTAAGCTGTGCTTGATCCTGACTATTAACTCGAGGATAATCAAGTTAAAATATAGTCATAGGAATCTATATACGTCTGGATACAATATTCTTGGAATATTGATAGCATCTTTTGGCGTAGAGTTAACTGGCTACTAATTAAGTAGACTCCATTTTATTTGGAGTTATTAAGTTATCATATACACGATATAAACTCATATAATAAGAATTCAATGCTTTTTGTAATGCTTAGGTAGGACTATTACTTATATTAAAAAGCATTAAACATTGAAGTATAGCCGTAAAAACAAATTTTGAAAAAATCGTTAAAGCGCTTTGCAACTATTAGTTTTATACACTGGTGGCGCCTTCATGGGCACCATCAATCGCCTAGGGCACCATTAACACTTATTGCCGACAAACTATACACGCCATTTCCCTAGCAGGGTAGGCAGAGAGAACCGTGGTGTGTAAATACCGTGTCGTGAGGCATTCCATTCTCATAGCCTACCATCAAATCTTGTCGCCGTTAAAACCTACATAGGGCGCTTTATAATCCCGTCACCTTCGAAATTTCAAATGAATGTCGCCTGAGGCTGCCGTAGAAATGTCGGGGCGCCAAATTGGTCCGAGCCACTGCATAGTGAGAGTGCATACTGCACGCGGAGGCAGGCCAAAACAAACGATCACCTTATTGCAGCCATGAATCACGAGTAGCAAGATTAATGCGGTATGGAGCCACTAACTCACTTATATGGGCGTGTTTTTAATTTCGCTTCTGTATCCTGGGCACATGGGTTTATGTATTACAACACATATTGCAATAACTTTTGCTATAGTTAGTGTACTACATACACAAATTTATTGGCTTTGCAACAGCTAGTTAACTGTTAACTAGAATTATATGGTTCATAACATTATATTTATGAAGAAACTCGCTAATTAATTTTAACTTTATTTATATGCGTTTTAATAGCGACAAGCGTTTAATAATGACAAGCTTGATGGCGCATTCGGTAGTGACCCTGCCCCATGCGCCAAGAGTTGTGGGTTCGATTCCCACCCAGGACAAACATTTGTATGATGAATACTTGTGTTTGTTCTGTGTCTGGGTGTTAATATCCAATATTTAAGTATATATTTGTAATACCACTGTTGATTCTGATGTCCGTAACACAAGTGCTTAAGCTACTTACCTCGGAGACAGATCAATGTATGTGATGTAGTCGGATATTTATTTATTTATATTATTTATTTATTTAATAGCAGAATAATATTGATTAGTTTATGAGCGGTGGAGCACAATGGCAATGGCATTGATAGATAACCACGCAAGGCACGTTTGCTATTTAGTAACAAAACGGATTCCACGCGAGTGGATCTGCAAACAAAAGCTAGTTTATAATATTTCGTTTCGAAACGTAACGATTGCACTTTTCCATTTTGAAGTTAGCTGGCAAGAATGATGGATGACGCAATAATACGACAAGTCGCACCGACGGGGATTAATGCAAGAAAATATGGGTTCGGAGAGCTGTAGAGCTTGCAGAGATTAAGCAAGCGTGTTCGTTACCGGGTAACGGGTAACGATGTATACCCGGAACGTTACCGTACGTTCATTGCTGACATATTCCGTAAATATGTCAGTTAGATTCGCTACTCTACTCTACTAATAGTGTGGTGCCTATATAAACATCTATATAAACATTTATACATATATAGGCTATTATGAGGGGAAATAAATCTCACTCTAATAATATTAAATATGTAATGTTCTAGTTTTAAGTTGAAGTTTAATTTTAATTTTGATTGTAACTCTCAAATTGCTATGCCCTAACAGGGTATCACATAGGAACTATTTTAAATTAAGAAGACCCTTTATACCAGTGACGTGCAATAAATGATTTGATTTGATTTGATTTGATTTGATTTGCTACTCGGTGTTTGACTCTAGTGTTTGATTGGGTAGAAGTAACGGGTAACGTTCGTTACTTTACGGACGTAGTGGGTCTTGACTTTGTGACCGTTTGTGTCTGTAGAGATAGCAGTTTTTGATATATAATAAAATTTACTGTCAGCAACAGTCGTCGGTAATTGGCAACTTTCTTCCTTTTAGTTACCTTAATAGTCCCATGTTGGACTCGAGAATTTGCTAACTGTGTTCCTTGCCTAGAATATCGATGTCGTAAAAAGCGACTAATGGCGTAATGGTATCAGGTTTGTGACATTGCAGGCGACGAGCTGGCCACTTGTTTATGACACATTTCTATCACCAACAGATTTTTGGATAATTGTAGTTAAGGAACTTACGGTTCCTTTGGGAATGCTTGATGATGTGTGTGCATGATTATGAACGAGATTTTGAAAGGTAATAAAATCTGCTATAATCGTTAGCTATGTCGGCAAAAGTTGCCTGCGGTTGCCTACGGTTGCCAACCGTTGCGGTCGCTGACTTACCGCTGCTCATCTGTAGGTAAGCTCACTTGTACTTAAGTTTTAACTTCTAAAACTAGTTTCCGTACAGGAACTCCCCGAGGTAACATGGCAGGTCGCTATCTTATTACGCAAACAAAAGACTGTGACTTTGAAATAGTTCAGTCAGTGGTTCTCAAATAGTTTTTTCTCGAATATTCCTTCGGGGAAAGGACAAACCACAAACCACATGTCCTATATATGTACATAAAATAATTTATAAGAATAGGCTATTTGACAGTAGGAAAAAAATTTAGTTATTTTTTGTCATCCACGTTCCTTACAAATTTTAACAGCGATTTCCATTAATAAATATAAAAAATAATGAATATTTTTACCAAAAAACCCAAAATAAAATTAATTTATTTTAAGTACGAGTCACGTGACCGTAAATAGTTGTAATTGGCTGAATGGATTGTGACGTCGCACGTCTGGGAACAACCAGTCCTGCCATTGCTTTAAGCTCGAGTTCCTTGTTTTCTTACGATTTTTAAGTCTATCATTGTACATTATTTGTATGGTCAGTAATAGATTACCGACCACTTCACTTGTATAATCATGGTGAATGATTTTGTAAAAGCAGACAGCGGAAACTTTCGATCGGAATTTACGTTGAACCATTATAATCCTTACTGGCACTGCACACCCTTTATAGCTATGTTTTTTTGGGTAAATTACAGGTAAAAACTCATATAAACCAACGAATGAGAAGATT
Organism: Glyphodes perspectalis; assembly: GCA_951394215.1. Classification (NCBI taxonomy): domain Eukaryota; kingdom Metazoa; phylum Arthropoda; class Insecta; order Lepidoptera; family Crambidae; genus Glyphodes; species Glyphodes perspectalis. Next base: position 1,591,169 of record OX596221.1, read on the forward strand.
CTACCTTCTTCCAATGTCTTCGTACTAACGTGTGACGTCACTTGACGCCATTTTGCCGAAGTAGGCGTTTTGGCAGCTCAAATAATTAGTGTATTTTAAAATATATTTTTTTATATGAAATACTTATCAAAAATTAAAATAAATGTTATATCTAGAGTCCTCATACATCATTAAATATAGTGCGATGGTTTTCAGAAATTAGTCAAATAGCCTATTATGTATACTAAGTCTAATAAAAGTGAATTTGTGACAATTTTTGTATATTTGTAGATCGATTACACGTAATAAGCTAAACAGCTTTCGTTGTAGGAATAATAACAAATTGTGAAATTAATATTTTAACTGCTTGAAAATCATCTATAGTTACAACCTTTTTTTTAATTAATACCATATTAAAAATTGTTTTTTTTTTTTTAATTTAAACCATTGTATTTTGTCAGAAATAAAATCTGTGTCACCGATTTATGTCGTAAACTACCATATTTCCAAGAGATATAATGCAAAAAAAACGAATGTAAAAAACTGTTTTGATCTTGTATTTTATTTAATCTAACCTCTATCTAATAAGCTCTAGGATAAGTATCATAATTTGAGAACCAGTGACTTAAGCCACAGGCATGTTTGGGTTTGCACTCGGTCTGTTCTCAAGTCTAACTTAGCGTGTGAGAGAAATTAGCTTTCATACAACTTTGGCTTTCAGTGTTATTTTACATAATTAAGTAGAGGTTGGAAAAGTTGGCCAGATTTATAATTAGTTCCTCAAATCGCTTGAGTTTTTAAACCAAGTGTTTTTGTTGTAAAAGTGTGTATTAACATGGTAATGAGAATTTTATACGTTCATTACGAGTGAATTTCTGAGGTAACATTTAATTTCCTCAATTAACTTAAACATACAATAAGAGATATCTCTTAAGGTTGCAGTAGTAAGATCACGTCACGTTTGTGAGGGCTGTTGGTTCGAATCCCGACACATGTATAATATAAATATAAATATCAAACTACATCACATACATTGATCTGACTCCGAGGTAAGAAGCTTAAGCACTTGTGTTACGGATATCAGAATCAACAGTGGTATTACAATTATATACTTAAATATATTGGATATTAACACCCAGACACAGAAGAAACACAAGTATTCATCACACGAATGTTTGTTCTGGTTGGAGATCAAACCGTAGCTGTTGGAATTTGCAGGTTTCATCACTATGTTTACCCTCACCGCCGAGCTAGTGGTAAAAATACATACATAATTTAAAAAATCCAGAGGTGCCTGCCCAGTTTTGAACCCACACCACTCGGTTAAGAGGCGCGTGTTCTTATCATTGAGCTACCACCGCTCCTATCAGTTAATATACATACATAAAATTACATCTGCAATGCCTGAAGAGGTAGGCAGAGTCCGAACAGCGATATGCACTTTAAAGATTAAAATAATTCATACACCTTGTATAAATTTTATTGAAAAGAGTAACTACCGAGTTTCTAGCCGGATTCTTTTAGGTAGATACAACATTCCGAACCGGTGGTAGAATCATATAGCTGTGGCTTTACCTGTATTTGACGATTTATAAGGGTTTCCTTGAAACCTATATAAATAAAGAATATTTTGACTTTTGACTTTTGAAAGGTGCGCGCAGACTAGGGACTTCTGTCCGGAGGACTTTTTGTCTGTGTCATAGATCGTTTACAACTGTATCAGCCAACGCACACGAGGGACATAAGTCGGCCGAACAGAAAGTCCGCCGGACAAAATTCCGCCGAATAAAAGTCCCCAGGGAGAAGAGGTCATCAACAGTCTGGACCATACAAAAGAACGCGGGAGTCCCTGAAAATAGTAGAACTGAAGTGCCATGAAACATCCTTGTTACGCGCTCCAACGGTCGGTTCCAGCGGCCAAATGACCGCACACCGTGTGCGTTGAGTCCTCGCGGGACATTTTTTCTATGGTTGGGGGGTTTTGTTCTCGGCGGACAAAAGTCCGTTGTCTGCGCGTACCTTAAACCATATTCAGCCAAAATACAATTGAGTTTGGTTAGATTGCGATAAAGCAGTTGCTTACACAAATCAAAACACTATTAGACGCCTTTTACGACATGCTAGGAAAGAAACATAGTTAGTACGTTATTTTTTCTATGTTTATTGTGACTGACTCGATGGCGCATTCAGTAGCGACCCTGCCCCATGCGCCAGGAGTTGTGGGTTCGATTCCCACCCAGGACAAACATTCGTATGATGAATACTTGTCTTTGTTCTGTGTCTAGGTGTTAATATCCAATATTGAAGTATTTATATTTGTAATACCACTGTTGATTCTGATATCTGTAACACAAGTGCTTAAGCTACTTACTTCGGAGTCAGATCAATGTATGAGATGTAGTCGGATATTTACTTATTTGTTTATTATTTTTAAATCATAAACCTTCGTAGGACTTAACAATGAGGATTAATTATAATAGTCTACGCGAGGTTCAAAGCGTCCAAAGTTACACACAGTACTATTTGAATTTTGCTCTATCAGATTAATTAATCCCCTTGCAGTTTCGGCGGTGATTAATGTTAGCTATAGTGCAGTTGTCTGTTTGCACACAGCTACAGTAAATTTGGCGAAACGTCGGAGTTTGCAGTAACTGTTTTTTTATGAGCCTAAAATATCCAAACACAGTATTTATTTTGACCGAAAGTGGTTAAAGGCGCTTGCTAGTTTGATACTGCTTACCCCTTCGGGGATTTCGGGTGTGATGTCATGTATCATCATCTTCCTAGCGTTATGTCCCGTGCTTAGATGGGGTCCGCTTAGACCATGATCCAGGATTTAGCGAGTCTGGTAATTACATTGAAGCGACTGCCGATCTGACCTTCGTAACCCTAAGATAGGGGAACCAGACAATTTTTGGATCATGGTTACAAATCCAAAGTTGTTTGAATTTGCAGGTTTCATCACGATGTTTTCCTTCACCGTCGAGCTAGTGGTATAAATACGTACATAGACTTGAAAAATCCAGAGGTACGTGCCTGGGTTTGAACTCGCACTCTTCGGTTAAGAGGCTCGTGTCCTTACTATTGAGCTACCACCGCTCCCCGCTGTGATGTCATTTATGTATGTAATCAAATATTATAGTGACGAAACTTTAGTGTTTGCCCGTCTGTCTGGGTGTCACTATTTTGTTCTGACGGTAAGGGCAAATGGAGGGCTTCTGAATTAAGCAGTCTGCTTTAATTACAATTACAGTATTTTTTTTTCTGCTATACTAGTCCGAAAGGTATTGCAATGAAATTAAATTGTCTTTATTTACATAGACTTCAATAAAGCACTAAAAAATCGTCAGAACAAAATCAATATTTACTATGATATAAACAAAAAAATAAATAAATATCAGACTACATCACATACATTGATCTGACTCCGAGGTAAGTAGCTCAAGCACTTGTGTTACGGATATCAGAATCAACAGTGGTATTACAAATGTATACTTAAATAAAACAACCAGACACACAAACACAAGTATTCGTCACACGAATGTTTGTCCTGGGTGGGGACCGAACCCACAACTCTTGGCGCGACTGAATGCGCCATCAAGCCAGCCAAATCATTAATGTTCATCTCATGTTTGAACCGATATCCCTCGACTATACGACGTACGTTCTTATCATTGAGCTATAAGATAACACAACTAGTTTGAAGGTACATATGTCTCAGTAATACCACATACTGGAATAGCGATAACGCTCAGGAGATTACCAGTAATTACTCCCCCCCCGAGTCGAAGTTCGGTACAGATTAGGGGAACTTGTTATCCGCACACGAACTATATATAACAGGTCGGATTGTGTGTCTGTCCATAAAGGATTGCGTTAATTAAGGCGGTTACCAAACGGTTGGAATATCTGCCATATGCGTGAGGCATTAGCCGGGAACTGGCGAATGCGACAACTGTGTTCCTTGCCTAGCATGTCGTAAAAGGCGGCTAATGGTATATCGGGTTTTGGGTGTGTGATAGTGTAGGCGACGAGCTAGCTATATTAGTACTTTTTCACAATTTTCCACCTAAGCCCAGTTTTATTCTTTGGCTGAATGTGGTTAAGCTGTTCCTTTGATTCTCCGTGATGGTATGTGTACTCGTATATTAGCCGGGGACTGAAAAATAATGTCACAATTGTAATCCTTGCTTAGAATGTCGTAAAAAGAGACTGATTGTGTATTTGGTGTTGAGTTTGTGAGTGTGTAGGCGACGAGCTAGCCAATTTTTCATCTTACCCAGCCCATATATTTAAATAAATAAATTCTCCAGACTGAGACACCAATTCCCTAGTTCCAAACTAAGTTTATGCTCGTGCTATGGATACTAGGTGAACGGATAGACATACTTAAATACGTTTATAAACATCCATGACTCAGTACAAATGTCCATGTTCATCACATGAAACATTTGCCCCTAGCGGGATTCGAACCCGCGACCTTTGGTTTCGTGGCCAGGGTCTCTGACCACTCGACCAACGGGCCCGTCGGCCAATATATATATATATACAAGGTTATTTTAAGTATATCCGAAACCTCTAACCTACTAATTTAACTCATATTTCTAAGGAACCAATAATTTTAGAAATTAGTAAAAAAAATTGTTACACTTCACACAAAATAGCCATCAGCTGATCAACTTTTGTATGAAAAGTGAAAAAAAAAAATTACGAATTTTCTAAAAGCCTTTATCTAAATTGATTCTTAGAGTTAAATAAGTAGGTAAGTACTCTCGCATATAATAAAAATAACCTATATAGTTTAGATACATGTCAGAATATCACGACGTCAGCGCCACCAAGTGGTGATTATAAGCAACGGAACGCCAGCGCCACCTCGCGGCGGCGTCTGACAGAGTCTACGGACGGCTGCCGACGTGTGGCACAACGATCACTGTGCTCCTGACCGCCAAGAAGTGAACACGCCTAGAAACTGTCGCGGACTGTTTTAATGTTAACGATAATTTGGATACTTAATTGCCATCCAAATTATTGTTTACATTAAAATCAGTTATAATCGTTGTTGTTATTATTTGAACCGATACAACCAATGAGGGAATTCAAAAATACAAAAACCGCCAGATAGCACGAGGGAGTATCGTAGTCTTATCACTGTCACTATTGGCTCCTTGTTGACAGCATGTCAGTTTGGTCTGACAACTAACCAATGAGGAGGGTGACAAGACCGCAAGTCACAGTTACCCCATCCTTTGGATGTTTTAATTCAAAAAACCCTCATTAGTACGCTCACAGGGCTAACTAAATATGGCCAATCCTAATCAGCCAGACCTATCCTATCTAATCCGTCATACATATATGTGTTAAACCGCATTATGTAGTACACTCCGTGATTGCAATATCGGTAATTTCGCTGCACTCTCGTTACGCAATGTCGAATGTTATGCACATCCATCAGGAAACGTGTACATAATATGTGTTTACAAATACATCGTTTACATAAATCAGTTAATGCGTTCTACGTATGTACTGTGAGCATATTAGTAAAAGTTTGGCAATGTATGGGGGCAGTAATAAATTTGATTGGTAGAAAAACGGTTGCTAGAAAGAAGGCACGTCACCCGGACACCTTGGAATTAAATAGGTGCCCGGTGCCCGGGCGCCTCCAGACTTTTTGATTCTATGTACGTATTTATACCACTACACTACCAAAACATCGTGATGAAACCTGCAAATTCAAACAACTTTGGATTTGTAACCATGATCCAAAAATTCGGGTTTGAACCCACACTTCTCGGTTATGAGTTTTGATTGGCTCGATGGCGCATTCGGTAGTGACCCTGCCCCATGCGCCAAGAGTTGTGGGTTCGATTCCCACCTTGATTACTTGTGTTTGTTCTGTGTCTGGGTGTTAATATCCAATATTTAAGTATATATTTGTAATACCACTGTTGATTCTGATATCCGTAACACAAGTGCTTAAGCTACTTACCACGGAGTCAGATCAATGTATGTGATGTCGTCGGATATTTATTTATTATATATTTATTTATGAGGCGCGTGTCCTTACCGCCTTCTTCAACTCATTCAATGTAAATAAATTTGGATTGAGTTACATGAAAAAATAGTGACAAGTGGCTAACTCATCGCCTACTCAATTACAAGCTCTATATGTGCTCTATTTTACCTTCCACGACATCCAGTCACGAAACGAAGTTAGCACATTTTTCAACATGGGATTTTGTATTTTTTTTTTACATAATATTATGAAGGTATAAAATTAAAAAGGAAAACTACAATATTCTTTTTTATTTGTTTATTACTTTTTGCGTATTAATTACTAACTGAAAACTTACTGATTACTGACTGAGTCATTGGTACTGGTTCACGATATGCAAAGAGTTCAAGTTAAATAGGGATGTTGACTGGCTAGTCAATTGAGATACTTTTTAAGAGCTGTCAAAACGAAATCACTTCATAGATTTTGTATGGGCTTGTCAACGTGTGACGTCACTAGTTTGTATAGTCAACTGACTTAATATTAAGCAGTTTTTGTAAAATTAAAAATCTTAGACTCAATATGATTGAAAATCAATAAGGCTTAACAGCATACTACGATACATTCTTTTTAAAAAATTGATATATCTAAATTAAATATAAATGGTGTCAACATCCCAATTCTGAGCATGTCACGTTTTTTAGAAAGTAACAATTACGGATATACAAAACATTTACCAGGTTCCGGGTGAAATTGTGAAAGGCGAGACCATCCATCTTTATATTACCCGTGGCATGGAGTTATTAGAACCGGGACGTTAGCAGAGCGTAACAATGTTCAGGGGATGGCAATAAAACCCCCCCCTTTCCTCCATTATCCCTGCTTTACTGGTTTTATGGCGTCCAGCCAATAATTTTCACCATTGACATTCTGGGAAATGTTACTTTGTATAAGGTCGAAATTCGCAAGAATTTTTCAAATCGGATCAGGTTCCTGAGATTAGCGCGTTGAAGCAAACAAACTCTTCTAGTTTATTATATTCAATATTGATTTCGACGTTATAAACAGACCTATCAAATAGAATAAAAGTCTAAGAGGACTCCGCCTAAGAACGGAAAATAAGGCTAGGAAGAACGCGATATTATTGAGTAGCTAATTAGACCCATAAATTTTAGTCAAATCTAGAAGTTCGTACCCGAATTTGAACCAATGTCTTTTACAAGTGAGGCTTATCCTTTTAACTACTGTCCATACCATGTTAGTCTGCAATTTAAAAAGAATGTGCCAATTGTGTTCCTTGCCTGGAAGGAATTAGGTTAGCACTTGTGTTACGGATATCAGAAGCAACAGTGCTATTACAAATATATACTTAAATATTGAATATCAACACCCAGACACAGAACAAAGACAAGTATTCATCACACGAATGTTTGTCCTGGGTGGGGATCGAACCCACAACTCTTGGCGCATAGGGTAGGGGCAGTAACAATTGCGCCATCGGGCCAGTCACCGAAGCTCAAATAAGGGAATAATATTAACACCACAAATCTGAATACCTGCCTAATTCTTATAAATACACACACGGTATTCACTTGTAATATTTATCAAATACATTTTACATCAAAGGGTCTTTAATGAGGGATTACCTCGACACCTCGGCTGAGTGGCGAGGTTTGAAGAACTTACTGAGGGATTAAGGCTCCGCTGAAGGGGTGAGTCTTGATGATAACGCGTGAAGGGCTTAAGTAATAAGTTTCCTGACAGATTGAGACGAGACTGAGATGGAAGATTAAACTGTTTATACAAAGCTAATCTTCAGTTAGAGTTTCTTAATTTTGGGATAGACGTTATCCCAAAGCAGCCATACTCAACTTTTTTTTACTAACATAGTTTGAAGTTTAATTGTTACTAATACCATGGACCACATGATAAACATTTACAGTTCGCGTCATTTCCCTAGCGGGAAAGTATTTATTTGAATAATATTTACCATGGATTATAAAATATAACCAAAATCAGAACAAACAGTTTACGAAAAATTGCTCCGACAGCCTAAAATTTGTATTATCAAAGATCATGTTTTTACGACGGTCTTGCAATAAATGTTTTTTTATTTTATTTTTTTATTGAGATCACGAACACGTTTCAGTCATGGTGTCGAAAGCCGACCAAAAATTAAATGAAATTCGATCATAATCCTTTTTTTTTTTAATTTATTTCTAATACATTATTTATAAATATATTAGTTTTCAGTCCTTCTCCGTATACAATTGAACTGTGCCAAATCACATACTCCTGCGCGTAATTTTCGTAAGAAGCAGCACAAAGTTTTTGCTTCACGTATTAATATACAGCTAATCAGTCTGCTTTACGCCTAGAAATCGTATTAACCCTTTCACCGCCATCGCGAGGAGTGCGGCCTCATCGGTATTAGCATTGAATTATTCATATCCCCGCCAAGACCGCTTATCCACGTTTATGGAAACTAGCGAATTACGCCCAGGAATATTTATATTTCAACATAAGATTGTGAATATTCATTCGGGAAGTTTCAGCCGCTTCATGGCGAGCCACTTGGCAAACTTCGGACAGGATTCGTAATGAACTACGAAAAGAATAACGAAGAAGTTGTGATAGGAATACGTTTATATGTATAAAGTTTGTATAAAGTTATTTATGGTTGAATAACAAATGTTATTTTTTATTAAAAAAAAATTCAGGTGAATTGAGAACCACCTCCTTTTTTTGAAGTCGGTAAAAAATAGTCTGACAGGTGTCTATGTTTCCTATGCCCGTGTTATAAAAGAAAAATAAAACTTCCTCTTCCGTTCACGTCAGCCGAATTGGGCACGTCGTTTTTTTTCCGAAAATAATACCAAACCACTTTTCTACCATAATTTTGTACCAGAACTGATGTGTAATTAAGGATTGAACAAAAACACAAAAAAAGTCTTATTCAATTAAATCCATATTAGCGGTCACAATCTCAACTCTGTGATTGTATTACTTTATTTTTATACACAGAGATAAATTCAGTTTTAATTAACGTAATTTTTATTGAAAGTTCGAATAATAAATATAATAATCTCACGACTATTTCTAGACTACGAATACGAAAATCCGAATCGATTAAAACTATAACAGCGAGATACAGATAATAAGAAAAACAGTCTCAAAAATGATTAGTGACGTTATTTACAAAATGTATTCACTCAACTCCGTAAAGAAACAAAGGTAAATGTTTCATATTTCCAGGTGAAAAACATTAATCTCCCTAGTTCCATCGGAAATGTACTTAAAAACAAGAAGATTCTCCCCAATTTATCAATGTCAGGCTGATGTAGAGATGTCGATCCATAGCCTAATATCGATAAACTATAGCTTGTTCGTAGACCTGTCCCAAATAGCAGTAATATCGATATTAGCGATAACTTGTCATAGATTGACTTAAACTTAAGTGACTTTTAAGGGATGATCGCGGACATTATATCCAGATCGAGCGCAGCGAGCCTTAATTGACTGACTTGATGGCGCATTTGGTAGTGACCCTGCCCTAAGCGCCAAGAGTTGTGGGTTCGAGCCCCACGCAGGACAAACATTCGTGTGATGATAATTGTGTTTGTTTTGTGTCTGGGTGTTAATATCCAATATTTAAGTATATATTTGTAATACCACTATTGAATCTGATATCCGTAACACAAGTGCATAAGCGACTCTTAGCTCGGAGTCAGATCAATGAATGTGATGTTGGGGGATATTTATTTATTTAATACTCTCCCACAAACTATGCATTTTTGTGGTACATTTTACTGAACAATGTGGGCCCATGGGTTATCTTTCATAAACTTACAATTTTATAATCATTAAAAAACATAGAAATGCGCGAGTCTTCACAAATCTCCGTTTTTTGCTTGTATATGTATATATCAATTGTATTTACCTGATTTTAAAGTGATGGGAATCAATAAGCTACCACCAACACTCAGACCTGATCCTAATACCGGTTTCATCAACAATTTTTCGTCCCTGTGCTGAAATTAACTAGCACTCCACGCGTTAAATGAGAATAAATAAAATAAATTGTCCAGACTGACACACCAATTCCCTAGTTCCAAACTAAGTTTATACTTGTACTATGGATAACAACTAGGCGAACGGAGAGACAAACTTAAATAAGTTTTTTATAAACATCCATGACTCGAGTACAAATGTCCGTCTTTATCACACGAAACATTTGCCCCTAGCGGGTTTCGAACCCGCGACCCTTGGTTTCGTGGCCAGTGGCTCTGACCACTCGACCAACGAACCACACAAACCAGAGAAGTCTTGACCATAGGAGTCTGTCATACTGTTTATAGATATCGTATCTCAAAGATGGGGAATTATCGATAAAAAAACTATCGATAGTCCGGCATCTCTAGCCCAATGCTCAGCTGCCTCGCATCTTATTAAGCATATTTTCGCGAAAGCGGCACTAATATAAAGCGGCCCCAAAGCGCACCTCCGCAATACGCCCGATGTAGGTCTCTTGTAATAAGCCTCTAAATTATAAGGGAGGAGTAGGGCTGCCAAATGTACCACTGTATGTAATTAATAGGTTCAAGTTTGCATCGCGACTGTACTCTTCTAGAACTTAGTATCGTTCATAGTTCTAACGAATATGACTTAAGTATATATTTGTAATACCACTGTTGAATCTGATATCCGTAACACAAGTGCATAAGCGACTTAGCTCGGAGTCAGATCAATGAATGTGATGTTGTGGGATATTTATTTATATACTCCCACAAACTATGCATTTTTGTGGTACATTTTACTGAACAATTTGGGCCTATGGGTTATCTTTCATAAACTTACCATTTTATAACCATTAAAAAACATAGAACTGCGCGAGTCTTCACAAATCTTCGTTTTTTTGCTTGTATATAAGTATATATCACATATATTTACCTGATTTAGTTAGTAAATAAAGGATTATGAATGTTAACGAAGCGAGGGAGTGTAAGGACCGTGCCGTATGGCGTTCGGTTCTCTTTGTCTAAGCCGCTAGGGAAGTGGCGTAAAACTAGTTAATTATTTATTTCTATGAAAAAGAAACGACATTGAAGTGTCTATTTGTTACGTCATAAAAACAGTTTTTTTTACTAATTGAACATGGAGTGATGTATGGTCAGTAATAACAAGAATAAAATTATTTTTATACGTTTGTTTCTGCAAACTTTCCAGCAGCTGCATCGATTTGTACAGAATGGTGGTAATTAAAGAAAAATTTTTTTTTAAAGTTTAGATGCCTTAAAAAAAATGTCCCATGTTGGTCTGGGACTTGGCCCATGTTGATCTGGGACAAAAAAAAAGAATGTGCCAACTGTGGTTCCTGCCTAGCATGTCGTAAAAGGCGACTAACGGTTTACGGGCTTTTGGGTATGTGTCTAAGTAGGCGACGAGCTAGCCACTTGTCACTCCTTTTTCACAGCTTTCCATCCAACCCAGCCCATTGTCCCGTGTTGGTCTGGGACTTAAAAAGAATATGCCAACTGTGGTTCTTCCCTAGCATGTCGTAAAAGGCGACTAATGGTATATCGGGTTTTGGGTGTGTGATTGTGTAGGCGACCGGTTAGCCACTTGTCACTCACTGCTTTGTCACAATTTTTTATCTAACCCAGCCCGGCTTTATTTATGGCTGAATGTGGTTGAAGGGCATGCTGCCCCTTTGACTCTGCCTACCCCTTCGGGGATTATAGGCGTGATGTTAAGTTAAGTTAGTTAAGTTAAAAAAAATATTTATCCATATATTCTACGCGAACGAAGACGAATGATAACATTACACACATCCATGTAGGATGGGTACCTATGAAGTATGACAATAATGCAAACGGAATGGTGTCAGGTGCGTGAAAAGAAACGTAGACGACTGGGAGGGGCAGAATTCCAATAAAAAATGCAATAATCCCACCTGTTTCTGGTATTCACATGTGTGAAAATCCTCTGTCAGACTGGGACTTGAAAATAATGTACTGTGTTATTTGCTTAGCAAGTCAATAAAGGGGACTAATGCTGCGTTAGGTATTGGTTAATAAAGTGGCCAGTTGTCACGTCACTACTTTTCATAATTTTTCATTTATCTGAAAACTTTTTTAAGAAAAATTACATTTTTAGCTAAAATTTTTTAAACGAGCATTTTGCTCCTTCGATTCTATCTTACCGTGATATACGATGATGACGATGAAAAGTGTGATATCAAACTATAACTTATACCATTAAAGAACCTGCGTCCTCGGCTAGTTTTATTACCTAGGATATAATTACATCTTCGGAGGTGTTATGGAAGCCAACGCTTCGCTGCCTCCGTAACCATCATTGCCCGAGTGTGGACTCGAGAGGAATCACGCGGTATTAATACATAACTGCGAGCGTTTTAAACTGACGACGCCGTATGTAAACGGCGAAATCATACCAATTGCCTGCGATATATATACTGCGACCACCTACCATCTTTAGCCAGTAGAGGGAGGTCTCTGACGGAGAGGCTCTTGGCCCCTGGGCAGGGTGACAGTGAGTTAACAACGCATTTCTCTGCGTCAAAAAAGGGTGTAATTACCCCCTGTATAGACCACGATGGGGTCAAATAAACATCGTCGACAGCCCTAAAAGCCTCCAGTTCAGTGGATGAGTGTATGTTTATAAAATGGCTGAACGGTGTGAGTGAGTGCGTGGCGGGTCGTCAACATATACGGGGTCAGCGGCTATTCTGGAGTCGAGAGAGATGGGTGGGCGATATAAGGCGAGTGGTCGACTTTTATGGAACTAGTTAGAAAATCTTAAATAAGGTTTCTAATCGGGATATGCTTGAATAATAAAAGTACTACAGGATAGTGGTATTTTACTTGAAAGAAAACATATCTTAACTGAATACTTGTATTTGTTCTGTGTCTGAATGTTAATATCCAGTATTTAAGTATATATTTAGTCCCATGTTGGTCTGGGACTTGGCCCATGTTGATCTGGGACAAAAAAAAAGAATGTGCCTACTGTGGTTCTTGCCTAGCATGTCGTAAGAGGCGACTAATGGTTTACGGGCTTTTGGGTATGTGACTGAGTAGGCGACGAGCTAGCCACTTGTCACTTCTTTTTCACAGCTTTCCATCCAACCCAGCCCACTGTCCCATGTTGGTCTGGGACTTAAAAAGAATATGCCAACTGTGGTTCTTGCCTAGCATGTCGTAAAAGGCGACTAATGGTATATCGGGTTTTGGGTGTGTGATTGTGTAGGCGACAGGTTAGCCGCTTGTCACTGCTTTTTCACAATTGTCCATCTGACCCAGCCCGGCTTTATTTTTGGCTGAATGTGGTTGAAGGGGCTCGCTGCCCCTTCGACTCTGCCTACCCCTTCGGGGATCGTGGGCGTGATGTTATGTATGTATGTAAGTATATATTTGTAATACCACTGCAGTTTCTGATATCTGTAACAAAAGTGCTTAAGCTACTTACCTCAGAGTCAGATCAATGTATGTGTGTAGTCTGAAGAAAATTATCTTCCTAGTGTTTAGTCTTGTTCCTAGTGGGCGTCCTTATGTACCATGAAAGTACTAGACGATGGCAAATACTACTTAAATTTTTGACATAAAAATATATACACACTTCTGTTGGACTGTAACAAGTGTATCGTTAGCAATATACAGAAGATTAACACGTGTTCGTGTCGGATCTGATTTGATACCTATTCCGATTTTGTCGATTAGTATAACTTTAAACTGTATCAGACAAACAAAATAATCCGTCATCTATAGTTAACTCAACTTTACCTTATTTTAACTAGGCATCATAGAAGTGTAATCTACAAAGCTATCACTTCTTTAAAGATCTAATGTTTTGTTACCTACTCAACAGGCTATGCTAGGATAATGAGTTTAATCACGTGATCTTGCAAAGACAAGGAATATTTATTTACTCATACTAGTGTGAAGTTAGCTCTATACATATAGATATTAGTTTAATAGCGGTGGTAGCTCAATGGTAAAAACACGCGCCTCTTAACCGAGGAGTGCCGGTTCAAACCCAGGCACGTACCTCTGAATTTTTCAAATCTATGTACGTATTTATACCACTAGCTCAACGATGAGGGAAAACTTCGTGATGAAACCTGCAAATTCAAACAACTTTGGATTTGGAACCATGATCCAAAAATTGTCTGGTTCCCCTATCTTAGGGTTACGAAGGTCAGATCGGCAGTCGCTTCAATGTAATTACCAGACTCGCTAAATCCTGGATCATGGTCTAAGCGGACCCCGTCTAAGCACGGGACATAACGCTAGGAGGATGATGACTAGTGTGAAGTTAGCAACATTAAAGTAGAGTGATAGAGAGAGTGGTTTCAAAATAAGCCCCTGTTGACGTGTTGAGGGGTTTCTATTCACACTGTATACATTTACACGGGGGCTAGGTCAGCATTGTTTCTTTCAGCGTTGAAGCTAAATATTAATATTAAAACAATGTTAATAAGGCAACAAGAGAGGCTGAAGTGAGCCTAAAAATTCAAACAATATAAGGTCGCAAAATACAAGGAAGTTTGTAATGAAAATGATAAAAGAAATTTAAATATCTATCTATACTTATAATAAATCTGTAGAGAGGTCAATTCTGTACATGAAGTATATTTTCAAAATAACTATCAGGGGGTGATTAGTGATCGATACTGATGCCAAAAATGCAATCAGTAAAATTTTTGTCTGTCTGTCTGTATGTTCCTTATAGAAACAAAAACTTCTCGACGGATTTTAACGAAACTTGGTACAATTATTCTTCATACTCCTGGGCAGGTTATAGTATACTTTTCATCACGCTACAATCAATAAGAGCAGAGTAGTGAAGGGAAATGTTGGGAAAACGGGAGAAGTAACTCCATTTTTAAGCTTTCGTCGCGTGTGCAGCCTTAATGGTTAAAGTTACATAGAAATCATGTATGACGGAAATAGTCTTTATAATATTAACCATAAACGCGGGTGACACCGCTGGCACAGCTAGTAAGTAATAAAAGAATTCCGTCTATTAGGACAGGTTTATATTTAATAGTGGACGAATGAAGGCAGTGATGATGATGATAATGAATAGAATGGCTCGTGAATAATGTATTGGAGAACTTGACAAGGAAATCCAAAAACAGGGATGGGAGTCTCGCCAAGGTAAAATGTTCGTGAGATGAATATGCTGATTTCATCAGGAAAAGGAACGCCAGGTAGTTCCTAGCGTTATGTCCCGTTCTGAGTCTGGGTTTGCTGGGATGACACTGAATACCGCAAGCCTAAATACTAAATTGTATTTGACATTTGTTCTTCTAACTTTGAGGCTGTAGGACGAAGCATATTGACTATGATTAGCTATTTGAAGACTAATCAGGCAACATCGCTCGGTCTCAGTTATATAGCTGTCCCAGTCACCTGAATCCTCGAATTTGCAAGCTTTTTCACAATTTTTCCCTCACTGCCGAGCTAGTGATATTAATATTGAAAAATTTAGACGTATGTAACATAAAAATAAAGTTTAGTACTTCAGATATACGTTTATTAATAAGTATTGTGTATACAATCGTGTGTCTGTTTAGACACCACTAATCTTCCTAGCGTTATGTCCCGTGCTTAGACGGGGTCCGCTTAGACCATGATCCAGGATTTAGCGAGTCTGGTAATTACATCGAAGCGACCGCTGATCTGACCTTCCTTACCGTAAGATAGGGGAAGCAGACAATTTTTGGAACATGGTTACAAATCCAAAGTGGTTTGAATTTGCAGGTTTCATCACGATGTTTTCCTTCACCGTTGAGCTAGTGGTATAAATACGTACATAGATTTGAAAAATCCAGAGGTACATGCCTGGGTTTGAACCCGCACTCCTCGGTTAAGAGGCGCGTGTCCTTACCATTGACCTACCACCGCTCACCGTCTGTTTAGACACCACTAGGTAGCTATATTTCTGATTGGTCTATAAGTACATATAAATAAAGTTCTTTATTCCGTGTTTTATTTTTACAATGTGTCCCTGATTTTAGTTTGTCTATGACATATGTCACAATTAACATTGCTGTCTATCGCCGATTAATCTCTTCCTTGAACTTTGTTAGTAATATACAAAGTACGGTGAGCAACGCCACCTACTTACAGATATGTACATTTATATTTTTTCTATAATGTATGGTAGTCGCATGCCTACGCTGGCGTTGTCGCGTTCACTATTCTATTTGTACTCAGAATCTTTAATAAAACCTAGTTTGATTTGCCCAAATTGTGCCTAATTATTCATAACCCTTCAAACTTGACCACTTCAAAGATTAACGACACACAAAGATTGACGCGCGTCAGAACTTGCTCTGGTGGAGGCGCAGCCTAAGACCTAGATTCCGAAGCTCGCTGAAAGATGTAAAGAGGCCAGCTCGCTGCCGAGGTCAAGAGGCCCTCGGCCGCGGGCCTCAGGCGCTGCGCAGATACGTTATGCGTCACAAGGTGACGTGTAATGGCTGAGTATAAGAGCTGTGGGGTACAAAAAGACGGAGTAGGAACTTTGTATCTGCCTTTTTAAGACAATGAAAGGGGCGAGTGTAATATTGGGCTCAATTAAAGTTTAAATTAAAAAAAGCGCTTTACTTTAAAAAAATGCAAAATTTTTTTATTTAGCATTTTTTTAAAGTAACTTTACTTTAAAAAAATGCAAAAATTTTTTATTTAGCATTTTTTTAAAGTAAAGTTCAAGGATAAGAATTATAGGTATATTATTTTTTTATTAAAATAGACGTTAGAACATCAACTACTATGTACTGATATTACACACGTACAGATATACCTATATACAATGTATATGCTATTGTTTAAGCGATGAAACAATTATAAATCTATGGTCTAAACTGAAAGCTATAATCTAATCAAATGTCAAACATAATCAATAATCATTTGTCAATGGTAGTATTTTAATTCTCGTTTATTTAAAAAAAATATTGAATACTGAAGCTCAGTCTTTCAACCACTGGACAATCCAATCAAAACGCTAGTTACTCCATGTCATTTAAGTATTTTAAGTTTTGGAACAAGCAAGTCTGTGTTTTACACCTGTATCTTCTAGCAATAATTAACACCACCAAGTCAAAGTCCAATGCTTCTGTAGAACTGACCTTTAATCTTTTATATAAGCAATTGAGATTCGCTGAATATAATAAACTTAATGACTTAACCGGAATACGAGATCCCAAGTTTTATAAATGGGGAAGCCCAGACTGTTAGCCTTTTCCTGAAGTGAATGGGTTCTTCAACTTCTTCAATGTTTAATAGCAATTAGATGAGAGAGAAAAAGAGAGATTTGGGGAAAAAAGAGGATACGTAATTGAAAAATCTCATATTAGTCTGAGAACTATAAAGGAAGGCTTAACAGTAGCTGTAGCACTGGCTTTACCTATATTTATATGTAGTTGACGATTTATAAGTGTTTCCTTGAAACCTATATAAAAAAAGAATATTTCGACTTTGACTTTGTGTTTGACTAGCGATGGTAGCTTAATAGTTCGGTGACCGCTAACTGAACGCGCCTCTTAGCTGAAGGGTGCAAATAAAAAAAAAAAAAACGTACCTCTGGATTTTTCAAATCTATGTATATACCTTAGTTCAGCGGTGAAGGAAACTTCGTGATTAAAACTTCACATTGAAATAACAATAGATGTTTAAACATGATCCAGTTTGTCTGTCTCCTTTACCTAAGGCAGCGTTTCTCAAAGCAGGGTACGCGAACCCCTAGGGGTTCGCCATTCGATCATAGGGGGTTCGCGGGAAGATTTACGTAATGGAGGATGAACGACTGACCCGTGCGACTGTTGGTCTAGTGGCAGCATGCGCCGCAAGGACCGTTCAAATCCAGGGTCGAATCCAGAATCCAGTCCAAATAAATTTGTGGCTGGTGAATCCAATATTGACATTACTCAGTAACAGCCCGGACTCAGGAAGTTGGCGGTATAATCACCCCCGTGCCTCGCAAAGTATGTTAAGCGCGGTCCTGCGCCTGACCTCTTTCCGGTCATGTCGAATTGCCGTCTCACCGGTCTGAGAGAGTGAAGGAATAGAGAGTGCACCTGTGTTTGCGCTCACACTTGTGCACTATAATATTTCCTGCGCAGGTGGCTAATCCGCGTTGAGATTGGCCGCCGTGACCAATATCGGTTAGGAGGACATTATTATTATTATACTATATGTACTTGTGATTAATAGGCTACTCAACACATTACTCACCTATAATGTAATAAGTAGGTATGTACATAATATATGAATTCCATGAAATTTTACTTTTTGTCGATACAGACTGTCAATGAGACTCGCATAAACTAAAGTTCCTTTACCTATTCAATTTGTGAGAACTATTCCGTATTTGGCAAGCTGTATCGCTTACAATGATGGGTAGATGTTAAGCAACAGCTTTTATGTAACTTATTACACATGCATTTTATTACTTGAAATTTAATATCTTCCTGAACTAGCGACGAAAAATATTGTGAAATAATTTATATAAATTTTTTGTTAAAGTCTCATGTCAAATATATAAAGTTAATCAGTCAGGGTGCCGCCAAAATCTTTAAAATAATGTTTTTATATAAATGTTATTGTAATAATTTGATACGACCGGTCGGAAGTAAACGTCCGGGCTCAACTTTCAAGGTTCGCTAAAGGCGGGGGCTCAAAACTGGATACAAACCAGCTGTCAAACATTTGACGTAAATCATCCATGAAAGAAAACCGCGAGTAAACTTAACAAAAAAATTCAGTCGAATTGAGAACCTCCTCCTTTTTTTGAAGTCGGTTAATAACAGGAAAATTTCTATTTAGTGTATCCGTGAGAAATTCTTAAACATGGGTACAATTTGTATAAATATTATCAAAAAGTAGTAAAAATTGTCTTACGTAATAACTGAATGGTCCGCGCGCGGTCGCTTCTATCCCCAAACTTATGTGCGTCTGCCCTCTCCCAGCAACGCCTTGAGCCAAGGTTCGAGCCCCGCTAGGGGGCGTTCTCTGGCTGTTTCCTAAATTTTTAAGGGTGAGAGCTTCCCATTCCCCGCCAGCCCCGTAGGTAGTAACGGCCGCCAAATACCAATAGTACTCTCCCAAAAAAAAAAAAAAAAAATAGCCCCTTACCTAAAGAAAACTATATAGAATACTCAGCATTCGATAAATGTAATTGAAACAATACATTTCGACAGGAAATGTACAGAAATTTTCTATTCAGGCCCGGTACAATGTCTCATTTTATCGAATCGTGTTGACAAAGAAGTTTAAACTTGAATGCTTCATTTTCCTTCGCAAAGTCTTGAAGCGGATTATTTTAGGTACTTTCGCGAAGACACTAAAGCACAGTTAATCGTATCACAGTAAGCTGTGAACTAGATGAAGATCAATTTTAGCGAAGATTTGTTTCACTTGGCAATGGAAGAACGGCTTCTTCTAACACAAGTGTTAACGTACATATAAGAAGTCTACTTAATATATCTACTTATATGATGGAAGTAATAATAACATTGATGAAGAAATAATATTTTTTTATTTAGATTAACCAAATTACACCGCTGACATGGGTACTTAACAAACATTTTTACGTCTACCCAATACCCATGCGTATCTCACTACGCTGGCTCTTTGAGTTAAGATCTTTAAGAGTACATAGCGCAGTTAGATTTGCATTGCGTTGTAGGTACGCCGACACATTTTGAAGTGCAGTGTATTCACAGACCACAGAAATACTCCGTGAGTGTATTGAACAGTAGAAGTGTGGGAGTACAGGAGAAGAGCATTGAAACAATTTTTACTGTATCATTCGTGCGAGTGACAGTGTCTTCGACATTTGAAGTTTTATTAAGGGCACCTTGCGGGCTTACTCAGCACGCGCTGACTGCATCATCAAAGGAGGCTCCAAAGACGATGGTGATGACGAGATTGTCTCACTGTGTTCGTTGCGACTGTGTCTAAAGACAGTCGTTTGTCGACAGAACGTTGCGAACAATTCTTTCCCGTCCGAAGAATCGTCGCTCCGAGGCCATTATGAAAATAAGTCCATTTATGTATCGAATTGCTTCTACGGGAGACGATGGGGAACAATATTGTTTTAAAAAGCTGAATTCTATTGAGGAAAACTGTCTACGTTATTAGATGCCTGTTTCTTTTTCAGGATAGGGCTACCGGAGCTTTAAATACAAGAGGAGTATACTTTAAACTCTAGGAAGAAAAAAGCTCGACATATAATTATATAAGTCTTTTTTATCTGAAACAAACATACATACAGCAAATTTCATCAATTCAATGCAATTACATCACATATTTTTGAGGTTTTGGCGTAAAGGCTACAGACAGACATTCATATATTTACGCTTTGTAGGGGTGTATACCTAAATTATAAACTAGTTTCATTAAGGCGAAGGAAGCTGATGAAAATACTGCCTCATAACCGTACTTGGCAACCCTAGTCATAACATCTTTTGTGGATTTTCATTCTGCGAAATATAAAATACTTGTAAATAGAATTCCTTTGCAACTTATTTTCTCAACTACAAAAGTACTTTCTTGCATGACGGTATGCATAAAGCCGGCATTATGTATCATTATGGCTAAGACCTGGTTTCTCTTTGCTGAGGCTTTAGTGAATATTATATTGTGACATGTGAAGAATGGATGACGAAAGATTGACTAAACAGATATACAATGCGAAAGTGGAAGGATGTAGGAGCCGCGGAAGGCCCAGGCTCACCTACCACGACCTGATTGGTCGAGTATTAACAGAAGGTGATGTTAGGAGTCATAAAAACCGTAGAGCTTGTATGAAAAGGATTATGAATGTTGAAGAGGCGAGTGAGGTGTGTAAGGATCATGCCTTATGGCGTTCGGTTCTCTCTGCCTACCCCGCTAGGGAAGTGGCGTGAAGTTTAGTTAGTTAGTTAGTTATATTGTGATGACCATTACCTATAGAATTTTACGTATTTTTAATGTTACGTAGATGGCAAACAAGTAAACGATGTTACTCTTTTGTGGTTTCTAGCACACTACGACTTTTTGATGGTTTCATGAGTATTTATAGAGCCGTCGGCATAAGGTACAAGAGGGAAATGAGAAATTCCTGATGTTGCCAGTTGTAAGCGTTGTAAATACTCAGTGTTTGGATATCCGGTATTCTCAGACACCCAAACGAAACGCAATAGCTTGAAAACCGCTTCTTAGTGCTGGTTTTCTCAGATAAGATGGCCCTACCCTGGTCGAGTTGGCTTGGTTCTGCCGAAATGAATGCGTTTTCAGTGTGAGATTGCAAAATTGTTAGTGGAGACTAACAATTTTGCAACATCTCTTATGTGGATATAGAATTGATCATGTCTTTTCTTTCTTATCATATTCTTTCTTTCAACTGCAACTGACCTGGTTTGATGCAAGACATCCCGCAGGCTCCGTCGCAGAGACACTTCTTCTTCTTGCTTTTGCAGTCCTCGTCCGAGGAGCATTTGCGGAGACACTTTTGACCCTGCAATATTTTGGGATCGTCAGACCTTGACATAAAATTATCAAAAAGATGGTAGCCAAATCTAATCAAGATGTATGAAATAATCCGTTAACTAAATTTTGTCAAGCTCGATGGCGCATTCGGTAGTGACCGCTCCATGCGCCAAGAGTTGTTGGTTCGATCCCCACTCAGGACAAACATTCGTATGATAAATACTTGTGTTTGTCCTGTGTCTGGGTGTTAAAATCCAATATTTAAGTATATATTTGTAATACCACTGTTGTTTCTGATATCCGTAACACAAGTGCTGAAGGTACTTACCTCGGAGTCAGATCAATGTATGTGATGTAGTCTGATATTTATATATATTTATATTTATTTATTTATATTTGGCATCTCTCTTACATTTTTGCTGCTTCCGCTACGTACTTTTAAAGAAATACAACACCAGCCCATATTCACCTTACCAGTCGCCTATTACGACAGGCTAGGCAAAAAATACATAATTTTTAAATCCAACCAACAAAGGAGAATTAAATAGCATTATGAATATTTACCGCTTGATGTTTTTGTCTAACCGAACGTATGCACATATTCATGTTCCACATTATGGTTCAAGTTTAGTCCCATTAGTGTTTTTAAGATTTTAAGTCCAGACAATGTTACTCACTACTACATTATGTCTACCAAGTTAAGTCTCATTAGTGTTTAAGTTCATAAAATTTCACTTACTAGCATCGTAGCCTGCTCTTCATCCCTGGGGCACTGCGCCGACGGCGAGTTCCTGGGGTTCTTGTACACCCTCCCGTCGTCATCAGCGTCAGCTCGGCTCTGCGGCGTCGTGTCGTCTTCGTCATCGTCATCATCAACCGCTGTGGGGCTTGGCAGCGTTGATACTGTGGACAAAGTTTAAGAGGTTAATATTTAAGATCAATCACAAGAGTTGCTACCGAAACGGGTCACGCTTCATATAAAAGAGTACAGGTACGACTGGCTCGTTGGTCGAGTGGTCAGAGTTCCTGGCGACGAAACGAAGGGTCGCGGGTTCGAATCCCGCTAGGGGCAAATGTTTCGTGTGATGAACATGGACATTTGTACTCGAGTCATGGATGTGTTTATAATCATATTTAAGTATGTCTAACCGTTCACCTAGTATTCATAGCACAAGCATAAGCTTAGTTTGGGACTAGGGAATTGGTGTGACAGTCTGAAGAATTTACTTTTCTTTAAACTAACTAACTAGTTAGTTACTTTACTTTACTATACTATTTACAAGCTTAGTACCTCGGGATTTTGAAATTATAGTAGACTATCTGTACCTGCGGTTTCACCTGCGCAATTCTCATTCCCGTGCGAATACGGGGATTAAATAAAGCCTATGTTACTCGCTGATAAAGTAGCTTTAGCTTGCTGACACAGTTTTCAAATCGGTCCAGTAGTTTCGGAGCCTTATCAATTCAAATAAACAAACAAACGAATCATTCCTCTTTTTAAAATTGATATATATTTATACCACTTGGTGACAACAAAGAGATTGTAGGAAAACCTGAAAGTTTAAATGAATATGGATGTGCAATCATGATCCAATTTGGCTGTTTCGTTAGCTTAAGGTTATCAAATATCATATATTAGTTGCTTTAACGTAGTACAGACTCGATTAATCAAGGGTCATAGTCTCCGGACTCCGACTAAGACCTGGATGCTCAGCCAAATGCGCGCCAGCGATTCCATAACGAACTTCGCTATCGCTCGTATCGCGCAGACTTATTCGGGTGGACAAATCGGGAACTAACCCCGAGTTCGCACTATGAGTTCTAAAGTAAACAAGTTTGTGGCGCGATACGAGCGGTAGCGAAGTTCGTTATGGAATCGCGGGCGCGCATTTGGCTAAGCACCCAGAACAAATCGGTAGGAAGATGATTTAGGTATTGAGTATATCATTGCGTTCGTTCTGTCTTTATCAAATGGGTCTTCACTCGTTATTGCTGGCAGCTTCGCTTGAGTGTTATATCGTACTTTATGCGTCCCGCGAATGAATATTTTACCGGTTTAGGTTCCAGCCTAAACATTTTAGCGTGAAGCGTGATAATGTACTAGAGAGACAGACAGAGTCATTTTCGTCAATTATACTAACGAGTTATTATTATAATATTCGTAAGGAAAACGTAATTATAAGAAATATATAAAAACCTATTATACAGGCGTTCTCAACCTTTTAGTGACTGAGGACCACTTTGATTATTGGTATCAGGGTCCACTAGGTGGAAAATTAACTGTGTTAATTTTAAAATAACATGTTTTTTTAAGCTAATAAAATTATAGGTCTCGCGGACCACTGGTTGGGATGCTCGCATTACAAACGGTTATCTCCACCGTGAAACAAGAATAACAAATTACAAAATTTACGACCTAATCTTCTAATTTACGAGTCGAAAGACCTATTTTTGCGTAATTTCCTCAAGAAAACCAACCGCAAATTTAATATTTGTAAGCGGGAACAGGCGGGCGGCCTTAACATCAAATTGGGGATATAGAAAATATCCCCGGGCTTTCCGGGGATTCCTTTATTGTACAGTTTCATTTACCTTTCTGTTTGTTTCAATCAAACACCGGGTGTGTTGTCGAGGAAAATGGGAAAATAGCGGCGTATCGACAATAAAAGCGTAATTGTCGATACAATGTTCATATTTTCAATAAAGTTCTGGTTTTTTTCTCATTTTTATCGATTTGAAAGATAGAAAGAAAGAAAGAAAAAATTTTTATTTAGTACCAAAAATACATGTGAAAACGAAATAAGTGAAGTAAAAATACAATTTACAAAAAATATTTTACATACACAATAAGGGTAGGTACCAAAATGGTCTCCGCTCAGTATCGAGCCACGATGAGCAGGGTGCGCGACACGACCGCTGGTATTCTGCGGATGCCATGGCGCGGGCGTCTAGCCCGGCCAAACAGACTGCACCATATTATATATGTTATATGTATGTAAAAGTACTATATCATAGTTTATATTATTATGTTTTGTGTGTTTAATATTATATCATATGTACAATATACATATAATGTATATATGTAATGAGTTTAGGTATACACAATAATATATCATAACAAGCGTTTTATTTATT
This sequence comes from Glyphodes perspectalis, assembly GCA_951394215.1. Classification (NCBI taxonomy): domain Eukaryota; kingdom Metazoa; phylum Arthropoda; class Insecta; order Lepidoptera; family Crambidae; genus Glyphodes; species Glyphodes perspectalis. The sequence continues at coordinate 1,615,775 of OX596221.1, forward strand.
AGACCATATACTCGCTCTTTTTTATTTTCAATACATGTTTTCTATATTTCTAATTTAAAAGTATAGACTTCTAGTACATTTCTAAGTGGTGGGGGGGGATGTTGTTCCAACATTTTGTTCCATAGTATTTGTTGTATGTTCCAGTAGGTAATTAAGTAGAGAGAAAGATAATCAAGTTAGTTGGATTTAAAATGCTGAAAACGTTCCACAATCACAAAGCTTGCTTAAATACCCCATTTTTACGATAAGCTAGACAATTGGGATGTTGACACCATTTATATTTAATCTTGTAATATCAATTCCGTAAAAGAAAGTATCGTAGTATGTTGTAAAACCTTCCTTATTGATTTTTAATTATACTTGAATCTACGATTTAAAATTTTTGAAAAACTGCTTAATATTTAGTCAGTTGACTATACGAACAAGTGACGTCATATGTTGACAAGCCCATACAAAATCTATGAAGCCATTGCGTTTTGATAGCTTTTAAAAAGTATCTCAACTGTCTTGCCAGTCAACATCCCTATTATCTCAACTAGCTATTTTACTTAATTTGTTTTTGTTAATTATAGAGATTCCAAAAAAAAAATGGTGCGTATTTTTTCTTTTGGTCAGCAAACCAAAAATTATAAAGATGCAGCGTGTTAAAGTACCGCTTGACGTCACTAGTTGTGTAAAATTTTACAGTCATTATTAAATTTTTTTAAGTTACGTAAAGCGCCCCAGTTCAGATCTTTGAAGCGCTGTATATCTTTAATTTTTCATGTATTAGGTCAAGCAAAATATAAGTATTCAATATTTTTTGGTAATCTAACTTACGGATTAATTTTTTTTGTGTAAAATAGACCATTAACACATTAATTTTAAATCCCGGCCCTACATGATAGTTTTCCAACTTCTAATTTCCTCTACCCCAAGTAGCTTTTTCTTGAAACTTACCCTCAAACTTTTAAAAAGAATGAAGGGGTCATTCCAGCATCTAAAAGCGCTTTAAAGAATAACAGATCGGGTTTTCCTATTCATAAAATAACGGGACTCAAACCCTTTCTGTTAGCTCATTCATTCATTATATCCAGCGGATCTCAATTGTGTGAATGAAAAAGGGAGTTCGCCACATATATGATTTTAAACTTTTAAGTTGCATTATCACTAGAAATACTACAAGTAAGTACTCATGTAATACATAATGAATATCGCGTTTAGTCCCGTCAGTATTATTTCTAGAGGCACACAATTTTTAAGCCTCATACCAGATGAGAAACAGATATATTGTTATCGATACATTTAAAAGTGCTGTGCCATCTCTAACCAGCATTTTCCTTGTCAGTGGAAGAATGGAAGATTTTATTCGCGTCATAACGTATGTCGGAGGTAAAACTTGACGTGCTGCAAAGCGCACTCGTAACTAATGCCCTCATTTTTTACGGAGCATTGTTTGTTTCGAAGAATAATGGAAATATGTTAGCGGAGTGTGTAGAGGGGAATGTAAATAAACAACGCCTCTGAAAGTGATGCTTTCACACCTATTAATACTTAAGAAGGTTCGTTGGTCTGCACTAGGAGATATACATATACACAAATATTATAAAGAGGAAATATTTGATTGTTTGTTTGTATCGAATAAGCTCGGAAACTACTGGACCGATTTGAATAATTCTTTTACCAATGGAAAGCTACTTTATCAGCAAGTAACATAGGCTATATTTTATCCCTGTACTCCCACGGGAACGTGGGGCTGCTATCTTAAATAAAAAATAATGTATCAAATGTGTTCCTTGCGTACATACATATCACCACGTCCTCAATCCCTGAAGGTGTAGACAGAGGCATGAGATCAAGAAGTAACCCGAATCACATTTAGCCGAAAAAAAAAGTTCCAAAAAAAATTACAATAGATTGTTGCCAGTACCAAAGTCAAAGTCAAAGTCAAAATATTCTTTATTTATATAGGTTTCAAGGAAACACTTATAAATCGTCAAATACAGGTAAAGCCACAGCTATATGATTCTACCACCGGTTCGGAATGTTGTATCTACCGAGAAGAATCCGGCAAGAAACTCGGTAGTTACTCTTTCAATACAATTTATACAAGGTGTATGAATCATAATTAACTTTGAACCACGTTTTAGTGTGGGCCTGTCGTAGAGTATCAAAATAAAAATATATAAATTACAACCAAAAACTTGACCCGACCAGAGCAGACCAGTCCCCAAGGGCGGCACCTGTTCCCAAGCATGACGTATGTGTCAGCCATCGCTTCACTCAACCATATGTTAGGGAATGTAACGACCCGCCACATAGCGCCACCACCCCAGAAACTTTTTAGTGAGCATGACTACTCAGGTTAGTCAGAGAATAATAAAAATGAATTGTAACAAGCCAACTATAAAACACCGCTCAAAGGTTTTTAAACAATGTCATATAATTAAAATTCAATGAATGAATTATTATAACTGTGCTATGTCATAATTAATTTCATAAAAAGGCGAATTTAATACAAAAAAAAATACAATTAGTATTTTTAGAACTCAATAATAATGATTAATAATTTGTAAACCATCGGTTTTTGTCATTGAAAAAATCTTCAACCTTATAGTAACCTTTTTGCATGAGATTTTTTTTAATGCACCGCTTAAACTTGTGCATAGGTAGGTTAACAACATCCTGTGGCAGCAAATTAAACATCTTTATACCTTGTCCCACAAATGAATTACTAATTTTACTTAACCTTAGATTTGGGACAGCCAGTTTATGCTTGTTTCTAGTATTAATGTTATGACTATCCGCTTTTTTAGGGATAGAATGCATGTTTTTAAATACATATAATAAACAGTCAAGAATGTATTGAGATGCCACAGTAAGTATGTTGATTTCCTTAAATAACTCTTTTAGGGAGTCGCGAGGTCTAAGTTGGTATATAGACCTAATTGCCCTTTTTTGCAGTATAAAAATTGTCTGGATATCAGCTGCGGATCCCCATAAAAGCAGACCGTAGGACATAATGCTATGAAAATAGCTAAAATAAACTAGTCTAGCCGTCTCTACATCAGTAAGATTTCTTATCTTCCTAACCGCATACGCAGCTGAGCTAAGTCTTCGTGCCAGGTTTAAAACATGGGGAGACCATTGTAATTTTGAGTCTAGAGTGATGCCCAGAAATGTAGTTTGATTAGCGACATCAATGGACTCATCGTTCATTATAATTGTAATACTAGCTTGCCTCACATTTGGCATTGAGAACTTTACACATTTAGTTTTCTTTGCATTAAGTAATAAGTTATTGGATGAAAACCAATTTTTTATTTAGACGTTTGGACAGTCAGCGAAGTTACCTGGAATCTTACTTAAAAACAGGTTACGGTGGTGACGTATGCAGAGAGTAAAATTGTTTTGAAAGCGGCCACATTGTGCCATTATTTACCTTTCACGGCATGCTAGGCAAAGAACAAAGTTGTCACCATTGAGCTATTATTACTACGTATAGAGAAGCTATGTCAAACAAAAATATTATCACGAAGCATGAACTGAGCGTGTTTCAGCATTTGCAGCGCTAAAACTAACAACTGTCGTCTAATTAAGCTATCAAAACACGCAGCGCTAGATCGCTCATAGAGTACATTTATCTCGCGACCAAAACGTCGTAAACGCCGTGAATTTCATGGCTCTTACGCGTCAACGTAGGCGAGTGACTAAACGAGTTGTTGCCGATCGGCAACAACACACGGCGCAAAAAACGTGTACGCTGCGTCGGTTCCATACGTTAGTAATAATAGTTCAATGGTTGTCACATTCTTACACTGAAAGAATTCACCCTAAGAGCGCTTTCACATTTAGGCGAACTTAACAGCGCGACGGTTGCGTGGCAAACGCGTGACGGTTGCGCAACAAATGCGCGACAGTCGCGCTTTTGATAATTTTATTCTAAAACGATAGCACGGCAGCGTGAGCGGCGCGCGGCAGTCGCTTGCGCTCATAGCATTCAATAGGCGCCGAGCTGTTATGTTCAGCAGCGCACTGCTGTCGCTGTTTTTATAATGTGAAGGCATCCGCTGCTGCCGCGCTCCTCACGACCTAATGTGAAGACGGCTTAAAATAATCTTTCACATCGGACCAGTACCTACTTCCTAAAATTAGCGCGTTCAAGCAAACTCTTCAGTTTTATATATTATTGTTAGTATAGATTGTAAAAGGCGACTGGTAGTATTTTTGCTATATTAGTTTTGTGATTGAGAGACGACAAGCTATTAAATGCTGCGGGGTATTATGAGTATAATCTACAAAATAAATAGGTACAGCGACGTATAATCCCCGCAGATTGCTAATGCGCTGGAACCTTGTCTAATTAACACCCACGTGACGTCACCCGCAATACTCGCTGGTCAGTTTTGCGAACGATTCTGAGTGTTCGATACGTCACGATTACGTCACCAATATGGCGGCCAGGCGCATTAGCAATCTGCGGGGATAATATTAAAAATATAACTGACACATTTTAAACGTTTTGATTTTTTTAATTTCTTTACGTTAGAAAATTTAAATTAACTTCGTCGCCAAAGAAATGTTCAATCATAAAATAATTAAGTCTCCATCTTTCACTAATTCGCCTGCCCGAATGTAATTAGTCTCTTGTCATTAACAAAGCATTTAATTATCGTTTTTATGTCTTTGAGAATAATCTTTGACAAGGCCACTTGACGTAAAAGGACAAAGCTTTATAGCTAGAAACTTAATATTTTAACGGGCCCGTTTGAAATAGAAATAGAAATAGAAATATCTTTATTCATGTAGGCTCCACAAAAGCACTTATAAATAGTCATAATAATACAAAATAAACATTCTACTGCCAGGTTCGGAACGTTGATTCTACCGAGAAGAACCGGCAAGAAACTCGGTAGTTACTCTTTTAAATCGCCATGTATACAATAACAATGCTACTTTATATCTACTTCTACAAATTTATATAATTCAAACGTTGGTTCAGTGGTCAGAGACCCTGGCCACGAAACCAAGGGTCGCCGGTTTGAATCCTGCTAGGGGCAAATGTTTCGTGTGATGAACATGGACAATTTGTACTCGAGATGGATGTTTTTCGTATTTAAGGATGTCTATCCGTTCACATAGTATCCATAGCACAAGCATACATGCTTAGTTTGGAACCAGGGAATTAGTGTGTCAGTCTGGAGAATTTATTTATTTATTCATTTATTACTTACTAGCTGTGCCAGCGGTGTCATCCGCGTTTATGCTTAATATTATAAAGACTATTTCCGTCATACATGATTTCTATGTAACTTTAACCATTAACCCTTTAAAGCGCAAGAATTTTTTTATTAGTTTTTATTATTTATTTGGATTTATATAAAAATATAGTGAAAAATGATGTCAAAAAAAATAATAAAAAAAAATCTGCTATTGCAGTTTTTTAGAAATTGGATGTATCAAATACGTTACATTGCACTTCATACGGAGAAATAGCTTGTAAGTGGTATGTATCATATTTGTCACATTGCTCTTGAGCAATGAAAACATTAAAGAAAAAACAATAATATACAAAATAAAAATATATTTACTTTTAAAACCTTACAATCAAATACAAAAATATCAAAATACAAACATTTAATAAATCTACATACTTATTTCGATTGAAAATTCAAAAAAACAATTTCTTTTTGGGACAAAACACAGACGCAGGTCATATTTTACGCAATGAACGTTGGTTTGCCCATCTTTACATAATCGGCATCTCCCACGTTCTCTCATCTTTGCAAATGGATGAAAGTATGATTGAGATGAAGAAAGAAATATACCGTTATTGCAAGAGTGAAACTAAAGCTTTAGTGAAAGAGTAGCTGTGAATGAAGAAGAGAGACTGACGAATAGTTTCGAGGTTAATTCCATGCTCTTTTAGAGGGAGGCTAAGAGGTCTTGGGGGTATTCGTCGGCGTCCAGAATGGGTAAGATTAAATCTAAAGCTGGCGACATTCTTGCAAACCCGAATGAGGTGTTAGAACGGTGGAGTAAATATTGTGAAGAAATGTATGAGTATGTCTCGGATGTTGGCACCGAGAGTGAGGCTATGTTTGATGAAGACATCAATACGAATGAGATTGAATGGTCTATACGAAGTCTAAAAAGTGGAAAGGCCGCGGGAATAGACAAGGCATCTGCGGAGATAATCAAGCTAGGTGGCGCTAGCGTCCAGGACGCTTACTTGTTCTTGTGCAATCTATGCTGGAGAAACGGAAAGGTCCCAATGGATTGGAGACGGGCAGTCATCGTACCTCGGTCACATATGGACTGTGCCAGCTATAAAGCCATCAGTTTGATCAGCTAAGCAGCAAAGGTGTATGGTAAGATTATTGAGAGGAAAATGAGGGTGAAATCCGATGGAATGTTGTGGGAGGCACAGCGAGGTTTCCGGAATGGTAGAGGATGCACGGATCAAGTCTTCTCTCTTTGCAGAGAGAAGACTTGATCCGTGAGAAGGCTTTTGACAGGGTTGTACGAAAGGATCTTTGGGACATATTGCCGAGATATGGGATTGATGGAGCATTGCTTCGTACTGCGCAGTCCATCTATGTGGGCTGTACGGCATGTGTGCAAGTAGAGGGCAGCCTGTCACCCTGGTTTGACGTCAATATTGGCGTCAGACAGGGATGCGTGCTGTGTGCTCTGCTGTTTATCCTATATCTCGACCATTGTATTCGGAGGATTAGATCTATGAATATTGGAGTGCGTATGGGTGACTTAGTTGTGAACAGCTTGCTTTACGCGGACGATGCCGTACTTTTATTACCGACAGAGTCAGCATCGGATCTGCAGCAACTAGTCACAACATTGAAAGGTGATTGTAAAGAGAGAGGCTTACATTTCAATGCGAAGAAAACAAAGATTATGATGGTGTTTGAAAGAGATGAAACCAGAACGGATACAAGGATAACGGTTGACGATGTAGTGCTGGAACAGGTGAACGAAATTGTATATCTAGGATTTGTGTTTAGTAGAGATGGGAGGTTCTCCGCTGATATAGAAAGAAGAGTGAATGCAGAGAATAGGGAGAATGAAGCGTTAGGAAAACTTCTAACTTCTAATAAAATATTAACAGGACAATATTATATTTTTTAATATCTACACCAGCCCCTAAAAAGGTTAAATCATAAAAATGACCAGAAAATATCATAATACTTATTTTTTAGATATTTCGCAACGTATCATCGGTAATACAGAGTGAACTACAACTAGTTTACTGTAACCTGCGCAATGTATTACGGGTGATACGTACGAAAACTCATGTAGATTACGTGAAAATAAAACATAATCAAATATTATTTTCATTTGTATTAGATGAAGGAACTTACTAAAAAACCATTCCTGCAGTTATATTGCATAAACATTCACTATTTTAATTATTAGGAATAAAAACTTACCGAAGGTCCGCGAGTTCCACGATGTGGCGGCACCATTTTGTAATTTAGTGACAGATAGTGCGCCGGAGTGGCTTTTATTATTTGTTTACTCGATGACAGTACTATATATAATAGCACAGTCAATTAATTTAATCAAAAAAATATCTCAATTGCACAGAATATTGTTTTGTTTAGAATGTAACACCACTAATACATTGCGAAATAAAGGGTTAAGGCTGCACACGCGACGGAAGCTTAAAAAATGGAGTAACTTCTCCCGTTTTCCCAACATTTCCTTTCACTACTCTGCTTCTATTGATTGTAGCGTAATGAAAAGTATATTATAACCTGCCCAGAAGTATGAAGAATAATTGTACCAAGTTTCGTTAAAATCCGTCGAGTAATTTTTGTTTCTATAAGGAACATACAGACAGACAGACAGACAGACAAAAATTTTACTGATTGCATTTTTGGCATCAGTATCGATCACTAATCACCCCCTGATAGTTATTTTGAAAATATATTTCATGTACAGAATTGACCTCTCTACGGATTTATTATAATAAGTATAGATATGAAAATAAATAAAGTTTCTGTTTGTAATGTCAAAATAATAAAACTTTTATTTTGGAATGAGAATGCATTTTTGGTTCTTGAATTCCTCACAGATCTATTAACTAATTAATTGCCCATTGGATTTTTTTAAAATGAAATTAAACTAAGTACCTAAATTTATTTTATTAAAATAAGCTTAATTGTAAAAATGTCACATACAGACCACAGCATTTTCAGCTAAGTATACCTACAATATTGATATAAAAAAAATAATTTTATTTCGAACAAAATTAAAACGATATTTGTATGTTCTTAGAATAAAGTCAAACTTGAAACTAATCAAAGAAAAGCAAGAAGCGCTTATTAAAATGTAGGTATTCTGATACTTTTTATTGCGACGTTCGTTAATATCCCGGGACGATGCCAGGAACGCTATGAAATATTTTATTAAGAAACTTCAGAGGACACAAATTGGATCGACAGGAACTTTTGACTGCGGTGACATTAGAATGTCAAAGATATAACAAGCGATCTAAAATATGGTTGAGTGAAGCGATGGCTGACACATACGTCATGCTTAGGAACAGGTGCCACCTTTGGGGACTGGTCTGCTCTGGTCTGGTTAATTTATGCTTAAATTTTGTTAACATCGTTATTTTATATTTTGGTGTCTGACAAGCCGACCTCATGACATGGTTCAAATGCAAATATGATCTATACACCCTTGTTAAAATATGTTGTTGAAAAGAGTAACTACCGAGTTTCTTGCCGGTTTCTTCTCGGTAGAAGCAACATTCCGAACCGGTGGTAGATTCATATTATTAATTGATTTTCCTGTTGAATTGACGATTTATAAGTGTTTGTTTCAAACCTATATAAATAAACAGTATTTTGACTTTGACTTTGACTTTGATCTGTTCACTGCGCAGCTGTGTATGTATGTATGTATCAACTCATACATACATATACATATAATCTTGCATAATCCCCTAAGCGGTATGCAAGAATATGAGGAACAATAAGTTCTGTAAACCAGATTCAGATAAATATCGAGTTAGGTTAACAACTACTGGATGTCCAAGTAAACGAATAAATAAAATATAGATATAGAATATATAAAATATAAATATAGATATAGTGATTGTGTAGGCGACGAGCTTGCACTTGTCAGTACATTTTCACAATTTGCGTTCTAACCCAGCACAGTTTTATATAACCTACAAACATTTAAGAATTAGAAAGTGCCTTTCCACTAGAAATTGCGGCTCTTAGGCTGCCCGCCCTCGTCAGACTTTTTGTAGAACCGGTAATCAGGCCGATTTTTCCTTCTTTTTATTTCTATCTACTTCTAGACCTACTTTTTGTTGGAGTCATCATCATCCTAGCGTTATGTCCCATGCTTAGACAGGGTCCGCTTAGACCATGACCCAGGATTTAGCGAGTCTGGTAATTACATTGAAGCGACTACCGATCTGACCTTCGTAACCCTAAGATAGGGGAACCAGACAATTTTTGGATCATGGTTACAAATTCAAAGTAGTTTGAATTTGCAGGTTTCATCACGATGTTTTCCCTCACCGTCGAGCTAGTGGTATAAATACGTACATAGCTTTAAAAAATCTAGAGGTACGTGCTCGGGTTTGAACCCGCACTCCTCGGTTAAGAGGCGCGTGTCCTTACCATTGAGCTACCACAGCTCTGGAGTACTGATTGGAAAAGCGCAACGCACACGGTTGCGCTATTGCAATCAGTTCGTTCTATTCGTCTCCTAAAACAAATCGGTCACCGATTGTCGGACGTGGGGGCAGCCTTACAGGTATCAAACGACCAACTAAACTTTGGAATGTACCAAAAATACTTTACCAGAAGGATATAAAGGATTTACACTTTCACTATGTAAATTACACCCCACTTTTTACGAGTCTAATCCCGATTTTCGCGGGATTTCCCAGGGCTGTCCAAATGAGCTTCCCTAAACTCTGCCGTAACACTTACAAACTATCAAGGCCTCCAATCCCGGGTATAGATCCCGGGGGAACGCGGGATTCACAAACTTACAGATCTGTATTGAATAAATAATGAGCTGAATGTTAAGGACAGTTAGTAGACTTTTTGCGGCTCGATAGAAATAAGGATATACTAGCAGGGCCCCGCGGTTTTACCCGCGTAATCCCGTTTCCGTGGGAATAGGGGGATGAAATATATATAGCCTAAGTTAATCGCTGATAAAGGAGCTTTCTATTGGTAAAATAATTGTTCAAATCGGACCAGTAGTTTTAGAGCCTATTCAATTCAAAGAAACAACAATTATTCCTCTTTATAATATTAGTGTGACTTACTTTTGCCCGCAGTCCCGATATACCATTAGTCGCCTTTTATTTATTTATTTATTTAAGGACAGCTTACAAGACATACACCAAAAATACGTTAATACACTTTCAAAAACGACACTTTCTTAAAGTGTTGCCTTAATTAAAAGCTGCCACGGCATGCAAAAATTGTTTGTGGGAGCAACATATCAATAAGTATAATATAAAGTACAACATGCATATTTTAAAGGTACGGACTAATAGGCACCAGTGTATGTATAGCTGTACGACATGTTAGGCAAGAAACACAGTTGGCACATTATTTTTAAGTCCTAGACTAACATGGGACAGTTCCAGATCAACATTGGACCACTTTTAATACAAAAATTTATATTTTATCGTGAACTGGGAGAAGGGCAAGAGGATGAATTACATTTTATCGTGCATCGCTTATATCTGCTAACTTTGCGTATCACAACAAATATTAATATAATAAAGCATATAACATTCACTCGTGTGGGATTGTGCTCAAGTACTAAGTTACACTTGCGCACACAATATAGTATAAGGGTGTGCTCTGAGATACGCGGAATCATTCTTCTTCGTTCTAACGTTATTTCCCGTCCTTAGGCGATGTCTTATAAGACTATGACCAAGGATTTAGCGAGCCTGGTTGGAGCGACTGCCGATCTGACCTTCGTTACCCTTAGATAGGGGACCCAGACAATTTTTGGATCATGGTTACACATCCATAACTGTTGGAATGTGCAGGTTTTATCACGATGTTTTTCACTCACCGCCGCGTTAATGATATAAATACGTACATTGATTTGAAAATTCCAGAGGTACGTGCTCGGGTTTAAACCTGCACACCTCGGTTAGGAGGCGCGTGTCCTTACCATTGAGCTATCACCACTCTCTCTGAGATACGTGGAATCATTATGAGTACAAAATTATCTAATACATATACATCTATCTATCTAACATATACGGAGTCCAACGATAAAAACTCCTAAATGACATTTAGCAAGAAATATGATCTTGTTGGTTAATCTGTGAATTAGTAGTATCAAGTGGTTAGCTCATGGTTTACACGAAAAAAAAAAAAAAAAAACATTCAGTCGAATTGAGAACCTCCTCCTTTTTTTTGAAGTCGGTTAAAAAGAATGTTCCTTCTCTAGCCCGTTGGTCTAGCGGTCAGAGACCCTGGCCACAAAACCAAGGGTCGCGGGTTCGAATCCCGTTAAGGGCAAATGTTTCGTGTGATGAACATGGACATTTGTAATCGAGTCATGGATGTTTATAAACGTATTTATGTATGTATATCCGTTCACCTAGTATCCATAGCACAAGCATAAGCTTAGTTTGGAACTGGGGTATTAGTGTGTTAGTCTGGAGAATTTATTAATTTATTTATAACTTATATGTTACAGACAATGTTGCGACCCCGTATTTTATTTTCCTGGTCCGCTACCGATTCGCGACCCACCGATTAATAAACTCTGCATTAGGCTATGACAGTTCTTGTGATTCGCTCCGCTTCGCTCAGTCCTCAGTCTGATTCTCACGCGAGGAGTAATTTACGAAGGCATTTTTTCCGGAACTTATAAAGATTGCTACTTGACATATGATACTTAGCTTATACAACCAACATGCATATGTATTACAGGTACTTATTTATGTAATACTAGCTGTGCCAGCGGTGTCACCCGCGTTTATGGTTAATATTATAAAGACTATTTCCGTCATACATGATTTCTATGTAACTTTAACCATTAAGGCTGCACACGCGACGGAAGCTTAAAAAATTGAGTAACTTCTCCCGTTTTCCCAACGTTTCCCTTCACTACTCTGCTCCTATTGATTGTAGCGTGATGAAAAGTATACTATAACCTGCCCAGGAGTATGAAGAATAATTGTACCAAGTTTCGTTAAAATCCGTCGAGTAGTTTTTGTTTCTATAAGGAACATACAGACAGACAGACAGACAGACAAAAATTTTACTGATTGCATTTTTGGCATCAGTATCGATCACTAATCACCCCCTGATAGTTATTTTGAAAATATATTTCATGTACAGAATTGACCTCTCTACAGATTTATTATAAGTATAGATGTAGGATTCATGTTATTTCTGTATTATAACTAACAATTTTTTTACGAGCGTTTTCAACAGTCATCTAAGATGGCGAAGATGAAGACAGCTCTCGAATAAATTACAATGCGGATTATTTTAAAATTGCCTATTTAAAAAGAAAAATAAAGTAACATCCCCATATTAGTCAGCTTTAAATTAATCAGGCTTTTAGTTTTTATATAAATTGTGTGAAAGGTGATATGAGTGAAATGGGACTGGATAGCTTGATGACGGCTGACCGGGACGTATGGAAGAGGAAGACATGTTGCGCCGACCCCAGATGAACTGGGAGAAGGGCAAGAGGATGATGTTGATGTTTAACAATTGCAAAATCACTCCTAATTATTTTACAGATGTTATTAATATTTGGTTTAGTCCCATGTTGGTCTAGGACTCAAAAATAATGTGCCAACTGTGGTTCTGGCCTAGCATGTCGTAAAAGGCGACTAATGGTATATCGGGTTTTGGGTATGTGATTGTGCAGGCGACGAGCTGGCCACTTGTCCCTACTTTTTCACAATTTTTATCTGACTCAGCCCGGTTTTATTTTTGGCTGAATGTGGTTAAGGGGGTTGCTGCCCCTTTGACTCTGCCTACCCCTTCGGGGATTATGGGCGTGATGCTATGTATGTATGTATTAATATTTGGTATATCTAAAGTTTTGAACACTATGTAACAATAAGACGAATTTTGATCTCAAAATGGTTTATACATCTGAAGGTACTAAGGTTTGCTGGAACCAGCACAATTCAGCTGTGCTGGTTTCAGCGACATGTGCTGGTTCCATGCCGCTGGATTGCAATCCCTACTGGCGATCGCAATGCTGGATTAAGCAATCCAGCTGGGTCGCACATAATTTAAGCTCTGTTGGATGCAGCAGATTGAATCCGCAGCGTGACCGCTGACGCTTCCTCGTCGCCTGGTCTCACTGAATACCAGCGTCTTCGAGATTTATCGTTACCTCAACATATGCTGTGTGGGCGCCATTTTGGTCCTATATTACTAATTGTTTGTTTTTTTTTTTTCTATATGTATTTACTTGATAAGTGATATAGACCAAATAAACTATTCTTATTCTTATTCTTATTCCATAGTGTAGGTGTGATTAGTAGTTTGCTTATCGCCTACATAGTTACAAAATCAACACCCAATTAATAATAATAAATACATTCATCAGACTGACACACCAATTCCCTAGTCCCAAACTAAGCTTATGCTTGTCCTATGGATACTAAGTGAACGGATAGACATACTTAAATACGTTTATAAACATCCATGACTCGAGTACAAATGTTCATGTTCATCACATGAAACATTCACACCCGTGACCCTTGGTTTCGTGGCCAGGGTCTCTGAACACTCGACCAACGGGCCAGTCAATACACCATAAGTCGCCTATACGACATGCTAGGCAAGGCACATGGCACATTTTTTAGCACAAAGTTCCAGATTAACATGAGACTAGCGAGTTATTATGGGAAAGTGAGATATAAAAAATTGATAAATCCTGATCTCTCAGAAACAGCCAGTCTCAAAAACCAGTTTAAACAAAATAATCTAAGCGCCGTAAGAATTCCAATGCAAATTCTATCACAAATCCTGGTGCCACCCCTTTTACACCCCCTAACGATGTTATCCCAAAAAACATTTACTCGTTCCCGTCAAAAACACTTGACAATGCGTTTGATGTATACGCTAATATTTGACGCGCGACGTTTTATTTGCATTTGCTACCCTTAAGAAATTTGTCGCCCCTATAAACAATAATTTTCTTTGTTTTGAAATATATCACTTTGTTTTCAAGTAGAATTATATTCGTTCGAATTGGGATTCCTATATCCTATAGCAAGCTCGATGGCGCATTCGGAAGTGACCCTGCCCCATGCGCCAAGAGTTGTGGGTTCGATCCCTACCCAAGACAAACAATTGTGTGATGAATACTTGTGTTTGTCTTGTGTCTGGGTGTTAATATCTAATATTTAAGTATAATATTTGTAATAACACTGATGTTTCTGATATCCGTAACACAAGTGCTTAAGCTACTTACCTCGGAGTCAGATCAATGTATGTGATGTAGTCTGATAATTATTTATTTATAGACATCCTTGTGTTGTCTCAAACATCAGACTAGTTCATTCTAGTTGACGACATCAGACGACTTTCAGTCGGACTAGGGATTGCAATGCTGGATCATGCAATCCAGCTGGGCCTAGCACGATCTTAGCCAGCTTCGGACCGTGAGTTTAGGGGGCCCTAGGCTAATACTACTTAGGGGCCCACCTATTACTGAAAGTATAAGACGTAGACTTGAATTAAATTAATTAAATAGGTTTGATAAAATATATTTTTTTCGCATTATCATTTATTTTTGACTTGAATTAGCTGGGGGCCCCTTGAATCCACGGGGCCCTGGGTTGAATCCCAAAAAGCCATATGGTAGATCCGGCCCTGATCTTAGCTGTGCTGGGCCCAGCGACATGTGCTGGTTCAATGGCGCTAGATTTCAATCCATATTAGAGACTGGAATTCTAGCTCATGCAATCTTGCTGGGTCTAACACAATGTTACCTCTGAACCCAGGGTCATGTGCTGAATCCAGTTTAAAATGCCGCTGGATTGCAATCCCTAGTATGGACATTGGATTGCCACGCCATACTTAAATTTGTCAAATTTCAGCTTAACCCAATGTCAATAAGTTTTGAAAAAATAGATTGCAAATAACAAGTGGTATTAACGTTATACGTATCTACTTACATACTAGCAATCACACCCTCAATCCGAACGGGCAAGTGAAGTCCAAGAAGCAAGTTCTTAAATTATAGATATTCAGTCAAAAACAAAATGTTGCTTTTGACTGATCCGCAATTGCGCAGAAATACTTTGTAAGTCGGATTTTGAATAATAGCAGCGCCCCACGGTTTCCGCATAGCTCCCGTTCCCGTAGGAATACGGGCATAAAATATAGCCTATGCTACTCGCTGATCAAGTAGCTTTCTATTGGTGAAAGAATTTTTCAATTCGGTCCAGTAGTTTCGGAGCCTATTCAATACAAACAAACAAACAATAACATCTTTCCTCTTTATAATATTAGTATGACAACAGTAATTATGAACATACAATAAAAAAATTTAACGACAAAATCATTTAAATATATAAACACGCGGCAATTATGAAATAACCAGTTAATTTTATACTTTTACCATGTTTTCAATGAAAGAAGTATATCATTATGATTTAACGTACAATTTAATTAATTATTTATGAAGTAATATTATACTGCACGCTAGATTGGAAACTTGCGTGATAAATAGTAATTAGGGTTCCGTTCAATTATACACTCCTAGTGTTAACAAAAAGGTTTTTTGGAGGAACCCTAATTACGTAAAAATTTTGTAAACAAACAGGGAGAGAAGGTCTTTAAATTTGTTTTTTTGTTGAAAAATCATAAATACTCACTCTTATATATAAAACTTATACATAAGACCTGTTATATATAAGCTTTTTGGCTGGTTATCGTATTTGTAATTGTATTGAGCCGGCTGGTGTAAAATATGTTTGTGATTGCCTTGCCAATATTTTGATGCCCCAATTTTCTTAGTTGTACGATATATATATCTTTGTTAAAGTAAAATGTATTTGTTCGAATTGTGGCTCCTATGGATGTCCATCTATATCAGTTCAACTTGATCGTACTAACATTGCGTTGTCACCAAAAGTAACTTAATTGTGCTTCTGTTTTCTGCTCAATCATTTATCTAATTTTCTCAATATGCCGAATTTCACCAATGCTTTTCTCAATTTCAATCACCACATCATCTAACTAACTAACTAAACTTCACGCCACTTCCCTAGTGGGGGAGGCAGAGAGAACCGAACGCCATATGGCACGATCCTTACACACCTCACTCGCCTCTTCAACATTCATAATCCTTTTCATACAAGCTCTACGGTTTTTATGACTCCTAACATCACCTTCTGTTAATACACGACCAATCTGGTCGTGGTAGGTGAGCCTGGGCCTTCCGCGGCTCCAACATCCTTCCACTTTCGCATTGTAAATCTGTTTAGTCAATCTTTCGTCATCTATTCTTTCCACATGTCCGAACCACCGGAGCATGCGTCTGCTTACCTTGACTCCGACGCTGTCTTTCAGACCGACTCTCTTTCTTACATCATCATTCCGAACGCACTCTGTTAGCAATACACCGTAGATTTATCATTTAGAACAGCCAATTGTCAAACGGAACCAACAGTGTGTGAATTCGTTACACACTTCGCCATTTTTATAATGTCACACGAACAGGAAGAGATCATAAAGTAGCAATACCATTGTTTTACGATGGAAAGTGACTTTAAGTTCGCTTTCTCAATAGTTCTATTGAAGATACCGTCTATTCATGTTTTCTCACACTGATTCTACAATACTACATAAATAAAATATTTTCTTTTTTCAAATCAGTTTTTTTTTATAATTTTTCAGACTGACACACCAATTCCCTAGTTCCAAGCTAAGCTATAAGCTTGTCCTATGGATACTAGGTGAACTTTCATGGCTCGACAAAATGTTCATGTTCATCACACGAAACTTATAATTTTCAATAATGTTTCTCTACGCGAGATGGAAATGTTAATGTTAGTTTTAGGATATTTTGCTTTATCCTTATATAATATAATACTATAATATAATATCTACAATATTTGAGTTGCGTTACCTAATGTTACTATTATCATAGAAATAATAATATACGATGTGTAAAAAATTATAATAAAAGAAATATATTGTAAGCTATGTTAATTACTTTTCCCATTATTATGTAAATTTAGTTTATATTAGTTTTCTTGTTTTTAAGATTTTTTGCAATGCCCTTACTATAGGGCGTCACATGTACTTGCCCTTTAAAGACTGTCATCTTTTTTGCCCAATAAAGAATTTGAATCTGAAATTGCCCCTAGCAGGATTCGAACCCGCTACCCTCGGTTTCTGACCACTTGTCCAACAGGCCTGTCATACTTAAACAAATACATTAGAGACCATAATTTTCATGTTCTTGAACTTGAAAACCTGCACATATAAATACCTGTGGATGTGTTATGATCTAATTTCATTGGTTTCCCTATTTAAGAGTTATGAAGGTCAGATAGGCAATCGCCTAAATATCATAGGATTCACCAACTCCTGGATTATGGTCTAAACGGACTCCAACTAATCACGGGGCATATCGTTTGGGAGAAGATATTGCATACGTACGTACAGGGTATTTCAGCCAATACCTTAAAAGAGTTTGTTCTAAAGGAAATTTGCAACAAATCGACTTCTATCAACTGGGGGTCGAAAGTGAGTGGTTTCCAAGATATCGAAGAAATAAGTTTATATTGAAAATTGATAACCGAAAATGGCTGGTATTTAGTTTAAAACGGTTCATAGTTAGCTTTCAGAAATGTATCAGTTGAGTGTCAACAAATGTGTAGTTTTTTAATTTGATTTTTCTGTGACAACTAACAACATTTCAATACAAACTTATATCTCAAAATCTCCAAAAACCGCTCACTTTCGCCTCCATCATCGAGGTCGAGGTCATTTGCAACAAATCGACCTCTATAAACGATAGAGGTCGATTTGTCGCAAATGAACTCTAGTACAATCACTTTTAAGAAATTAGCTAAATTACCAGTCACCCTATATTTATTAACGCACCTGTAACCGAAGGGATAAGCGGAGTCCAAGAGCCAGAAAGACATTTACCACATTTAGCCAAAAATAAAGTCACGTTGGGTTAAATTGATATAGTGAAAAAGTGGTGACAAGTGGCTAACTCGTCGTCTACATAAATTAAGAGCGTACTGGTACTGGAGAATGAATCAGACCTTACTGATGTATGGTACAGGTCCTATCTCAGCTACCATCTCTTCAGATCACGATTGCTAATAGGGGACAGTACTGGGTCAAAAAGTCCGTCAGTTAGATTATACAAAAATACAACACATCTTTTTTGCTTTATCAAATTAACAAAAAATACAAAGAAAAGGCATCAAAGATTTGGAGTGGGAGTTTGTGACGTCACTTGTAAGTAAAAATTTTACCTACGTGTGACGTCACGCGCAACTTAAATCCGCTGTATCTTCGCTAGTATTTGTTTAAGAAATAAATAAAAAAATACGTATTCAATATTTTTTTTAATCTAACTGACGGACTAAATAGAATTTTTAGTCAGCTCCCCCATTCGAAAATCCACCCCATCAAACCGTTTTACCAATATCCGATATCGTTCCTCGTCACTCCAAAACGAACCTTAATCCCTTATTACAGGGTCAGTTTCCC
Source organism: Glyphodes perspectalis (assembly GCA_951394215.1). NCBI lineage: Eukaryota > Metazoa > Arthropoda > Insecta > Lepidoptera > Crambidae > Glyphodes > Glyphodes perspectalis. Next base: position 1,634,500 of record OX596221.1, read on the forward strand.
TTCAAAGGGTTGCGTGGCTCAATTTATCATTTCGAGCACATAATTTAAGGTCACAAGAATCATTTCTGACGTCGCTCTTTAACTGATAAGCCGCGGAGGGATTCCGAACTAGTGTTGTCAATAAGACATCAATAACTTATCGATACTTAAGACAAAATCGGTCATATCGATACGAATATAACAAACTTTAAACCACTTTGGTTCAAAGCTAATACGTAATACTAAAATATCTATATATTAAATTCAACAAAACTTGTGTACAAATCCACGATCAAAGTCTGCATATGTTAATGTCTTTAAGCGAAATAACTCGTAACTTTTATATTTTTATATTTAAATAAAATAAATCTTTTATATTTTGTGCAATAAACGATTATTATTATTATTATTATATCAGACTACATCATATACATTGATCTGATTCCGAGGTAAGGAGTTTAAGCACTTGGGTTACGAAACAACAGTAGTATTACAAATGTTTACTTAAATTTGAGATATTAACTCCCAGACACAGAACAAACACAAGTAATCATCACACGAATGTTGTCACGTGAACCATCCACGGAAGTTTCTGAACACATTTCAATTTGACGCAACTCTTCAACGTTACGTTTTTTAAGGTAAAAAGTTGCTCCAGTTTTACCTCTATATTTACTTAAAGGAAAATTTGGACTCGATATATCGATATTTGATTATGATTCTATTGAGCAGCCCATCACTATCGGTGGGTATAAATTTTATAGGATTTTTATAGAGCGGTTGGGATTATGGTGAGTCTCATGGAAGGGTGTTGAGGCAACTTATCTAAGCAGAAAAGTGTGAACAAGTTGGGTAAACGTCCCAGAGATCCGTATTTAGCAATAAAGTAAGAGGCATTGAGAAATCATATAGTTTTTGTGCCCAAAACTATGTGATATTTCCTGCTAATATTTGAATCGTAAAAATGTGGGTGGTTGGATATATTTGTGTTGTAAGGCAAATGTTAGTTTCTCGCGAAAATAAATGAATGATTTACCATGGTGACAGACCCTCAGATACAATGATAGTTCAGCTTCCATGCATTCAAACATCATCATGTCCCTAGCGATATTACCCGTGCTTAGACAAGGTCCGCTTAGACCATAATCCAGGTTTTAGCGAGATGGTAATTACATTAAAGCGACTGCCTATCTGAGTTAGTAACCTAAATAGCAAGGAGGGAAACTTTATTGAACTTTAACGATATCCAATAAGGCCAATTTTTTTCTTTAAAGCTACATACATACATTCACATGTAACTTCACGCCCGTAATCTTCGTAAGCTTAAGCAGAGTCAAAAGGACAGCGGACCCCTTTAATCACATTCAGCAAAAATAAAACACGGCTGGGTTAGATGGAAAATTGTGATAAAGTAGTGACAAGTAACTAGCTTGTCGCCAACACAATCACATACCCAAAACCCGATAGGAATGTAGATTCAAATTGTTCTATTTTGTACCTATTACTTGAACATTTACAAGTGTTTTTTGAGGCCTACGTAAATAAAGATATTTTGAGCTTGAGTTTGATATATCATTAGTCTCTTTTACAACATCTTAGGCATGTAACACAGTTGACACATCCTTCTTAAGTCCGAGAACAACAAAAAAGTTCCGGAATTCTAAAAAGATAGCCAACTGTACTAGGTGTCCTTGTCTTTGCCCTCACAATGGAGTCGCACGCGCAGTTTCTTGTGTCATGCGCTACTACCAATTTTAGTGCATATTGTTTACTTTTTGTCCCTATTTCCGTCGGCGTTGCAAAAGAGATAGCATAATAGTGATTGTTTAATAGGGCTCCATGTGGCTCCCAGGAATATTGTAGATTTGGAACGTGATTTCGTACAGAAGATATATTTTCGTGTTGGTTTGCTACATGAAAAGAATGTGCCAACTGTCCTTGCCTAGCATGTCGCAATAGGCCTAATGGTGCAAACTAAGGTCTTGAATTCGTAACTGGCCGAGTTCCGTCCGGTGGGGTACTCGGGTCCTTCAACACGGCGCTGATCGCCGGCTACCATGGGGGCTTAGTCCACGCAAGTCGGACATATCCTCCTCTGCTCTTCCCAAGGAATCCGGAGGGATTTTCCTAATGTAAAAGTGTTGAATTCGTGATTTTGCAGGTGACGAGCTAGCCACTTGTCAGTATTTTTTCACAAAATGTTCACTGTTATTTGTTTGCTGTAACTAAAAATGGTTAAAAGGTACTCTGCCTACCTCTTCGGGAATTACGGGCGTGATCAATGGCATTGCCAAATATACCTATTTACTAATATTTTATGAGATTACAGGCGTCATGTTATGTATATATAAAAAATGAACAGAAATTTAACATTAACCATCGAATATCCACAGACCGAAAATAAAGGACTATTTAAAACACCCGATTGTCGGGCAAGCCGCAAACCAAATTTAAATCTTTATTAAATGCGAAACAACGTTTCGCTCCGAATAGGACTGACGTTAAAATCCCGCAGACCGCAAAATGGAATCAACAATACAATACGACAATGCTACAGCTCAAAATACGTTACGCAATTCGCAACAGGATTTCAGTTCCACCATTTTACATCACGGTCGGTAAACTGAAGTGAATAAACGCGACTGTTCTTACCTCCGATCAAAAATACTACAAGATTCTAGATTAGCACGAAAAATGGTCCGACAAATACAAGCTGCAATTTGTATTTGGATTATAATATGCGTGCTCCTAAACACAGAAAATATTTTTATGTTTTCAGATGGGGGTAGGCCTTAGGTATCAAATAAAAATCACCTTTTTTAACCTATTTTGAATATATACAAAAGCCGAATCACATGATCAAATATTTCATTTGAAGAATAAGCATAAAAATTATGGGTAATTTTATCTGAAAATTCACAAAGTTAAAAGTTTTTGGGACGACCTCGATTTCCTCATAAAGCAAGCTTCGCAAGATTTATAATAAATAATAATCTTTACTTATAATAAATCTGTAGAGAGGTCAATTCTGTACATGAAATATATTTTCAAAATAACTATCAGGGGGTAATTAGTGATCGATACTGATGCCAAAAATGCAATCAGTAAAATTTTTGTCTGTCTGTCTGTCTGTCTGTCTGTATGTTCCTTATAGAAACAAAAACTACTCGACGGATTTTAACGAAACTTGGTACAATTTTTCTTCATACTTCTGGGCAGGTTATAGTATACTTTTCATCACGCTACAATCAATAGGAGCAGAGTAGTGAAGGGAAAAGTTGGGAAAACGGGAGAAGTTACTCCATTTTTTAAGCTTCCGTCGCGTGTGCAGCCTTAATGGTTAAAGTTACATAGAAATCATGTATGACGGAAATAGTCTTTATAATATTAACCATAAAAGCGGGTGACACCGCTGGCACAGCTAGTAAATGAATAAATATCCGACGACATCACATACATTGATCTGACTCCGAGGTAATTAGCTTAAGCACTAGTGTTACGGATATCAGAATCCACAGTGGTATTATAAATATATACTTAAATATTGCATACTAGCAGCAGATTGCCCAGCGCACGCATCTCGACCGTGTTAATTCTACTTTCATGCTCTTTCTGCCATACCCAACTCTCGCTTCCATATGTTAGCGTAGGAATCAGCACCGCATTGTGTATGGCGAGCTGGGCCTTCTGGCTTAAGACTTTACTACCTAGAAGTTTTCCTAACGCTCCATTCACACTATTCCCTGCATTCACTCTTTTTTCTATATCAGCGGAGTACCTTCCATCTTTGCTAAATTCACATCCTAGATACCTATATAATTTCATTTACCTGTTCCAGCACTACACCATCAACCGTTATCCTTGTTCCCATTCTGGTTTCTTTCAAATAATTAAAATTATTTTGGGTTTTTATTCATAGCTGTTGCATAATTAACATAAAAACGCCATTAAAGATAAGCCATGTATTGGTACAATCAGTAATACCTAGCGCGACTTCCTACTGTATAATAAATGTATAGTAACAAATATGTTATTATATATTCAATCAGCATTATTAATATAGATTCGATGTTAATAATGCTTAACAGATAGCTTGGTCGAGCGGTTATGCCCTGACCACAGAACTAAAGGTCTTGGATTCGGATCCCGCTACGCGCATATTCGTGATGAACATAGTGATTTGTGCTCGGATTATTATTGAAAGTATGAACGATGTTTTGGTTTGTGTGTGGTACCAACTGTGGTTCTTAGCTAGCATGTTACAAAAGGTGGGGGCGGCTAGTACAAACTTAGGCTTCAAGTACACGACGCCGGAACCGCACGGGCGCCGGACCGCATTTTTGTGTATACGAATGAATATCGCGCCTGCGCCGCACCTGCGCCGGTGCGGTTCCGGCGTCGTGTACTTGAAGCCTTAAGCATTTGTATAAAGTCGCGCGAGCCGCGTGTAGTACCATGCGAGCCACTGCACCCGCGCCCGCGGCCGTCCAGTTTGCAGCCTAGATTAGTGGTGCATCCCTTATACATTTGACAAGCTCGGTGGCGCATTCGGTAGTAACCCTGCCCCATGCGCCAAGAGTTGTGGGTTCGATCCCCACTCAGGACAAATATTCGTATGATGAATACTTGTGTTTGTTCTGTGTCTGGGTGTTAATATCCAATATTTAAGTATATTTCTGTTATACCACTGTTGATTCTGATATCCGTAACACAAGTGCTTAAGCTACTTACTTCGGAGTCAGATCAATGTATGTGATGTTGTCGGATATTATTATATTATTATAATAACACCGCACCTGCTATCCCTAAGGCTGCAAACTGGACGGCCGCGCAGAAATACGCGCGGTGCAGCTGTATGTTTCCCGTCCACACAGGTCTTATATCTCTCGTTATTATTATTATTATGTCTCTCGGCATAATCACGGGGCAAGTCCGGGCTTTTAACCCATGCAAGCCTCACGGGCCTTTAGAGAGATTCATCTAAATGTGTGATGGAGCACCGGCCGGGTGTTGCCCTTAGTTGCAGTATACAACATACACTCAAAGGCAACATCCAGCATTATTATCATCTATTATTATTATTTTTATTTATTTATTTTACTTATACGTTTTGTACTTCTCGAAATATAAACGTTAAATATTTAGGTATTATACTGAGGCTCACGGGCCTAAGCCAAGTGAGACTCAGATTCTGGACTGAGGGTGCTGTGTCGTCCTGTAGGAATTTAGGGACGATATTATTATTATTAATTTAATGATTCATTACACTAGTAATTTAAGCGAAATCTCGAAAGTCTGCGAGTGTGCAATAAATTACAAACTATTACATCAAAGTTTCTCAGTAACGGTACGTACTCTATGCCCGGATATCCGGACGCACTGACCCGGGTAATAAGCTCAAAGTGCATCGGATTACGTTCTGCAATCGCTGGCCCGGGGCCAAGGCGGTCGTATTCCGGACGTTAACTGGATTGAACTGGTTTGGCCCGGCTCTCGAAATAGATGGCTGGTCTTTTATCTATCTGGGAAAATACCCTAACTCACTGTAAGGTGCAAATGACGATGAAGAAAAATGTAAGACTAAAATCGACTAAGCAGATGCACAATGCGAAAGTGGAAGGATGCAGTTATCGCGGAAGAACCGAACTCACCTACCACGATCAAAATGATCGTGTGTTAACATCAATTTATGTTAAAACCGTAGAACTACGAAAAGAGCGCTGAATGCCAATGAAGCGAGTGAGGTGTGTAATGACCTTTTTTTTTTTAATGGCTCGATGGCGCATTCTGTAGAGAGCCTGCCCCATGCGCCAAGAGTTGTGGGTTCGATTCCCAACTAGGACAAACATTCGTGTGATGAATACTTGTGTTTGTTCTGTTTATGGGTGTAAATATCCAATATTTAGGTATATATTTGTAATACCACTGTTGATTCTGATATCCGTAACACAAGTGCTTAAGCTACTCACCACGGACTCAGATCAATGTATGTGATGTCGTCGGATATTTAAAATATATATATATATTTTTTTGTTGACTCAGGGGAATGCGGTACGCACCGGCCCACTGAGACCGGGGGGAATCAGCGGAGTGTGTCGCACTCCCGGGGCCCTCGAGATGATAGGAGGATCCTGCTTCTGCCCAAGATGGTGGCGGAGTATACCGACTTAACCCCTGGGATATACTGTCTACGCCTTCATGGAAGGTGCCCACGGGATCGCGCAACACAAAACCACCGTAAAAGGTGTGTAAGGGCTGTGCCGCTTTACCCCGCTAGAGAATTGGCGTGAATATAGTTTAGCTCTTTAGTCTTTAGGTTTGATATATTGATTTGTATAAAAATACGAAAACATCACTTTGACTTTACGGCATAGCATAACCAATTGATCAATAAATGATTTCAAAGCAAACAAAGTTAAAAATGAACAAGTAACTTATAATGATGAAATATTGTCATCAATAATGGACTGACAGACACTGGAAAACGATAAATTATTTAATAAAATGTAAAAACATAGAGAAATGCTAATCATACTAATTCTTGATTAATTCTCTAATATACCATGAATTGAAACAAAATAATATTTTATACATTTTCAGAGCTATGCTAAAATAACAATCTAGATAAAAATGTATGCTACATATTATATTAGAAGGAGTCATTTATTATAATCATGTACATAAAAACAGAGCGGATTAGAATTAGCTTCTTAAGTATTATATATAGGAGTTACGTAACAGCTGTCCCCAAAGAACATTGCCGTAAGTTGACTCATCTTTTGATTACCCGTAGTTACCAAAGTAAGAAATATAAATTATAAGTATCATTTGATTGGAAGAGTTTTATACTAACTACTTTTTTAAAGAATGGAATCAGAAATTTAAATATTTTCAAAAACGTACAAATTACGAACAACAAAACGCAAATATAGAGGCAAAACCAAACGTAAACCAAACTTATCTGTGTAAATACGTTATATATTATACTAGGATAAATATATTAGTTTCATTCATGTCTCTATAATCCCAGCTGTACTAGGGTGACTAGGGTGACTAGGGTAAAATAAATTAGGTTTTTTTCCAGTATTGCGTTGTCACACTATTATTATTTATTTTCATTAATGAACAAGGCCCCCAAGGTTGGTCTTAAACACTATGCAACATTTCCATTCTTCTTTGCGACGCCTAAAAAGTTACGAAGTTTTAGAACTAAGCGCTTTGTATCACATCATTGATATTTTACAAGTACTTTAAGTATGTCATACGCTTAGAGATTATCTGAACCAAGTGACTACGCATAAACTGTTTTACTTATCACTAATTTTACATCGACGAATGACTAAAAATACGATAGCGTGATTGAAACAATATGCAAAAAATACAGATACCTAGCGTCTATCACAACTGGCGTGAGACGAAAACAAATGTTGCTAATGACAAATACAAAACAAATAATTCCGGTTGGGACAATTTTCAGTCTTCACATCGCGTGCGCATATCTGCCTCTTATTTATTACAAGCTGACCCGGCGCACTTCGTAACGCCCTCGTTCTCGGATTTTCAATACCCATTATTTTCCGTGCAACTTTTTTATTTTTTTCTTTTCTAAGAACCTTCACCTAATAATAACAAACACAACTAAAAGATAATTAGCGAAATCGGTTCAGCTACGTGGTTCAGTTCAGCGATTAATTTTTCAATTATAGGTACTTAGACAACCTTATTTGTAGGAAATATAGTATATAATTATGAAGTATATATATACGAAACCTGAAAACTGTTTATTTGTTAATAGAATCGATAGCAATACTTTTCTCACCATGTCATATTTTTACCAAATAATCATCTTCCTAGCAATATGTGCCGTGTTTAGACGGGGTCCGCTTAGACCATGATCCAGAATTTAGCGAGTCTGGTAATTACATTGAAGTGACTACCGATCTGACCTTCGTTACCCTAAGATAGGGGAACCAGACAATTTCTCTGGATCATGGTTACAAATCCAAAGTTGTTTGAATTCGCAGGTTTCATCACGATGTTTTCCCTTACCGTCGAGCTAGTGGTATAAATACGTACATAGATTTGAAAAGCCAGAGGTACGTGCTCGGGTTTGAACCCGCACTCCTCGGTTAATAGGCGCGTGTCCTTACCCATTGAGCTACCACCGCTCTCTTATATCTAATATTTAATATTATTTTTACCAAATAATATTGATAACAAAAAAAAATACGATTAATTACCTACTATAATTACAAAATAAATACCTTTAATAAAATACGCCCAACTAAATCATTCTCGCGCATCGCATCGATTGCCACATGGCACAATTCGTCTGAATCGAGGCACCCGTGTTTTAGGGTGACCATACGCTCGCAAGGAAAATTGGGCAATAAAAAAAAGTCTTAAGCTTCATAACTTCATGAGATTTTTAAATAAAAATATTGACACGTATTTCGGTCTTCGTACATAGAAACAACTTTGTATCTATGTGCAACAAATACGAAGTCAAGCTAGTTACACCGTCAATGTCACAAAATTATTACCCTGGGACGGCTGAACTGATTTTTAGTATCTTAAATAAAAGTATACATGGACTAACCTTCACTAAAAGCAGAATTCACTATTAAAATATAAGAAAAAATATGAAGCAAACTGATTTTGTGTTTTTCTTTTGTATCTCAATAACGGAACGGTACAATGTTGGCTGGATCAACAAATTTATTTATTTTACATACATTTTTTTTAAGTGACTTATAGGTAAACATCGGTAATGTCAAAATTTACTTAACTCCAGTTAAAGAATAACATTAAGAAGAAGAAAATAAAAAAAGAGAGAAATTAAAGAACTTTTCACCGAAATTCCGGAGTTGTTCTGGATTTTCAATGTTTCGGCAGCAGCTTCGCATGTGGTCGTTACATTGATAGTAACAGCTCCGCTAGTTGTCGTTGCATCGGTAGTAACAGCTCCGTTTCTGGTCGTTGCATCGATAGTAATCGCAGCGCTGGTTGTCGTTGCATCGGTAATAACAGCTGCGCTAGTTGTCGTTGCATCGGTAGTAACAGCTCCGCTAGTTGTCGTTGCATGGGTAGTATCAGCTCCGTTTCTGGTCGTTGCATCGGTAGTAATTGCAGCGCTAGTTGTCGTTGCATCGGTAGTAACAGCTCCGCTAGTTGTCGTTGCATCGGTAGTAACAGCTCCGCTAGTTGTCGTTGCATCGGTAGTAACAGCTCCGCTAGTTGTCGTTGCATGGGTAGTAACAGCTCCGTTTCTGGTCGTTGCATCGGTAGTAATCGAAGCGCTAGTTGTCGTTGCATCGGTAGTAACAGCTCCGCTAGTTGTCGTTGCATCGGTAGTAACAGCTCCGTTTCTGGTCGTTGCAACGGTAGTAATTGCAGCGCTGGTTGCAGTTGCATCGGTAGTAACAGCTCCGCTAGTTGTCGTTGCGTCGGTAGTAACACCTTCGCTAGTTGTCGTTGCATCAGTAGAAACAGCTCCGTTTCTGGTCGTTGCATCGATAGTAATCGCAGCGCTGGTTGTCGTTGCATTGGTAGTAACAGCTCCGCTAGTTGCCGTTGCATCAGTAGTAACAGCTCCGCTAGTTGTCGTTGCATCGGTAGTAACAGCTCCGTTTCTGGTCGTTGCATCGATAGTAATCGCAGCGCTGGTTATCGTTGCATTGGTAGTAACAGCTCCGCTAGATGTCGTTGCATCGGTAGTAACAGCTCCACTAGTTGTCGTTGCATCGGTAGTAACAGCTCCGTTTCTGGTCGTTTCATCGATAGTAATCGCAGCGCTGGTTGTCGTTGCATCGGTAGTAACAGCTCCGTTTCTGGTCGTTTCATCGATAGTAATCGCAGCGCTGGTTGCCGTTGCATCGGTAGTAACAGCTCCGCTAGTTGTCGTTACGTCGGTAGTAACACCTTCGCTAGTTGTCGTTGCATCAGTAGAAACAGCTCCGTTTCTGGTCGTTGCATCGATAGTAATCGCAGCGCTGGTTGCCGTTGCATCAGTAGTAACAGCTCCGCTAGTTGTCGTTGCATCGGTAGTAACAGCTCCGTTTCTGGTCGTTGCATCGATAGTAATCGCAGCGCTGGTTATCGTTGCATTGGTAGTAACAGCTCCGCTAGATGTCGTTGCATCGGTAGTAACAGCTCCGCTAGTTGTCGTTGCATCGGTAGTAACAGCTCCGTTTCTGGTCGTTTCATCGATAGTAATAGCAGCGCTGGTTGTCGTTGCATCGGTAGTAACAGCTCCGTTTCTGGTCGTTGCATCGATAGTAATCGAAGCGCTAGTTGTCGTTGCATCGGTAGTAACAGCTCCGCTAGTTGTCGTTGCATCGGTAGTAACAGCTCCGTTTCTGGTCGTTGCAATGGTAGTAATTGCAGCGCTGGTTGCAGTTGCATCGGTAGTAACAGCTCCGCTAGTTGTCGTTGCGTCGGTAGTAACACCTTCGCTAGTTGTCGTTGCATCAGTAGAAACAGCTCCGTTTCTGGTCGTTGCATCGATAGTAATCGCAGCGCTGGTTGTCGTTGCATTGGTAGTAACAGCTCCGCTAGTTGCCGTTGCATCAGTAGTAACAGCTCCGCTAGTTGTCGTTGCATCGGTAGTAACAGCTCCGTTTCTGGTCGTTGCATCGATAGTAATCGCAGCGCTGGTTATCGTTGCATTGGTAGTAACAGCTCCGCTAGATGTCGTTGCATCGGTAGTAACAGCTCCACTAGTTGTCGTTGCATCGGTAGTAACAGCTCCGTTTCTGGTCGTTTCATCGATAGTAATCGCAGCGCTGGTTGTCGTTGCATCGGTAGTAACAGCTCCGTTTCTGGTCGTTTCATCGATAGTAATCGCAGCGCTGGTTGCCGTTGCATCGGTAGTAACAGCTCCGCTAGTTGTCGTTGCGTCGGTAGTAACACCTTCGCTAGTTGTCGTTGCATCAGTAGAAACAGCTCCGTTTGTGGTCGTTGCATCGATAGTAATCGCAGCGCTGGTTGCCGTTGCATCAGTAGTAACAGCTCCGCTAGTTGTCGTTGCATCGGTAGTAACAGCTCCGTTTCTGGTCGTTGCATCGATAGTAATCGCAGCGCTGGTTATCGTTGCATTGGTAGTATCAGCTCCGCTAGATGTCGTTGCATCGGTAGTAACAGCTCCGCTAGTTGTCGTTGCATCGGTAGTAACAGCTCCGTTTCTGGTCGTTTCATCGATAGTAATAGCAGCGCTGGTTGTCGTTGCATCGGTAGTAACAGCTCCGTTTCGTGTCGTTGCATCGGTAGTAACAGCTCCGTTTCTGGTCGTTGCATCGATAGTAATCGCAGCGCTGGTTATCGTTGCATTGGTAGTAACAGCTCCGCTAGATGTCGTTGCATCGGTAGTAACAGCTCCGCTAGTTGTCGTTGCATCGGTAGTAACAGCTCCGCTAGTTGTCGTTGCATGGGTAGTATCAGCTCCGTTTCTGGTCGTTGCATCGGTAGTAATTGCAGCGCTAGTTGTCGTTGCATCGGTAGTAACAGCTCCGCTAGTTGTCGTTGCATCGGTAGTAACAGCTCCGTTTCTGGTCGTTTCATCGATAGTAATAGCAGCGCTGTTTGTCGTTGCATCGGTAGTAACAGCTCCGTTTCTGGTCGTTGCATCGATAGTAATCGCAGCGCTGGTTGCCGTTGCATCAGTAGTAACAGCTCCGCTAGTTGTCGTTGCATCGGTAGTAACAGCTCCGTTTCTGGTCGTTGCATCGATAGTAATCGCAGCGCTGGTTATCGTTGCATTGGTAGTAACAGCTCCGCTAGATGTCGTTGCATCGGTAGTAACAGCTCCGCTAGTTGTCGTTGCATCGGTAGTAACAGCTCCGCTAGTTGTCGTTGCATCGGTAGTAACAACTCCGTTTCTGCTCGTTGCATCGGTAGTTATCGCAGCGCTGGTTGTCATTGCATCGGTAGTCACAGCTCCAGTAGTTGTCGTTACATCAGTAGTAACAGCTCCACTAGTTGTCGTTGCATCGGTAGTAACAGCTCCGTTTCTGGTCGTTTCATCGATAGTAATCGCAGCGCTGGTTGTCGTTGCATTGGTAGTAACAGCTCCACTAGTTGGCATTGCATCAGTAGTAACAACTTCGCTAATTGTCGTTGTATCGGTAGTAACAGCTTCGTTTTTGGTCGTTGCATCGGTAGTTATCGCAGCGCTGGTTGTCGTTGCATTGGTAGTATTGGTAGTAACAGCTCCGCTAGTTGTCATTGCATCGGTAGTAACAGCTCCGTTTCTGGTCGTTGCATCGTTAGTAATCGCAGCGCTGGTTGTCGTTGCATTGGTAGTAACAGCTCCGCTAGTTGTCGTTGCATCGGTAGTAACAGCTCCGCTAGTTGTCGTTGCATCGGTAGTAACAGCTCCGTTTCTGGTCGTTGCATCGGTAGTAATCGCAGCGCTGGTGGTCGTTGCATTGGTAGTAACAGCTCCGCTAGTTGTCGTTGCATCGGTAGTAACAACTCCGTTTCTGGTCGTTGCATCAGTAGTAATCGCAGCGTTGGTTGTCGTTGCGTCGGTAGTAACATCTCCGTTTCTGGTCGTTGCATCGGTAGTAATCGCAGCGCTGGTTGTCGTTGCGTCGGTAGTAACAGCTCCGCTAGTTGTCGTTGCATCGGTAGTTACAGCTCCGCTATTTGTCGTTGCATCGGTAGTAACAGCTCCGTTTCTGGTCGTTTCATCGATAGTAATCGCAGCGCTGGTTGTCGTTGCATTGGTAGTAACAGCTCCGCTAGTTGTCATTGCATCGGTAGTAACAGCTCCGTTTCTGGTCGTTGCATCGATAGTAATCGCAGCGCTGGTTGTCGTTGCATTGGTAGTAACAGCTCCGCTAGTTGTCGTTGCATCGGTAGTAACAGCTCCGCTAGTTGTCGTTGCATCGGTAGTAACAGCTCCGTTTCTGGTCGTTTCATCGATAGTAATCGCAGCGCTGGTTGTCGTTGCATTGGTAGTAATAGCTCCGCTAGTTGTCGTTGCATCGGTAGTAACAGCTCCGCTAGTTGTCGTTGCATTGGTAGTAACAGCTCCGCTAGTTGTCGTTGCATCGGTAGTAACAGCTCCGCTAGTTGTCGTTGCATCGGTAGTAACAGCTCCGTTTCTGGTCGTTTCATCGATAGTAATCGCAGCGCTGGTTGTCGTTGCATTGGTAGTAACAGCTCCGCTAGTTGTCGTTGCATCGGTAGTAACTACTCCGTTTCTGGTCATTGCATCGGTAGTAATCGCAGCGCTAGTTGTCGTTGCGTCGGTAGTTACAGCTCCGCTAGTTGTCGTTGTATCGGTAGTAACAGCTCCGTTTCTGGTCGTTTTATCGGTAGTAATCGCAGCGCTGGTGGTCGTTGCATTGGTAGTAACAGCTCCGCTAGTTGTCGTTGCATCGGTAGTAACAACTCCGTTTCTGGTCGTTGCATCAGTAGTAATCGCAGCGCTGGTTGTCGTTGCGTCGGTAGTAACATCTCCGTTTCTGGTCGTTGCATCGGTAGTAATCGCAGCGCTGGTTGTCGTTGCATTGGTAGTAACAGCTCCGCTAGTTGTCATTGCATCGGTAGTAACAGCTCCGTTTCTGGTCGTTGCATCGATAGTAATCGCAGCGCTGGTTGTCGTTGCATTGGTAGTAACAGCTCCGCTAGTTGTCGTTGCATCGGTAGTTACAGCTCCGCTATTTGTCGTTGCATCGGTAGTAACAGCTCCGTTTCTGGTCGTTTCATCGATAGTAATCGCAGCGCTGGTTGTCGTTGCATTGGTAGTAACAGCTCCGCTAGTTGTCATTGCATCGGTAGTAACAGCTCCGTTTCTGGTCGTTGCATCGATAGTAATCGCAGCGCTGGTTGTCGTTGCATTGGTAGTAACAGCTCCGCTAGTTGTCGTTGCATCGGTAGTAACAGCTCCGCTAGTTGTCGTTGCATCGTTAGTAACAGCTCCGTTTCTGGTCGTTTCATCGATAGTAATCGCAGCGCTGGTTGTCGTTGCATTGGTAGTAATAGCTCCGCTAGTTGTCGTTGCATCGGTAGTAACAGCTCCGCTAGTTGTCGTTGCATCGGTAGTAATAGCTCCGTTTCTGGTCGTTTCATCGATAGTAATCGCAGCGCTGGTTGTCGTTGCATTGGTAGTAACAGCTCCGCTAGTTGTCATTGCATCGGTAGTAACAGCTCCGCTTGTTGTCGTTGCATCGGTAGTAACAGCTCCGTTTCTGGTCGTTTCATCGATAGTAATCGCAGCGCTGGTTGTCGTTGCATTGGTAGTAACTGCTCCGCTAGTTGTCGTTGCATCGGTAGTAATCACAGCGCTAGTTGTCGTTGCATCGGTAGTTACAGCTCCGCTAATTGTCGTTGCATCGTTTGTAACAGCGTTCATTTTTCCCCATTTATCGGTAATAATATGAGCGCTTGAGTTTCTTGTGGTTGCCAAGATGATTGCATTTAAATACAGCAATGTTTTTATGAGTTTCATTTTTGGGAGTTTAAGTAAGTTTTTGGAAGCGCTGTATTTTAATATTAATATCACTTGTGTTCAAATTATTCTTTTTATGACGATTTTGCAGATTTATTAAAATAAAATATAATATAATGGATTGAAATTTTTAAAAAATAATCAATGTCCTCAGTGGAAATGACTTTAACTTGTCTGGATAAGTAGATTTATATTAACTTTCACTCACTAAACAAGTCTACTTCCAAACACAACGCAAAAGCCTTTATTACTGAATTCAGTAATTTAATAAAAATAATAATTTGACGGTTACAATATTTTTACATTATTTCCTTCCCTAAGAGAAAGGAAAATTATATTTATATTTAATTTTGTACATTGGAAATACATTATTTGTAAAAAATTAGAGATTGAGACCGATAGCGGACTACAAAATGTTTTTTTGTGTATTTAGGCATAGAGGAATATATTTACGTCGGTGTTCTTATCAAATTTGGCCGCTAGTGTTTTTTATAGGGGTATATCCTCAAACAATTTATTTAGTCCGTAAGTTAGATTGTAAATATTGAATACGCATTTTTTACTTTATCTGATAGTTCAAAAAATTACAAAGATACAGCACTTTAAAGATCTGAAATTTTTCGCTTTACGTCACTTGGATGGTAAAATTTTACACACCTAGTGACGTCACGTGGTACTTTAACGCGCTGTATCTTTTGCTGTAAAACTTTGTTTGTTTGATCACCTTTGGTGATATGAATGTATATGACGTATTTTCGCACCTGCCGCCTTTGTCACTTAGCCCTAACTGTGATGAAAGGACAATGCCAGATCCATATCTGGCATTGTCGCATGACAATGCATCCGCATTTACAGAAAAATAGAATTAATGTAAAAATATCAATTATTTTTTATCTTGTTTTAATGAAACTTTAAATTTAGAAAAAGTAGCGGATACGAAATAAAACTAAAAAGGAATTAAATCGTGTTACTTATGCGGGGAAGTCATTTTGAAATATCCGACGGGCGATATAAATGACATTTGCGTTTAGTTATATGTTTAATGTAATCGTTGTGTATGATATAAATATGTATAATTAAACAAATAGAAATATAATATAATATATAACATATAAATATAATGAAAACGTTTAGTTTCATGTTTAAGGAATTAGGAATTAACTAAACCAAGCCGTAGGTAGGATATTGACGGAACAAACGAATTGTGAAACGAAACGCCAAATGTCAATTATGGCGGAGCTTATGGGATTGCGTTATTTTCGAAAACGGTCGAACTGTTCACGTGGTTTTTTCATTCTAAGCTTTAGTGTGAGCTTCAGCAATGAAGTGTATTATTATAGATCGGGTGTTATAAACTGTTAGGAATTTTGCCTTTCGAATACAGACTCGATCTCGCCTTTTAAGCTTGTGATTCAAAAATATGTTGAGATGCCTAAACTATCAATTATGCGTATAAAGCGTGGGAGCGAGAAATCCTGCTAAAATTCAAACCGCCCGAGAGAAAAAGAGACAGTGAATGAAGTACCCATAGATTTAGAATTTTTTGACTACGCAAAAGATACATAAAGCGTGGGAGCGAGAAATCCTGCTGAAATGCAAACCGCCCGAGAGAAAAAGAGACAGCGAATGAAGTACCTATATGTCAATGTTTTTGCGAGTAAGAGGCCTTAGCGTCCCGGTCTATTCTACGTCGCAGTGAAATTTGTGCATTTATGTATTAAACCTTGGATTATAATCGAGAATATTAAATGTGCAATTGAGGTGACTTGTTCTGTACGTGATTGTGAGGTTACACGACGGAATAATCTGAATAAATACACTTTTCACAGGTAAATACGATTTTATCATTAGATTTTTTCAAACCATATTTTGTCAAATTGTTGCTAGTAATCAGTTTAGAAAAATATGTTTACAATAGTATATTGATTATAATTTATCTTTCTAAGTATATATCGTGATTATAATCAGAATTGGGGAAAATATTGTGTAAAATAGTAAATAGTTTGGTTACGCTAGTGCTTGACAAAGCGGTGACGTCACGAGTATCGATAAAAACTTAATCGTCTTTTAGCGACATTATGACATGAATACAAAGATATTTAGCCAAGTTATGTTGAAATATAATTATATTCACATTGGGAACTCATTATCTCCGTAAATATGTTAGTTAAGTAACTGATAATTTTTCTAGGTTTCCAAGCAACCCAGCATTGTGTAAAAAGTGGATGCGGACTATAGACAGACCAGATTGGACTCCCAGTAAGAACTCCACTATCTGCAGCAAATATTTTGACGGCAAATGACGGCAGCAAAAAAATTGTTGCACTACATATTATTTTTAAATAACTAAATGACACCAAATTAAAAGTTGCTAATATATTATTTGTTTCATTTCATTCCATCAGTCAAAGCAAAAGTCATATTTTTTTGTCTTAGTATAAATCATAGAACATATTTCTATTTTTTTAATTTTTTACACGCTGAATATACGAAGAATTTTACCATCTCATGGTTTATAGAACTGCTTGGAATGAGATTTCTTACCAACTAATTCCAATTTACCTAATATATACAACTACTGATTTCAGTCAATGCCATAAATAATTAATCAAAGTATAAAAAAGCGTTTAAAATACCTATATTATTAGTATACAACTGTATCAGTCGATAATGTGAAAGTGCGTCTTTGACAACACTATTTTTAACTCACACATAGACGTCAACCAACACATGCTTAAATTTATTTTGGTCATGTCTTCGAGCCGTCTTTGTGTATCTTGTACATCCTAAATCTATGGAAGTACCTATATGTCAATGTTTTTGCGAGTAAGAGGCCTTAGCGTCCCGGTCTATTCTACTTCGCAGTAAAATTTGTGCATTTATGTATTAAACCTTGGATTATAATCGAGAATATTAAATGTGCTATTAAGGTGACTTCTTCTGTACGCGATTGTGAGGTTACACGACGGAATAATCCGAATAAATACACTTTTCACAGGTAAATACGATTTTATCATTAGATTTTTTCAAACCATATTTTGTGAAATTGTTGCTAGTAATCGGTTTAGAAAAATATGTTTACAATAGTATATTGATTATAATTGATCTTTCTAAGTATACACCGTAATTATAAACAGAATTAGGGAAAATATTGTGTAAAATAGTAAATAGTTTGGTTACGCTAGTGATTGACAAAGCGGTGACGTCACGAGTATCGATAAAAACTTAATCGTCTTTTAGCGACATCATGACATGAATACAAAGTCATTTAGCCAAGTTATGTTGAAATATAATTATATTCACATTGGGAACTCATTATCTCCGTAAATTTGTTAGTTAAGTAACTGATAATTTTTCTAGGTTTCTAAGCAACCCAGCATTGTGTAAAAAGTGGATGCGGACTATAGACAGACCAGATTGGACTCCCAGTAAGAACTCCACTATCTGCAGCAAACATTTTGACGGCAAATGACGGCAACAAAAAATTTGTTGCACTACATATTATTTTTAAATAACTAAATGTCACCAAATTAAAAGTTGCTAATATATTCTTTGTTTCATTTCATTCCATAAGTCAAAGCAAAAGTCATGTCTTTTTGTCTTATAGGTATAAATTATAGAACATATTTCTATTTTTTTTCTTTTTTAAACGCTGAATATACGATGAATACATCTCATTGTTTATAGAACTACTGATTTCATCAATGCCATAAATAATAAATCAAAAGTATAAAAAAGTGTTTTAAATACCTATACTATTAGTAGGTATACAACTGAATCAGTCGATAATGTAAAGTGCGTCTTTGACAACACTATTTTTAATCCACACCTAGACGTCAACCAACACATGTTTAAATTTATTTTGGTCATGTCTCCGAGCCGTCATTGTGTATCTTGTACATCCTAAATCTATGGCAAAGACATGTAGTGTGTACATTATCAGCTACAACACAGACTCTTTTGGCTACTTGGATTTCGTTACAACTGGTATTTGTTTTCATATGTTATTTTTGCTATGATCGGTGTCTAAGTGTAAAGATCAAAGTGCAGTCAACTCATCGTGTTATTGATATAAGCCTGAGAATAATATCTACTTACAAACTGTTTTATTATAGTAACCACCAGAAGCTCTGATATGTCAAGAATGTTTTTTGGGGTTTAAACTACCACTGTCGCAGAGGTAACATGGAAGCTGTGAGAGGACTGGGCCACACTTATGTTTGTTTGGGATGTTGACGATCTGTCCTGGACATGATACGACCTTACAGACATAATAACATTGAAGCCAATGACCCTTTATTCGTTTTTGTGTTAATGCTTATAACACTTGATGATTAAATAAACTATTCATCATAAAGTTATCTTTTATTGAATCCTGTTGTGCCTATATTCCTTTTTCAAACAGTAGGTAGGTAAACATTATTACTATTGGTTTAACCTTCACTATGTAATGAACCTATCGAATGGTAATACTAAGCTGCTTAGTCTGTCTGAAAAGTAGAAGGTATGTACTAGAGAACTCAACGTAGTTTAATGTTTCCAATAAATAATATTAATTACACTAGACAACATACCGATATCATTATAGCCGGGAACCTCACCTCCCCAAACCCGAATCAATTTAGATAAGATTTTTTTTTTCCTAAATTGTCCCGCATCGGAATTTGAACCCGGGATACTTTACGTTCAAGGAAAACCACTACGTGACGGTGAAAATCTGGTCGTCACGAAAGCGCCTGAGTTGTTTTGTACAGCAAACATAATTAACTGCACATATGCAACTTCGAAAACGTAGGATAAGTGTATACTTTTAATTGTAATATAAAAATACCTTCATAAGTAGTTAAACAGCTATACGAAACACTTTATTTCATTCATTTACAACGATTTTTGAGGTGGGTCAAATTACTATCGAACTTCTGGCATTGTCATTTGGTCCCATTTGACTGGACCGTTGGCCGAGTGATCAGGGACCCTGGTCACGAAACTAAGGGTCGCGGGTTCAAATCCCGGTAGGGGCAAATGATGCGTGTGATGAACATGGTCATTTGTACGAGTCATGAATATTTATAAACGTATTTAAGTATGTCTATCCGTTCACCTAGTATCCATAGTACAAGCATGAGCTGAGTTTGGAACTAGGGAATTGGTGTGTCAGTGTGAAGAAATTATTATTATTTATTATTTGGTTTGAACCTGTGAGAGACTACTTTTATCTCTGTAAATATATCCCACGGGAAGAACAGTTAAGTCGATGTAACAGATAAAAAATAAAAAATGTCTTTATTTACCAAGAATACAGCCAAAACATGAAATTGTACTGTTGAGGTCCAGTCGCGGGAAAAAGCTATCAATTATTACATAATACAACCAACGGTTTCTTGTTATCATCAAAAATCTATTTCAGATTCCCGAAAGCGGTATGCTTTCAATTTGTCACAAATTCTTCGAATTATCTTTTTCTACTTGTAGGGTTCCAATGGGCTTATTAAAAATGTACCTATTTATAAGAGTGTGGTAACTGTGTTTTTTGCCTAGCATGTCGTAAAAGGCGACTAATGGTATATGGGGTTTTGGGTATGTGATTGTGTAGGCGACGAGCTAGCCACTTGTCACAAATTTTTCATAATTTATATATAATCCAGCCCAGTTTTGTTTTTGGCTGAATGTGGTTAAAAGGGCCTTCTGATCCTTTAACTCTGCCTACCCCTTCGGGGACTATGGGTGTGATGTTATTTATTTTATACCTTTTTATTTATCGTTACGCAATAAAACGCCATAAGTTTTATTAATAAAAAAATCAGGGCTTCACCGCAGCACTTTTGAACAATAAATGAATGAAAAAACGTGTCTGTTCCATATTCCTTGGGCAATGTTTGCATTAAAAATTTATGAAAATATATTTCTGAAACATATGAAAGAGTTTTTTTAACGGTTCAAAAAGAAATATTAGGTACCCCAAATAATTATGTATGTCGAAAATTACTTTAGAATAAAATTAAAGTAAATTTTAAGGTAGGCAGAGAGAACCTAACGCCATAAGGCACGATCCTTACACACCTCACTTGCTTCTTCAACATGCATGTCATCGCAAACAATAGCTAGTTTTATGCAAATCATGTCGGCAAATCAAAAAAAAAACTCCTCGCCCGCCTACCCCAATGGTGTAGAACCCAAGGAGGAATAGGCTCCTAACCACGTTCAGCCAAGAATAAAATATTGCAGGGAAAGATGGAGAATTGTGGAAAGTAGTGGCAAGTGGCTAGCTCGTCGGCGACATAACTAGGGAAATAAATAAAATACATATCTGCCCGTTATCCCTAACGAATTAGGCAGAGTCAAAAGGGCCGCTCGCCTCCTAAACTACTTTCATCTACAAATAAAACTGGGTTGGGTTAGATGGACAAAAAACTAGTGATAAGTGGCTAGCAGCTCCATCTAATCCAGCCTAGTTTTGTTTCTGGCTGAATGTGGTTAAAGGGGCCTGCTGCCTCTTTTGGGGATTATGGGCGTGATGTTAAGTATGTATGTATAAGTGGCTAGCCAGTTGCCTGCACAGTCACACACTCAAACCCGTTATATTTATTAGTCGCCTTTTACGACATGCTAGGCGAGGAACATAGTTGACACATTTTTAAGTCCCAGACCAACATGGGGCATAAATAATGTACCTAGCACATTATAGACGTCTACAGTACAATGAATATTATTATTATTATATTATATTATTTTTTCATTGACAAACGTAAAAGACAAATGTTATTTTAGACAAAGGTACGGAATCCTCGTCAAAAGAATATCAACATTGATGCTTTCACAGAATTTGGTTAGGTAACAGGGAAAATGTTTGATTATTCCTTCGGGAGCAAAAACTCGCCTTACATTTTTATTTGACACGCTTTTATCCGCTTCTGTCGGGAACAGTCGAGGGTAAAACAAAATTAAGTTGCCGGCTTTAAAAAGACAGTTTTTGTGAGTATTTTGAGTCACTTCGGGGGTACAGGATGGAGGGGAATACGACGATAATGGTGTTTATGTACAGCCTATGTTGGCTGGGAGTTACAAATAATATACAAACCGTATTTCGTCAACCGAACTCGACCTTATTTTTGGCTTAATATAGCTAAAGGGTCTCTTGCTCTTGGACTTAAGGCCCACTTTGATACATTGTTCAAAGTGAAATATGATTCATACAACTTTGTTAATACTGTTTTTGAAAAGAGTAACTACCGAGTTTCTTGCCGAAGTTCTTAGAATCATATCTCTTTAACTGTTTTTGACGATTTAGTAGTGTTTCTTTGAAACCTATATAAATAAAGAATATTTTGACTTTGATTTTGAATGTGCCACCTCTTCAGGGATAACGGTCGTGATAGTGTGTATGTAATTTAGTAAAACATGTAGCGCGGGAAAAGTATGCCGCCAATTTCCTGCGCGCCTTCGCGCGCCGCGCTTGCAGAAGGAAGCGTTTCTGCGCAGCCGCGGAGCCCGCCAGTCCCGCTCGCGCCTCGTGGCTAGTGCACGTGTCGCTCCGTATTCGTATTGTAAATTCTATCTCGTGCCTCTATTGTATTATATTATATAGCTGTGTTGTGTGTAATAAACGCATTGAAAAGACGTTATAAACAGGATTTTTAGAACACAGCTCACGAAGGATAGCAATAAGGAAAATACCCAAATACCTATTTATAAATATAACTAGTATAATCAATCACCAACGGTATAAATCTGGGGGCACGCCAGTGCCCCCGCCATGTCGAGCAAAAAAGCGGCACGGCCGTACCATCCTTTTCTCGAAGCAGTTCAGGCCGTTTTCGACCCCCTGTAACTTCGTTGTGGATAAAACTAGAAGACTGAACCGAGATTCCAGACACAATTGATTATCAATTGTTATGGACCACGATCGTGGTCTTAGGGACTGGACGTATTAAGACAGAAAGTCGCCTAAGTAGAGACTGAATAAATTAATAACCGACTTGGTATTATATGGATCTCACAACTTTTTACCGTAGAACAACTGAGTTGCGAGACTTGGTTTTTTTGACAAGTATTGTTTTTGATGGGATTATAGTTTACAACTTTAGGGACATTAAGTATAGATAGCGCGCGAGTTGAATGCAGAGCTCAGGTATGTCTCGCCTCAGGCCCCGACTGCATTCAACTCGCGCGCTATCTGTATTATTAATGACGCTGAAAAGAGTACCTACCTAAAATATAAATATCAAACAACATAACATACATTGCTCTGACTCCGACTTTACGTAGCTTAATCACTTGTGTTACGGATATCAAATTCAACAGTGGTGTTACAAATATATTTAAATAGATATTAGATTAAATTAACACTTGGAAATGGAATAAACACAAGTATTCATCACGAATGTTTGTCCTGGGTGGGGATCGAACCCACAACTCTTGGCGCATGGGGCAGGGTCACTACCAAATGCGCCATCGAGCCAGTCAAAATATACACTATACATTCCCATGTTGATTTGGACTTGAAAAAATGTATTGATGAAACTGTGTTCCTTGCTTTGCATGTCGTAAAAGGCGACTAACATCGAATTTGGGTATGTGTCTGAGTAGGCGACAGGTTAGCCACTTGTCACTGCTTTTTCACAATTTTTCATCTAACCCAGCCCGGCTTTATTTTTTGCTAAATGTGGTTGAAGGGGCATTATGGGCGTGATGTTATGTATGTATGTATGTATATAATAACATATATACTATAATTCGTAAGTAACTAGTTCAGTTCAACTGCCAGATAATGTTATATATACTCATTGGGGTATATTCTGCAATCTACTGCAAAAGGTTAGGCTGACTTCTAGCGTTAATACTAGGATAAATATAGCCTATGTTTCTTAAAGATACTGTAACATTTTAACAGTGAAAATGTTAAAATCGTACAAGTAGTTTTATGAGTTTATTTTATTTACAAAATAAACTAAACTTCACGCCACTTCCCTAGCGGGATAGGCAGAGATCCGAACGCCATATGGCACGATCCTTACACACCTCACTCGCCTCTTCAACATTCATGATCCTTTTCATACAAGCTCTTCGTTACAAATATACAAATATTTCCTCTTTATAATATTCGTATATATGTAGACATATAAAGTGTATGAAAATAGTTTAGCGAACTGCCAATAAAGTTATCAGAATTTATCTAGCAATGGATTGACGGGTCAAGCTTTTGGATTCGGGAGACGGATATAACTTCGACTTCAAGTTAGTTCAACCGTGGAAGATGATTCAAATAATGTGAATGGACCGAAATTTTTAGATCGCTGGTACATTTATATACTCGAGTAAATTATAAATAAATAAATATCCGACGACATCACACACATTGATCTGACTCCGAGG
This sequence comes from Glyphodes perspectalis, assembly GCA_951394215.1. Lineage (NCBI taxonomy): Eukaryota > Metazoa > Arthropoda > Insecta > Lepidoptera > Crambidae > Glyphodes > Glyphodes perspectalis. The sequence goes on from OX596221.1 coordinate 1,658,306, forward strand.
CAAGTAACTTAAGCACTTGTGTTACGGCTATCAGAATCAACAGTGTTGTTACAAATATATTTTTTAATATTGGATATAAGAACCCAGACACAGAACAAACACAAATATTCATCAAACGAATGTTTGTGCTGAGTGGGGATCGAACCCACAACTCTTGGCGCATGGGGCAGGGTCACTACCGAATGCGCCATCGAGCTTGTCAAATAAAATATAGCCTATGTTTCTCGCTGATAAAGTAGCTTTCCACTGGTGAAAGAATTATTCAAATCGGTCTAGTAGTTTCGGAGCCTATTCGATACAAACAAATAAACAATCAAATCTTTCCTCTTTATGTAGTATTTTATGTATATTACTTTATATAGTATCGGAGTATAGATTCAATATACCAGGCTATACGATCGGGACATAACGCTGGGAAAACGATGAATAACGCAACGAGTCACTGCGAACAAAACCCATATTCATATTTCAGTTTAAAATTTGTACATACACGCCATCACGTCAGTAATCCCTGAACGGGCAGGCGAGCCGGCGAGCGATAATCCCGAAACCACATTCTGCCAAAAACAACACTGAAATCGGTTAGACGGAAAATCGTGAAAAAGTACTATGTGGCTAGCTCGTCGTCTACATAATCACAAAGCCAAACTCCATTAGTCGCCTTTTACGACTTGCTAGGTAGCACATTCGCGATCGTGCATTCGGTAGTGGCCCTGCCCCATGTGCCAACAGTTGTGGGTTCGACCACCCAGGACAAACATTCGCGTTAATATCCAATATTTATGTATATATTTGTAATACCACCGTTGATTCTGATATCTGTAACACAAGTGCTTAAGCTATTACCTCGGAGTCAGATCGATGCATGTGATGTAGTCTGATATTTATTTATTCTTTGTGACTCCGTCGACATGCGACTTATAAAATCGGTTTCTCCTTTTGCTATCAGGAATTTTAGCTGCATTGAACATCGGAATTTCCCACAGTTCCCAGAAAATACACGTCGGACAGTAATTTCGTGTCCGCCCAGTGCGAAACTGCATTTAGCGCATAACTTGGCAACACTCGCCCATTGCCGGGAGTCGTGAATGCGGCAACACTGTGTAACGACGTATGTAATAAAGGAACTACTTCCGAGCTAGGTGTTTGCTGAGACCAAAGTCTGATATATCATCTGGTGGGGTAAATTAGTGACTAGTACTCGTAACACCATCAGAAACCCAATATCCAATATACCATCACTGAGCTGTTACGACATGCTGGGTAAGGAATACAGTCTCGTGCCATACAGGGGGGGCTCCTAATACTCCTGTGGTATCCCTGCCTGTCGTAGGAGGCGACTAAAAGGGCCATGGGGTTGTGGAGTGTCTGCGGGGGGGCCTACATTAACATTGTTCAAGCAGCCCCAGAGAAGACGACGACACTTGGATCCTCGTCCGCTAAATAGGATGAGGTGACACTATGGTCTGTGCCGTCGTAAGCACCGCGAGGTGTGCTGGGGGCAAGGTTGCCTCACCCTCAAAACAGGCCGCATGGATCGGCTGCGGTGTAACGTAGATTTCGCGAAGAGTCCCGCAGTGGGGAGCCCGGAATCTGCGCCACGCCCGTAGAATGACCACCGTTAGTCGCTAGTGGAGTGTTTTTCCCAGACAGCTCTGAGCCCGACACACCCTTGTAGGCCGAACCTAGGTTTATTTGAACTGTGCATAAATGCATACCTCACGTTAAAAAAAAACATTGAATACAGTCTCAGATCAATACAGGAGGTATTTTATACTAACGAGTTATTGCCTTTAGTATAGCTCCTACTAAAATATAAATTTTATATGTTATATTGTAAACAGTATGTAAAAATTTACAATTTAATCTTAGATAGTTTACAAAAGATAAATTACAAACTAGCGGTAATTATAATCAAACGTTTAAAACAGTTTCTACTTGCTTCGCTAACTGTTTCCAACTTGCGTTCCAAATTCCAGTTTTGGGGTCTATTCGCACCAACGCATCCGACGACTGGCGCTTACTTCCTGTACACCCCCTTAGTCTAATGGACACATTTGGAATAGTTTTCAACTAAACAAAAGACTTATAATTATTATTGTGTAAATGCAGTTTAGGCATTGTCCATACCAATCGCTTCTACGAGCGTACATTTGAACGTGTAAGCCACAGTAATTAAAATTCAAACTTCTAACGAACTAAATTTCACGCATGCTGTCACAAAATGTTCCAATTACGCCTAAAAGGGTAGGAAGATTCCAAGGAGCAGCAATAAATTATAATTAAAATTAATGAAATTAAATATTTTTTTATTAACTATCCGACGACATCTCATACATTGATCTGACTCCGAGGTAAGTAGCTTAAGCAGTTGTGTCACGGATATCAGAATCAATAGTGGTATTACAAATATAATACTTAAATATTAGATCTTAACACCCAGACACAGGACAAACACAAGTATTCATCACACGAATGTTTGTCCTGGGTGGGGATCGAACTCACAATTTTTGACGCCTGGGGCAGGATTACTACTGAATGCGCCATCGAGCCAGCAAGCTCTTCAAACCACATTTAACCGAAAATAAAATTGAGTTGGGTTAAATGGAAAATTATGAAAATGTACAAACGATTCCCTAGCTCGTCGTTTGCAAAATCAAAAACCTAATGCACCATCAGTCGTCTTTTTAAAAATGCTAGGCGCAAATTCTATTGAACTCTGCACTTACAGACAGTACATTATTTTTGAGTTCCAGACGAGCATGTGTAACAGACGGACGCATATTTATCTTCTATTTCAGATGTGATTTCAGCCTACTCCAGTCGCAAATGTCTGTAATCTCTCCATCTCCGCCCTTTGACCCGAAATACAACTAAGCTTGCACTCGGAACTATTGCATAACTGACTGAACGCTTGTCTGCATATAGCGAGAATGTTCGTAGCTTGTTCGGAACGTTGCGACGTCTTTTTTTACAGAGCAAGGTCGAGTGGTCAGCGACCCTGGCTACGAAACTTGCATCGTGGATTCGAATCCGGCTAGAGACAAATATTTCATTTTTTTTTTTTTTTCACAATTTGATTTGAATTGCAGCTATCTTCTGCGATTGGATACAAAATCCAGCTAGAATGGTGTAGTATTGGTTTTATTTATTAAAAATGTGATGAGCATGGACATTTGTACTCGTTTACATTGAAAAGAGAGTTGGTCTGTCAGTCTTACCTTGGTCTCTGCGATACGAGCTGCGCTTAATGCAGCGACCGCATTGTCTAAAATCCGGTCTAAGAAATATACACCCTCATCTGTTATTTATTAGTGATAAGAAACAAATGATATATAATATGCACATTGACACATTGCAAATATGTTGCCTAGTTACATTGCGCTTAATATAAAATAATTAACTTTTTTTTATTTATTTTATCTACTTTCCTCATTGGTTAATTTAAAAAAATCGTACACTGCAGCTGTGCGCAAAATAACAGATGAAGGTATATATTTCTTAGGCCGTATCTCGTACTAGCAAGTGAATGTATGTATTGTAATGTTTAACTGGAAATAATAAGCTGGGTTTTAATTTATTTCCTAATCAACTAAATTATGATGACAAATATGATTGTAAATTACGTATAACAATTTTTTTTTATCTACAACAATTTCATATCAATATTTATGTGGGTGTTGAGAGAAATGGAACGTTAGGCGAATGAATGAGACGAATGAACGAAAGAGTGAGATACGACGAATGAGTGAAGGAGCGAGAGACAAAGAGTCTGCTAGAAACGACGAAAGCATTAAGATTTACCTAAGACGAACGACGCTTTAAATAATTATTTGTAATTGTATTTTAATAATACAAGAATTCACCGTGAAGAGTTTCAGTTTTCTTTTAACCCCTATACCCTACATTTATTTTTCCAATGTCAGATCTGTAACATCATAAAACAGATTTATAAAGGTATGTTCAACGTCAATCAAATCAAATCAAATCATTTATTTCAGACACATAAGCCCGCACGGCTGACCAGGACGTATGGGAGAGGAAGACACTCTGCGCCGACCCCAAATAAACTGAGAGAAGGGCTAGATGATGATGAAGTCTGTACAGCAAGAAAACAAAAATATACAGGTAGTCAGCTTAAATAAACTAACTAACTAAACTTCACGCCACTTCCCTAGTGAGGTAGGCAGAGAGAACCGAACGCCATATGGCACGATCCTTACATACCTTACTAACAGTCAGCTTAACATTCCCAAAAATGTTTTAAACCCAAAATGCGCAGAATTCTGTTAGAGCTTCCACGAATACGGTTTAGCATCGAGGTTGCTCTTTCCGCAGGATGGCATGAAAGCGGAAAATAGTGAAACTAATCACGAAAACGCTTAATGTGACCAAACTCTTGCCAAGTTTTTTTATTTTTGGAATCGTCGAGTGATAATACTGTTATTGTTTATAATAAAACTTAACCATAGTTATATTTCTATTTTATGATATTAAAAAAAATATAATTTAACTTAAGACTTCTTCGAACTTAAAAAATATCATCTTCATGTATGACATGGATATGCATAAAAAAGTTATGCAAATCAAGCTTCCTTCGCATAACCTCCGTTATTTCCTTACATACGTAACTTCATGCCCGTAATCCCCGAAGGGGTAGGAAGAGTTAAAGGGACAGCAGACCTTAACTGAGTCCAGCATTACCTACTAATGATATTACGTGGAAGTAATTCCATCAAATATATTTCCACGCCTAAACCACTTGTCTGATTATGATAGAATTGGGTCTACAAAAAAATTAACTCTAAGAAACGGCCTTTAATCTGGTAAAAAATAATAATAGTTCCATGGGACAGACGTTCTAACATTTTTGCAACCATTAATTATTAAATTAAACAGTAAACACCCTAATATTTTTCTTGTACCTCTATATCCAAATTTGATCCCCCCAAGAAACAACTAAATAGAAAACATCCCCTAATTTCGAAGTCGGATACAATAAGAAAAGATGCTCGCTTCCTAAACAAAAGCTCCTAATTAATTGTGAGTTGTTATTTGTATTCTTCCTTGATTCTATCAGATTACGCCACGTACATAGTAACAAACTTTAGCGTTCAGCCACAAAAGATATACATATATATTGGATATAAAACTACAAGTAGGTATACGAACGTAAAAATGGCGATAAAAGTTGAAACAAAATGTATCGCGTATCTGTTGTAAAAGAATAGATTGTATTGAAACCGAGCTCGTAGAGAATCATGAAGAAATATGGGGTTACTTTGAATTATAGGGAAAAGTTAGGCTACGGTTACTGCTTACCATGAGACAGGTTGTATGTATGTTTGCTACCTTAAGTAGTGAAGCGACATATATATAAATAAAATATATCAGAAAACATTACCTACATACATTAATCTGACTAAGGTAAGTAGCCTTAGCACTTATGTTACGGATATCAGAAACAACAGTGGTATTACAAATATATACTTAGGTAAATATTGGATATTAATACCAAGACACAGAACAAACACAAGTATTCATCATACGAATGTTTGTCCCGGGTGGGGATCGAACCTACAACGATTGACGCATGGGGCAGGGTCACTACAGTTAAAGGTTGAAACCCGGTTATACAGCATATAATAAAATCGGTCCTCGCCAACTTTACATCGATCGCCACAATACCCCATTAAGATATTCAACTCAACCCACCGCTTGCTCGACTCGACGCAAAAAAAGATTTGGTAAATTTTCATTCGAGTAGGCGTCTGTAACTTTTTCAATTAGTATGACTACGCAGACCAGTTAATTTTCTTCAGTCCATTAAGGCGGTTGTATTATTCAACAATTACAGTAGAAATTAAAGAGAGTGAGATTGTTCTATTGTGCCCGAGTTACTTTTAAACGAATAAATTATTTGACTTGTCTCTTTATTCGAGTAAGACGCGCGAGCTGGCGTACGAAAGAGGCGGCTAAGGAGATAATTCGTGGACGTGACTTCGACCAAGGCGTATCCTTTCTTTATTAAGGAGTATTATTTTTTTTACAATTTAAAAAGTATCGTAGGTAACACATAACATAACATAACATTACATAATCCCCGAAGGGGTAGGCAGAGTCAAAGGGACAGCAGGCCCCTTTAACCACATTCAGCCAAAAATATCACTGCGCTGGGTTAGATGGAACATTGTGAAAAAGTAGTGACAATTGGCTACCTACACAATCACATCCCCACAACTCCTTATACCATTAGTCGCCTTTTACGACATGCTAGGCAAGAAACACAGTTAGCACATTGTTTTTTAAGTCCTAGACCAACATGGGACAAATATATTTATATGTATCGTAGGTGCCATGTATTATTAGACTCTAAAATACAAACGATCGTGTGATTGAAGCGAATTCTAGACACAATTGCTTATAGCAGCTATACTCAATGTGTCAAAAACCTGGGGTTCCGTGAAGCCTTATAAATATCATAACTCCTGGGGGAAAATCCGTTAACCCCCCCCCCCCCCCCCACTGCCGCCCGCGCTGTTCTAGGGTCCCGTCAAATACTCCGCTTCCTAAAAGGGTTCCATAGCATAAAAAGTTTGAGAAGCACTGGCTTATAGAATAGGTAATTGACTGGCTCAATGACGCATTCGGTAGTGACCCTGCTCCATGCGCCAAGAGTTGTTCGATTCCCACCCAGGACAAACATTCGTATGATGAATACTTGTGTTTGTTCTGTGTATGGGTGTTAATATCCAATATTTAAGTATATATTTGTAATACCACTGTTGATTTTGATATCCGTAACACAAGTGCTTAAGCTACTCGGAGTCAGATCAATGTATGTGATGTAGTTGGATAGTTATTTAATGTTGTCTAGGATATGTATGTTTATTATAAATGGTACCTACTTGCATTGGTCTTGAAAAATTTGTGACTAGCGGCTAGTTCATCGCGTACACAATCAGAAAGGAAATGCCCAGTACACCACTAGTCGCTACATACCAGGCAAAGATCACAGTTGATAAACTTTTCGATGTCTCGTGAGACCAAACGTGAGACTCTTTTATACATATATAACATCACGCCTGAATTCCCGAAGGGGTAGGCAGAGTCAAAGGACTAGCAAGCCCCATTAACCACATTCAGCCAAAAACAAAGCTGGGCTGGGCTACATGGACTCCGTTATAAAGAAATCCCTGTCGGAGGTTACTAAATTCCATATCTGACTGAGCACAAACGAGGCGCTGCTCCACTTTACAAATCAAATGAATCAACCCGGTCCAATCCGTCACGTTGAGCGATCCGGGCATAAATATTGAGCGGATCTGGCTCCGGTCCAACACATCGATCTGACGGATATACGGATGTTCGGATATTTACGGACGCGCGGATGTCCGCCGGCGCCGCCCTGATAAATTGTTACGGCAATATAACTGCAGTTACGGGACGGATGGACGCGTGTGACTCGATATCTTTACTATATATCTTGAGCCTTCCTAACTATTATAAATTCGAAAGTAACGGTTTGTCTGTTACGTCCCGCCTATGTTATTTGTACAACAGTACATACATAACATCACGCCTGTAATCCCCGAACGGGTAGGCTGAGTCAAAAGGGCAGCAGGCCCCTTTAACCACATTTAGCCAAAAATAAAACTAGGCTGTCGTCGCCTACACAGTACATAATAACATCCCCAAAACCCAACATGCCATAAAAAATGATGTTGTGAATTTTCTCAATTTTTTTATTCATACCAACTTGTGCGCTTTACGTAGTAATTCTGAAAGTATGTACCTTTAAAAGTACTCATTGAAATTATTACCAGCCATTACCTGAACTTATCAACCTGTACTGGCACCATGCCACTGCATTTAAAACGAAAATGCACTGCTCCATTGCATTCCAAAGTTAGTGTCTGGTATCTCGGAATGTCCGAACTAGGCTTGCCATTATCGTTACTCACGGCAATTCCGGACATCCGGAAAACACTTAAATTCCGCACAAAAATAGCAGACGCAGCTATTTTCTGCCATAACAATTTGTCAGTGCGCCTGATGCTCCGGACATCCGGATATCCGGACGACTGTCAGTGCAGCTTGATTGATGTGTTTGGTGTTTGAGTTTGTCAATATTTATTTTGTGGCACAGAAAATATTTAACCGATAGACGCGTGCACGAAATGACGTTGAAAAATGTTTACTGGAAACTTGGACGAATTTTTTATTGCGACCGAGGAAATTAGGTTGAAATTTTACCGGAATTGGTGGGACGTGAAGTTATATTGTGAACGAACGTGCACTTACCTACATGTTTCATAATTTGTCCAATTGTATCATTCGTAAAGTTGTGAAACGGAAAGTAATATATTATGGTATAAATAGTATGGTTATAAACAGTCTCTCAAGACAAATTATAAGCTGAAGCACTTAACTAACATACTTATAGTGACGTATAATCTGCATACTCCATTTTAGTAGTACCCACTCTGAAATATACCAGCACAGTGTCAAGATGCTGACCATTTTTACATATCGTCACACCCGTAATCCCGTAAGGAAAAGGCGGAGTCAAAGGGGCAGTTAGACCCCTTCACCTACAGCCACAAATAAAACTTGGGTTAGATGGAGATTTGGTTAGATGGACAATTGTGAAAAAGTAGTAACAAGTGGTTAGCTGGTCACCTACACAATCACATACCCAAAATACCATTGATTTTTTATTTTAATTTCATCCTACAAGAACAAGATACATACATAACACGTCCGTTATACCCGAAGGTGTAGGCAAGAATAAGATGTTTACCACAATTTAAGTAAAATACTTCATAAATATATCACACTATCGTAACTCGTAACTAAACTTTTATTAATTCCCCATAACCCAATTAAACAACCCTGTATAGAAACTTATCCTATAAACTATCAAAGCATGGATTAAATTAATCAAGTCTCAGTTAAGTGACATACTGGCGACTATAAATTGGAGCATGCATCGGACAGGCCAGGACGAGTTAGTGGCCCATAAATGGGACCTCTTGACCCATTTCCGAACTTGGCCCTTACTATAGATACACTTAGGTAAGACTATGACGTCACTGCACAAGGGTAGTAAGACAATTTGAATTGATCACTTACGAAATGATTTTTGCTAATATGTTTGTAAATATTTTTATCGTGATTGTGTAGGCGACGAGCTAGCCCCTTGTCACTGTTTTTTCACAATTTTCCATTTAACCCAATCCATTGTCCCATGTTGGTCTGAGAATTAAAAAGGATGTGCCAAATGTGTTTTTTTCCTAGCATGTCGTAACAGACGACTAATGGTGCATCGGGTTTTGGGTATGTGAATGTGTAGGCGACAAGCTAACCACTTGTCACTACTTTTTCACAATTTTCCATCTAACCCAGGCCAGTTTTGTTTTAGGCTGAATGTGGTTAAATGGGCCTGCTGCCCCTTTGACTCTGCCTACTCCTTCGGGGATTATGGGCGTGATGTTATGTATATATGTTTTTATCACATCTAAAAAAACTAACTTATTAGCAAAGCCTATCTCATCTCATCAATAAACTAAGTAAGTATTTTTAGATATGATAAAAATATTTGCAACTAGCATTCTATTGACGCTGAACAATCTTCATTTCACACTTGCATTACCCCACCTCTCACAGGTCTTTCGTCTGTTAACACCACGAGCCGATGACACCGCGGTGTCAACTGCACAAGAACCTTTTTTAACCGACTTCAAAAAACAAGTAAGAGGTTCTCAATTCGACTGATTTTTTTTGAATTGCGCGATGGACACCATTGTCTCAATCGACCAACACGTCTTTTGGACTTCGTCGTTTGACACCATGGTCCTAACTCTGGTCAGCTCTGTCGCTCTATCGTCATGATGACAAATTCTGAGCGTCTTCCATTTTGGCTGCATATCATAAACTTTTTGTTATAAGATTTTGTTATACACGACATTGTCCATAATGTTTGTTGTGTACTTAATATTTGTTTTATGTGGAGATTTGTCCAGAAACTAAATAAGTTTTCTTTGTTTATTTCTTTCATTCTTCGACCGACATTTTCTAAACTAAATCAAACAGGAATATTACCATTGCCATTAGGCCATGGTAATAATGTTCCTGTTTGAGTCGGTTAATACCGGTTAATATAATCGGTTAATACTGATGGCAACACAAAAATCAAATCAAAGTTCTTATCTGATAAGTTCAATCAATCTTTATAAATGTATGCCAAATTTCATCGTTTCGTTTCGTTTTATCATTCGTCATAAATCTACAATCATGATTCATGTGCGCGTAACTGGGGACAGGACTTAGTATTAGGAAGGTGATGATTATAACCAGGTAAGATATCTTAAAGACACTTGATCGATGAGGTAGTCTTGTCCAACAGTAAAACGTTCCTGGTATATTTATAATAAGACATAACCTAGTTTCCTGTGCTTGCTCGAACTTAGCTCGTAAATAGTTTGCATTGGCTCCTAACTAATCAACTTAATGTTCTTGACGAACTGAGCACTGATAAGTCGCCTACAGAGGACAGTTCTGAACGAGTTGCTGGCCCATAAACGGGACATCTTAACCCACTTACTAAATTAGCCTTCGCGCTTTGTCCCATTTTTGGTCAGATGAGGAAAGGTAACAGAAATATTTGGATGGCGAGTATGGTTTGGTTATTCGAATTTCGTATAGTGGCTCATGTTGGTGCGGGACTTAAAAATGTGCCAACTGTGTTCCTTGCCAAGCATATCGTGAATAACTAACCTAACCATGCATGTGTTGTGATATATTGTGCTCATACAACAACAACGTATCAATGAGGTTTTTTTTAAATCAAAACATCCAAAAGATGGCGCAACTGTGACTTGCGGTCTTGTCACCCTCCTCATTGGTAGGTTTTCAGAAGAAACTGACATGCTGTTAACAAAGAGCCAATAGGGACAGTGATAAGACCACGAGACTCCCTCGTGCCATCTAGCGGATTTTGTATTTTTGAAAACCCTCAGTGGCGGGCCTCTAAGCTAAAGCGGCTCTGAGGTAAAGCCCCTCTGACCTAAAGGGCTCCAGACCATGAAACCGCCTACGAAAGCTAGGCCTTTATTTCCTATACTTTAGATAATCTACGATTTATTCAATTAAGTCATATAAATAAGTTTTAATCTGAAAACCGTTGTGAAATACGCTATAATGGTTTATCAGTTGCAGATATTCGCCCATAATCGCCGGCTACCAGTCGCATTAAATTTTGCAGATGCGGTCATATCGCCGCAGGACGGGCCGCAAGCGCGACCCGCCACTACGACCACGGCAGCGACCGCGACGCGTATCATCTAACTACATTTTTACATAAATAAATATAAGACTACCCTACTAGGGAAGTGGCGTGCAGTTTAGTTAGTTAGTTAATTTTCGCTAGATCAATAAAACGGTTGCTAATCAGGTCCCTGAGCTTGGGCTCCCCGGGGCCCTTGGCAGCTACGTCACTGTTTATTTCATACTATGTTTGGCTGGCTCGATGGCGCATTCGGTAGTGACCCTGCCGTATGCGCCAAGAGTTGTTGGTTCGATCCCCACCCAGGACAAACATTCGTGTGATGAATACTTGTGTTTGTTCTGTGTCTGGGTGTTAATATGCAATATTTAAGTATATATTTGTAATACCACTGTTGTTTCTGATTTCCGTAACACAAGTGTTTAAGCTATTACCTCGGAGTCAGATCAATGTATGTGATGTAGTCGGATATTTATATTTATATTTTATTTATATAGTGATTTAACTTTTGCCAGAAAATTCTGGTGCAGTCTTAAAGCTGAAGCTGAAGATTAATAGTTTCGCAACGTCAGTGTTTTTAAATATTTTTAAATAGGCGACCCCTTTTGACCCCTTAACTGGCCCGTTGGTCGAGTGGTCAGAGACCCTGGCCATGAATCCAAGGGTCGCGGGTTCGAATTCCGCTAGGGGCAAATGTTTCGTATGATGAACATGGACATTTGTACTCGAGTCATGGATGTTTATAAACGTATTTAAGTATGTCTATCCGTTCACCTAGTATCCATAGCACAAGCATAAGCTTGGTTTGGGACTAGGGAATTGGTGTGTCAGTCTGAAGAATTTATTTATTATTATTTATTTACTTTACTGGTTAAAATTTTAGCGATGCCTTTAGGCCATAGACTAAGACATAGATAGTAGAATTTTGCCGTTTTCCTTTTTCAGCAACCCCCCGAGTAAGACTTCCCGACCCCCCTGGGGGTCGTGACCCACAGATCCAAATACAATGCGCTACATCACGGGATCACAAAATTTTACATTTGTATAACTTGATAGATCATTAATTAATATAACTTGATTAACGCTGGGTTTGTAGTCTTCACTGTAAAGAGGATTACACGAACAAAATCACAGGTCGCCATTTTAATTATAATCTCGTCACACGTAGGTATAACGACTCAGAGTTCGCCCGAGCGATCTCCCTTCTCTTTCATCACCCACCCTTTCACTGTAGACTTAAAATTACCGTCGGGAAGCAAGTAAATTATAACGAAATGGTTTCAGAAAGGTGGCCACAAATCTTCAGCAGGTCGTTCACAGAAGCGTCCATTATATTCCAGTACAATAGCGCAGGTTCACATCGGATACGTTGCTCGGTATGCTTTCACAGTGACAAGATAACAGTGATGTAGAATTAGTACAACGACGATATTAGATAAGTGGTGACTGTGATATAGTCACTGTGACTAAATATTATGGTATTTTTCACTGCTGATTGATTACAATTTATTATTAGCAAACAAGATAATTTTAAACATCATAAACGAATTATAAAATGTACAATTTACGCACTTAATATCGACTAAGTTCTCAATTAAAAGCAAAGTTAAGTTTTAAATGTATTTAAATTTATCAATAATAAATTATACATGGGCACATGATTAATAACTAAATGTTAATAATAATTCGAAATGATTTCCTTGTATCGAATAGCAATACACTAAAATAATCAAATATACCTAATGACGTTGGTAATTACTACACAATATTTCAATTAATTTAAACATCAGGATGAAAACAATAAATAATCTTAGTTGATTGGCACTGTAGTATAAATAATTCGATACATACAATAATATGTCAAAAACGCACATATTATAACAATATATTAACTGCTATAAAGATTATATACTTCATTCAGAAGACTGTAAAGAAGATTCGCTCCTAAAAGTAAAACTAAAAAGTATAGATCTTCAATGCTGTATCGCAAAATCTCCAGCTGTAGTTTTCATTAAAATTGGAGTTTCGAAGTTGATCAACTAACTAGCAGACGCAGATCTCAGTGAAACTTTAGGTAACTAATTAAGCAAATTAGTTTGTCCAAATTAAATGTCTCCTTCAACTCTAGGATATTAGCATTTATATGGCATCCAATCGGAAACTCCTTGGAACTTTTGCATACTGTGCTAATGTATAGTAAAAACCTAGGAGCGGTGGTAGCTCAATGGTAAGGACACGCGCCTCTTAACCGAGAAGTGCGGGTTCAAACCCGGGCACGTACCTCTGGATTTTTCAAATTTATGTACGTATTTATACCACTAGCTCGACGGTGAGGGAAAATATCGTGATAAAACCTGCAAAGTCAAATAACTTTGGATTTGTAACCATGATCCAAAAATTGTCTGGTTCCCCCTCTTAGGATTACGAAGGGCAGATCGGCAGTCGCTTCAATGTAATTACCAGACTCGCTAAATCCTGGATCATGTCTAAGCGGACCCCGTCTAAGCACGGGACATAACGCTAGGAAGATGATGAAATAGGTTTTTACTCGATAACTTTCATCCGAGTAATATTACACCCGCAAACCTATAAAGGGTAGGCAGCCAAAGTTAAGGTAAGCTCCCTAGTAACCAAAATTTATATGTGAAAGAGTGGTGACACAATGCCCAATATATCATTAGTCGCGTTTTACGTCATGGAAAGATGCCCCATTATTTTAAAGTCCCAGACCAAAATGGACCAATAACCTCGTTTTCATGAGCAGTGCATCAACCATTTTAATCCCTCAAAATTAAACATTTCCATTGTTAAAGCAAACCTTGCTGCGAGCTGTCAGTACGCAATCTGACTTGCGGGGGGACTAGTAAAATAATCCAGGTTATTGGGTTAAGTGGGATGATTGCTTTTTATTGCAGCTTTTAAAATGCCAGCAGCCGTGGAAAGTAAATGAAAAAACGTTAAAATTTGTTATGACAGCAGAGATAAGTGGTGTGCTTTGATGTTAAAGGTCGAGAGCCACTTTAGAAGGCTGAGGTAGCGGAAAAGGTATGGAAGTTATCTTTCAGGGGGCTGTTCACAAAGGCAAAGAAATTAGGCTGTCTTTTTAGGTAAAATTTTATAATACTCAGAAAGTTCAAGAGTTTTTTTGTTAAGAGAGGTTTACCTTATGTAGTATGTATCTATAGTCATAATATTTAAAGATGGGTAAGACGCTGGGCCAGCCCACGTATAACGAATTCGATAGCGACGTCGTAGGAAGAAGATAGTGAGCATAAATAATGTATATAATGTATTTCTGTACATTTTTAATATTGTACTAGTAGTTAATTTGGTAATTATACGAGTAAGGAAATTATTTATATGACCAAAAGCAACAGGATGTATGCCAGTAAACTCTATGCCTTAACTACATAACTTTGTGTAATAATTTGCATATTTTGAATCGTAATCACGATTTATTGGATAGAGCAAACAAAATGATCAAGTTCCAAAAATATCAAGTGACTGATCACTGCTCCTCTCTACGATTAAACATACAAAGTATTCTATTATGATCCGTGTTCGAGCAAAATGCTTGCTATCATCAGGGACTCGGATTGATAGCCCGGTATAAATAGAGTTACCAGAATAGGAACGTACCGGAATGGAAATAAACCGGATCGAGTGAGATCGAACCGGTTATAGCCGGGTTAGGGCAGCCTTTTACCGATATTAGGGGAAGTGGGATGTATTGGCCGTCCGGTCATTACCATTCAAATCTCGGTAACTCCTAGGCTCTCTAGGATCGAGTCCTAAAACTATCTTCTGTTTTTATGTAAATGTATTTATTTATTTGGTTATCAAAATCAATACGCCATATTTCGACCATAAAAATATACCTTCATAATAACATGTTATTTAACACATGCATAGTTATTCGAATGTGCAGGTTTCACTATATTTTCCCCACCGAAGGCCTAGTGATATAAATTTAAAAATTTAGAGGTACATGCCCGGCTTTGAACCCGGATCAGATCAGACAGAGCTCATAACCCCTCGGATATGAGACGCGAGTCCTTAACATTGAGTTACCACTCTAGAAAGCTCCGCTCACCTTGAAAATCATTATTAAGTGTAACCAAATGCCCTCAAAATCTCTTTTGTAGAAATATTTAATTAAAAAAGGAAAACACCCGTGCTAAGCTTCCTAAAAAAATGTCTTAGCAATGGCAAATTTTATTTATTAGATTTGATTACATATTTAGTAGTATTTAGATGAGGACTTATCAAAACCGTAATTTGAGTAGATTTTTCTATAATATTACAATAGAAAGACAGTAAATGTTCTATATCTCATCGACTGGCTCGATGGCGCATTCGGTGGTGACCCTGCCCCATGCGCCAAGAGTTGTGGGTTTGATACCTACCCAGGATAAACCTTCTTGTGATGAATACTTGTGTTTGTTCTGTGTCTGAGTGCCAATATCTAATCTAAGTATATATTTGTAATACCACTGTTGATTCTCATATGCGTAACACAAGTGCTTTAGCTACTTAGCTCGGATCAATGTATGTGATGTCGTCGGATATATTAATAAATGTCCCCTTATAAGAATAATGAAATACAGACACTTCATTTTCCTTCTAATATCGCAGCGAGGTTGACTGTTGAACGAGGTAGTACACTTGTTAGTATTTCTAACTGTGCTAACGCTTTAACAAACTTGAGCAAGAACTTTGAAGCCATTATACGGAGCAAATTGACCGGCAACGAAACCGCGAGCGACTGACTACTACTAACTAGGATGGTGGAAATGTGCCAGTTGAGACCAGGCACTGAAACGACCCCTGATGGGTACGGAAAGGACCAGAACAATGTTGAATTTGCTTTGGTAGTTGGCTGATGTCTCGGTAGGGGATAGATAGTGATGATTATTGCAATGCTGGACCAGCAACCTAGCTGGGTCCAGAACAATTTTAGCTGTGCTGGTTTCTGCGACATCTACTGGTGCTATGTCGCTGGATTGCAGTTCCTATTAGGGATTGCAATGCTGGTCGCTGGATCCGCTGAGATGGAATGCCTATTCGTGATGCAGTGGTCACTGTGACTACCAGGCATCATAACATCGAGCACGTATTGTTGATATAAACGGTAAAAAATGTGATTATAGAAAAGATACATTTTGGACATACTTCAATGAGAAGTGATAGCTCATTAATAAGGGCATTTACCGTATATCCAAGCAATGCGCAGAATAATGACCAAACTTGGCAAATCCTGGACCAAGATCTTAGAGTAACTCGACTAAGCACGGGAGGTCATAGCGCTAGGAGGATGAAGACATTTTTGATATGCTGCCTCCGAGACTAGTTATGTGTTTGGGGACCAAAGTCGGGTTGATCATTTCTCGTTTTCACTCGGGGGTTTCACTTTGTTGTTCCATGACGCGACTTCGAGCCAACCAAAGAGCTGAGTTGATAAGTTGCACTTGCGTTACTTTGTCTTAAAATCTTTGCATCCTTCAATAGCAAGAGACGTAAAGATTTTCATAGACTAAATGAGTTGGCGGGACAGACAAACCGTAAAAAACGTGGACAGCCAAAGGTCTTCACCATTTTATCCCAGCCGGGTTTATTGGGTCGTTATTCACGGAACCCTAATAAGTTGCGATCGGCAAAAAAACGGGGCGCCATGTATTAATGGGGGGTTTAATTCATTGCTCGGACACTAGGGCGCGCGATCGCTTAGCCACTGGGGGCTCAGTAGGGTTACTTACTTATTTTAAAAACTTTTTTTTAACTAAACGCCTGCCTGCATACAATCAAATGGCTCAAGAGCAACTACCCAAGTCGTTGATCAAAACGTCTAACCAATTGGCTGAACGTCGTGTAGTCATTTAGTTAAATTAGATAATAACCCTACCTAAATCTTCTTTTAAAGAAAAAAATACCTTTTTAACTAAGGAAAGCATTTACGTGCCGTCCAAGACCTACGTTCGACCTATGAGGTTGTGTCGGACTCAGAACGATTGGGGGCGATGTTCGACTACCAACTGAACTTATGGTGGTCATGCTTCGGAGATGGCACAGGATCTAGACCGTACCATGCGGCCTATCTCGAGGGTGAGGCAACCTCTCACACAGAACACTTCGCAAGTGCTTACGCCGGCACAGCCAACAGTCACCTCATCCTATTCTTGTTCGACGTCTCGAACTAAAAGCGGCCCCTCCGCAGACACTCCACAGCCCTAAAAGCACTTTCAGTCGCCCCCTATGAAAGGCAAAGATGCCCCAGGAGTATTCGGGGACGCCGTGCAGGGTACTTAAGAAAAAAACTATTGGTGGTGTCATTGACTCTACTGATTGTCAATTGTGGTGTTTCAATAGGCTGACAGCCCTACCATTACTGTCCGGTCCCTGATATACGGCGCGGGCTGATAGGCCCTTTGTTTGAGATGCTTTATGACCACGCGCCATTGTGATGTAATTAACAGCTGCGGGCGGCAGCGACAACAACATCGTTAGCTCTTATCTGTATGGTATTAAGGCTCGTAATCGAATGACGGCGGCGCAGAAAACGTTAAAAAACGCTTTGTTTTTTACTAGGGTGACGCTTCTGTTTAGTCTTTGCGTCAAAAGTGTTAGGATTCATAATCGCGGAAAAGCGCAAGACAGAAACTGGTACAAAAAAAGCGTTTTGTCTGTTACTAGGTTACCGGTATCTCTGATTTAGTCTTTATCGTTGTAGTTTTAAGGTACATGTTACAGTGACGTGTGCTGAAAAGCGCTAAACTGTTTTTTGTGACTATGGTATGGTGATGCTTCTGCTTTAGTCTTTATCAACATATCTTTAAAGTTCATAATTGCATGGTAGTGTCATACACTGTGGAAAATTCTAAAAAGCGCCCTAGTCTGTAAATGGGGTATCAGTGAAAACTGTACTTTTAACTGTGCTTATGTATTTGATGTTAAGGTTCATAATTCAATTACAGCACACGAAAGCGCTCAATCGCGCTAAAGAGTTTTGAGATCACTGTAAAAATACATATTATGTGTTTGATAAAGGTGAATTAAGTCGTACATAATAGACACCAAGCAAAGGAATTTCCGCCTTATTTCGTTGCTATTAAAGTCGCAAGTTAAAAGACAGATTAGAGTGCTTGTACCTCTTTGACACCTCTTCCTACTGCGATCCTGTCAAACGGCGAACCGAAATCAGACCGTCATCATCTGTGCTCGTGAAGACTGCTGAATATTTAATACAATCGCTCTCGGACTTTCAACCTAATCGACCTTTGTCCTTTTACGTGGTAAGATTTTTCAGGTTAAGCGGATTCTAAAGCTCTGATTCCACTGGAACTACCTAAGCGATACGCTTATGGTCTTGAAATATAGATAGTGTATTTTCTATTTTCTAAGTCCCATACATACATAACATCATGCCCATAATCCCCGAAGGGGTAGGCAGAGTCATAGGGATAGCAGGCCCCTTTAACCACAATCAGCCAAAAATTAAACTGGGCTGGGTTAAATAGAACATTGTGAAAAAGTAGTGACAAGTGGCTAGCTTGTCGCCTACACAATCACATACCCAAAACCCGATATACCATTAGTCGCCTTTTACGACATGCTAGGCAAGAGACACAGTTGGCACATATAAGAGATCGTTCTATATAATACCTACTACTGATTAGTTGTGAATACCGTTAGCTTACAAGATTGTAACCGCCGATAAATTAAAACATACTGCTTACAAGACTGACTCGATGGCGCATTCGGTAGTGAACCTGCCCCATGCGCCAAGAGTTGTCGGCTCGATCCCCACCCAGGACAAACATTCGTATCATGAATACTTGTGTTTGTTCTGTGTCTGGGTGTTAATATCCAATATTTAAGTATATATTTGTATTACCACTGTTGATTCTGATATCCGTAACAAAAGTGCTTAAGCTACTTACCTCGGAATCAGATCAATGTATGTGATGTCGTCGGATATTTATTTATTTATTTATAAATGGGATGTATTCAAATGAAGAAACATATTTATTAAATGATAATAATATATAATCTATACTATACTATACTAATATTATAAAGCTGAAGAGTTTGTTTGTTTGTTTGCTTGGACGCGCTAATCTCAGGAACTACTGGTCCGATTTGAAAAATTATTTCAGTGTTAAATAGCCCATTAATCGAAGAAGGCTATAGGCCATATAACATTATTCATAAACGCGGGTGAAACCGCGGGCACAGCTAGTAAGAAATAATATGAAACTTAGAAAAAAATTGCTTTATTTTTATGTAAAACTATATCAGTAAAAGTAAATTTATTGCCACGACCCCCACACCCCTTGCGTCTACTTACACTATACAGCAATAAATGTATGTACATCGCAGTGATTTAGTGGAGTTTTACCCTAAAGCGAATATACTCGCACTTAATTCAGTAACTTTGGGTATTCATGCGTTGTGACTGTAATAAACGTTCGGAGCCGACCTTAGGCATAGCCCCGGCTGGGATGCCTAAACGCTTTTAGGGTTGGTACACAAAAAGCTACCTAAATGTTGCGTAAAAAATATCTCAAATGCCGACAACAACTATTTATTTAGAACTAGTTGCGCCCTGCGTTGTTGACGTTCCCGTGGGAATCCGGGAATAAAATATAGCCTTTCGACGGTGAAGTCACAATACCTCCTAACTAATATTTTTTTAGGAATCGACTTTTTTAATGCAGTAGCCTTAAAATTCAATTACGCGTGGAATATTATTTCTTTCTTGTTTGTTATCAAATAATAAAGTGATCCTGTAAAGATTTCATTAAAAGTTATATGAAAGTCTTATGATCAAAACCTAAAAATTGGATCGTTTTTCATTCTCCTGTAACTAACTAACTAACTAACTAAACTTCACGCCACTTCCCTAGCGGGGTAGGCAGAGAGAACCGAACGCCATATGGCACGATCCTTACACACCTCACTCGCCTCTTCAACATTCATAATCCTTTTCATACAAGCTCTACGATTTTTATGACTCCTAACATCACCTTCTTTTAATACACGACCAATCTGGTCGTGGTAGGTGAGCCTGGGCCTTCCGCGGCTCCTACATCCTTCCACATTCGCATTCGCATTCTCCTGTAAAATAAGCATATCTACAGTTAGGAGATATTGTCACTTCACCGTCGCTTTGTTACTCGCTGATAAAGTTGCATTGGTGATATATTATTTTAACAATTTAGTTGTTTCGCATCCTATTCAATGCTAACAAACAATCAAATCCTTCCTCTTTAAATACAAGTGTAGATTAACAAAAAAGAGCTATTAATTAGAGAATCAAAAGATTACGGGGTAGTCTTTGCAGCAGGGCAAATGGATTCTTCTATCAGCTGCAGACAGTCTACGAATCTTGTAAAATATGTATAATAATATCAAAATCGCCCAATTCCTCTGGTTCCCCTTTTTACGACAGTATAATAACTAGACTCGCTAAGTCCTGAATATTGGCCAAAGCGGACCTCGACCATGCACCAGACATAACCCTAGGAATTATAATATAAACTAACTAACTAACTTAACTTCACGCCACTTCCCTAGCGGGGTAGGCAGAGAGAACCGAACGCCATATGGCACGATCCTTAAACGTAATCTTTAGAATCTATAGATTACGTCTAAAGTTTAGATTAACAAATATCTATAAAATATTATTTTCGTTATCCTTAAATGTACATGTTACCAGACTTGGTATGGCATCTGAATTCATACATATCATCACACCCGTAACCCCCGAATGGGTAGGCAAAGTCATTGACCACATTCTGCCAAAAAATAAAAAAGGGCTGGGTTAGATGGAAAACTAGCAAAAAGTAGTGACAAGTGGTTGTGGTAACTCGTCGCCTAAACAATCACAGGCCCAAAACCCGATATACCGCCATTTACGACATGCTAGACAAAAAAAACAGTTGGCACATTATTTTTGAAGTCCCAGGCCAAAATGAGAAAATCTAAATTAATTGATTCCAAAATCGTTAAACTTAATAATTTTTTAATGTATTGTGAGTTCGATCCCCACCCAAGACAAACATTCGTGTGATGAATACTTGTGTTTTTTGATGAAAAAACACAAGTATTATACGTATAGTATAAGTATAAAAATAAGTAAGTATTTCAGTATATAATATTTGTAATACCACTGATTGTGATATCCGTAACACGAGTGCCTTACCTCGGAGTCAGATTAGATGTATGTAATGTAGTCGGATATTTATTTATTTATATAAATAAATTCTATTAAATATAAATTGTCCCATGTTGGTCTGGGGCTTGGCCCATGTTGATCTAGGGCAAAAAAAAAAGTGCCAACTGTGGTTCTTGCCTAGCATGTCGTAAAAGGCGACTAATGGTTTACGGGCTTTTAGGTATGTGACTGAGTAGGCGACGAGCTAGCCACTTGTCACTGCTTTTTCACAATTTTCCATCTAACCCAGACCGGCTTTATTTTTGGCTGAATGTAGTTGAAGGGGCATGCTGCCTCTTTGACTCTGCCTACCCCTTCGGGGATTATGGGCGTGATGTTACATTAAATATAAATTTAATTTATCAGCACTATACGCATTTAAGGTATTTCATATACCCACTACGCGATCTAAGATATCAATGTTATTTTCCTTCAATCAATTTATTTCTCCAACATAAATGAAAGACTGGAGCCGAATCAAATAAAACATAAAAGTTTTTACGCCCTATCATTTGGGGTTATTTCCACTAGTTTTTCTTGGAGCTGGAAACCCTGGGTGGGCTGTCCGACTGACCCCTGACTCAGCACCGGCGGCGGCATACACAGTATAGAAGAGATCAGTGAAGCCAGAACGTTAACGTTAACTTGTACTGCTTGTTTAAAGTCGTTTTGTAGAAGTTGGGGCAGTAATAATAATTTATTATACAACTAGCTGTGCCCGTGGTTCCATCTGAGTTAATGGTTAATGTTATATAGCCTTCCTCGATAAATGAATTATTACCACTTCTCACAGATAGAGAGGTAGGTATGATTAATTGCACAAAAAACGAATTGAATACTAAATATACCATTACAAAGATTGATAAACAAAAAATAGTAGATAAATAATAAACTAAGTCCATTAACTATAATGGTTTCAAATATTAACTTTTCGTTTAAAACCTCAATATAATAAAAAATCAAAATCATAAATAATCACATCAAAACCATTAAATTGTGTATTCTGTACTTTTCAATGTACAGATAACTGTAAAAAAAAAAAAAAATTCAGACGAATTGAGAACCTCCTCCTTTTTTTTTAAGTCGGTTAAAAATGCTATAAGAGAGAGAAGAACGCATGTGTGTACAACACATGCGTTCCCATAGCTAAGAGTTGCGTGCATACGATGCTATAGTTGTACGTAGTATATTATTACTCTGTGCTATTAGCTTTAATATAATAACGTGACTCGCTAAATCAGGACCCTTAGTCAAAGCCTACGCTTTGTATTTAAGTAACGGTTAGGTAGAATGTATTTATTGTAATATAATCATCTTCCTAGCGTTATGTCCCGTGCTTAGACGGGGTCCGCTTAGACCATGATCCAGGATTTAGCGAGTCTGGTAATTACATTGAAGCGACTGCCGGTCTGGCCTTCGTAACCCTAAGATAGGGGAACCAGACAATTTTTGGATCATGGTTACAAATCCAAAGTTGTTTGAATTTGCAGGTTTCATTACGATGTTTTCCTTCACCGTCGAGCTTGTGGTATAAATACGTACATAGACTTGAAAAATCCAGAGGTACGTACCCGGGTTTGAACCCGTACTCCTCGGTTAGGAGGCGCGTGTCCTTACCATTGAGCTACCACCGCTATTATATTTGTTGTAATATAAACTTTGTTTTTTTTTTTTCCATTAATACTGTTAATGCGAATATGATCGTTTTTTCCAGGCAAGACTACTCACCCAGGGGTATAAAAATCTTTATACGGTGCCTTTAATAACAATAGTCAGAATATTGTTGTTATATGATTATTATATGGGGTTGTAGGTATGTGATTGTGTAGGCGACGAGCTAGCCACTTGTCACTATTTTTTCACAATTTTCCATTAAACCAGCCCATTTTACCATGTTCGTCTGGGACTTAAAAAGAATGTGCCAACTGTGTTTCTTGCTTAGCATGTCGTAAAGGGCGACTAATGGTATATGGGGTTTTAGGTATGTGATTCTGTAAGCGACGAGCTAGCCACTTGTCACTATTTTTTCACAATTTTCCATCTAACCCAGCCCAGTTTTGTTTTTGGCTGAATGTGGTTAAAAGGGCCTGCTGCCCCTTTGACTCTGCCTACCCTTTCGGGGTTGTTATATGAAAGGTATAATTAGAGCTGCAGAAGAAAGGTAGTACAAAATAAAATTCATTTCGTCTGGCTAAGTTATCACTAACTACTAACTTGGAACAACTTCCAAGTTAATTGGTATGCCATCATTTTATAATAGTTGTTTTCTATTTCTAGTTTTAATAGAATTCAAAATATATTCCATTTCGTGTATATTCGTCCACCCATTCATACGTCCTCACAAAATTCTAGATTTATCACAATAAGAGTAGGATTTCTTTGTAGTTGTCTTACTCCAGTTTTTTTCATTGTGCCTCAGCTAAGATTGGCTGACCCTGTCAACCGCTCCGCTGTCTGAATTGAGAAATTATCCACCCGTGTAAGCGCGGGGATATTGAGTTACTGTGTTTTTACTGCCCTACCGAATAAGGCAGTTTCTCAGAAAAGCCTGTAAGACCACGATTACACGCGTAAAGCTAGAGAGCGGAATCCGGACGGCAACTGCGGACCCAAGTGTGTAGACTCTTAAGAAAATGTTGACTTGAAGTTACGGATAAAAACGTTTCTGTTATGACTACTGGCAGAGGGTAAAAATAACATACACAACATCACGCCCATAATCCCCGAAGGGGTAGGCAGAGTCAAAGAGGCAGCCACATTCAGCCAAAAATAAAGCCGGGCTGGGTTAGATGTAAAATTGTGAAAAAGCAGTGACAAGCGGCTAACCTGTCGCCTACACAATAACACACCCAAAACCTGATATACCATTAGTCGCCTTTTACGACATGCTAGGCAAGAACCACAGTTGGCATATTCTTTTTAAGTCCCAGACGAACACGGGACAGTGGGCTGGGTTGGATGGAAAGCTGTGAAAAAGGAGTGACAAGTGGCTAGCTCGTCGCCTACTCAGACACAAACCCAAAAGCCCGTAAACCATTAGTCGTCTTTTACGACATGCTAGGCAAGAACCACAGTTGGCACATTTTTTTTTTTTGTCCCAGATCAACATGGGCCAAGTCCCAGACCAACATGGAACGATGTTTATAAACATGTCTATCTGTTCACCTAGTGTCTGTAGCAGAAAGTTATTAGTCCAGTTTGGAACTAAGCAATTGGTGTGTCAGTCTAGAGAATTTTTTATTATTTAAATGTGACAAGTATTAATTAATCAACAACTATTAAGTTATTAGTTATTAATCAGCTTTTCCATCGCATATAAAACCACAAAGGCAATACTCAAACAGTTGCCTTTTTACAAGATGCTCGACCAGGAAGACAGTTGGAACATACTTCAGTTGGAAGTCGCAGACCAAAATGGAACCAAACATCTATGTTCTTTAAAACCTATATAGCATTGTAATCCTTATTTGAATGTAGGTTAGGAACTAGCGCAGATACCCTATAACTTTGACCCGACTCCGATATTCGGATGACTATTCAAATCCGAGTACACATTGGAATTGGAATTCCAATTCCGGAATTGCATTCCGCCAGTCCGGAGCCGGTTATAGCGCCCCTTACGGGGAATACGGAACCGCATATCCGGATCGGGAAGCCTAATCTAAAGTTGGGAAGGATTGGGAATATATTTTGTGGCAGTTTAGTTATTGAAGGTTTTTTTTTATTAACACATAACATAACATCACGCCCGTAATCCCCGAAGGGGTAGGCAGAGTCAAAGGGCCAGCAGTCCTCTTTAACCACATTCAGCCAAAAATAAAACTGGGCTGGGTTAGATGGAAAATTGTGAAAAGGCAGTGACAAGTGGCTAGCTTGTCGCCAACACAATCACATACCCAAAACCCGATATACCACCAGTCGCCTTTTACGACATGCTAGGCAAGAAACACAGTTCGCACATTCTTTTTAAGTCCCAGACCAACACGGGACAATGGGCTGGGTTAGATGGAAAATTGTGAAAAAGTAGTGACAAGTAGCTAGCTCGTCGCCTACACAATCACATACCCAAAACCCTATATACCATTAGTCGCCTTTTACGACATGCTGTGCAAGAAACACAGTTGGCAAATTCTTTTATAGTCCCAGACCAATACGGGTTTTTTTTTATTAATGCTTGTTTATACCAGAAATTACGACTGTGTTGCATGAACAGGACTTTTGTTTTTCGGTTTATGTATTGTTAAGTGACTACCTTGTTGGTCTAGAAGTAGCAGGCGCTACCTAAGAACCAAGAGGTCCCGGTTTTATATCCTGGGTCAGGTCAAAATTTGTGCCTGGTTATTTCAATATTGAAATTACTCACAGCCCGGAGTCCCGGAGCCCGTGCCTCGGAAAGCACGTTAAGCCGTTGGTCCTGCGCCTGACCTCTCTCCGGTCATCTCGAATTGCCATCTCACCGGACTATGAGAGTGAATGAATAGAGAGTGCATCTGTGTTTGCGCACACACTTGTGCATTATAATATCTTGTTGAGATTGGTCGCCGTGACCGACATCGGTTAAAAAACATTATTATTATAATTGTTCAGTATCATGTCAGAAATATTCAATAGTATCTATTGTAACAAAAAATATTTCTTTTCAGTATACTCGTTCCAGCTTGTCTGGAAATACCATAGACTGACTCACTCACACCATTAAATATGTTATTAATATCTTTGAACTCCAAAAACAAATAAGTTGAATGATATAAAAAATATCGCATTTCCAGCATTTCCTTCAAGTCAAATCAAGATGCATCTGCCGTTGTGAAACATATTTCTTCCTAGAAACGTAACGTACACCTTTTTCATATTTTACCTGGCCATGTATGCAACTTTCATGATTCTGGGTTGAACAGCACAAAAATTGGATAACTTTCACAAACCCACAGAAACCGCAATTTGCACCCATATAACCCCTCGCATGTTGCCGTCTTTTCCGAGGTATGGCCATTTAAATCGTAGTCTCGTATAAACCACTAAACAACTATCACAATAGCGACTGAAAGTAATATCAATCACAATGGCATTATATGAATTCCATTATTTGTAAAACATTGCGCCCGGGCTGTAATTAATCGCGGCGTAAGCGATTGGTCTGCAAGATGATGGATGGGAGATATTGCGCGTTATAGCTGTATGAAAGAGGGTTCCGAAAGATGCTGGTTCGCGAACACGTTGTCATTGTATCTGTGCTAAGAACGTTGGATGAATTTCGGACACAATAGGGTGTTGTGGTGGCATGTTGAATGTCATACCAAATTAGTTTTAAAGTTATTTCAAATAAACTTCTCCCCGCGGATTTGCTCGCGTGGTACATCGATGAAACATAGCTTATGTATAAGCTATACTATTGTAAAGTTTCATCAAAATTCATGACTTTTTGCGTGAACGAGTAACAAACATCTACACATCCATCCATTCATACTTAAACTTTCGTATTTATAATATTAGTTAGATGTAGGCGACAAGGTAGCCACTTGTCACAATTTTTTGACAATTTTCAATCTAACTCAGCCCAGTTTTATTTTTGGCTGAAAGTGGTTAAAGGGGCCTGCTGTCTCACTGACTCTGCCTACCCCTTCGGGGATTACGGGCGTGAAGTTATTTATCTATGTATGTATTATTTTAAATTATGTAACAAAATAATATCATCTTCCTAGCGTTATATCCCGTGCTTAGACGCGATACGCTTAGACCATGATTCAGGAATTAGGGAGTCTGGTAATCAAATTGAAGCGACTGCCGATCTGACCTTTGTAACCCTTAAATAGAGGAACCAGACACTTTTGATTAAGTAACAAATGTAACAATTAAGTAACAAAGGACAAAGAATATGTTTTTCTCATCCCTTAAGCTGTTTTTGTTTTGAACATAAAGGGATGTCACAGGACTAATAGTCTGCTAAGCTACTTGGTTAAGTTCTTATTCTACTTGTCTTTACTTATAATTAAAAATGGGCTTTGATTTAGATAAATCGGGGGCAATATTTTCTTCTTAGAAGTTTATCCGTGGACAACACAAGTATCTGAACATATTCTATGTTTTTTTTCATATAGTTTATAATGTTCTTTGGAAAAATTAAAATATTCTGTTACTTCAATTCTGTCTGTAAATTATTTTTAGCATAGTAGTCCAAGAAAATAGGCCTTTAAATACGAATTTGAGGTAAATACTTGAATTTTTGATATAAGTTACTTTGAAAGATTTAAAAACGATCTGTGAAAGTTTTTTGTAAAATCACCCCCGAGAACATTTGAAAAAAAAATAAAAAGTATTTGTTTTTGAAATTTTGGGAAAACGGTAAGTAGTAGAAAAAAAAGGTTTAAATAAAAGTTGTAGAGCATCAGATTTTATAAAGAAATGCCCTGTTTATATTTTCGCTAACATTAAAATTATCCGAGATAGAGCGGTTAGAAGCTTGTGGATGATAGTAATAGTCCGGTCAGTTTCCCATTTTAATCTGAAAGGATAGGACCAACGGGAAAATTTGTGTGTGTACTAGATATTTAACAATCCAGAAATTCAGGTCTCTGACACATCAGGTTAGCTAAAAAAAAAAGCGCGGAAGATCGAAAAAGGCAAACAACTCATGAGTAGTGCAAAATATTGAAAAATGCTAAAGGTAAAAGTTATAGATAATTGAATTTCCTACAAAAATGGTATCTTCATATTTTTTCATAAGTACGATACTTTTCGCAAAAAACACACCTAAGTGTAAAATTATTTAAAAATGTTTTTTATCTTACAAGTTTTTCTCAATAAATAATAATGCGTATAGCTACATTATTAAGTCTATTTTTCAATAATAAGCAGCACTTTAAAAAATATTTTTTCCTTACTAAGATGATTATTTTTTTCTCATCCTGACGGGTTTTTAATGCAGAATTAAATCCTTTGGTTTATGCGAAATCCGTCTACTTAGTACCTGTAATTTATTAACTTTCATTGAATAAAGAGAAATGATCGGTAGTGACTGCCTGACCGAGTCAGGATTTCTTGCCAAAACCGAAACCGAAACCGAACATTAGGCAGCTCTCTTAGTTTTGGCTTAGGTTGACATAGCATGTTGAAATAAAGTGTATCTTTACAAGCTTTTATGTCTATATGTAATAGAGAGATTAGAAAAAAATATTGGTTACGTTTTTTTTTTCTTTTGTTCAGAAAAATAATAATGCCAAATACAGCGCGTTAAAGGTCCCCGTGACGTCACTTGTTCCGTAAATGCACCAGCTCCAGATTTTTGAAGCGCTGTATCTTTGTAATTTTCCAAGTATTCGATAAAGCAAAAAATACGTATTCAATATTTTGATAATTTTACTTACGAAACAAAACAAATATTTTTTCAAGTAAACAGGAGGAATCATCAAAAGCAAAGAAGGCCAAAAAACCCTTCACAGTTTAACATTTTATCAAGAACAAAAGCCTAGAAATCCAACTCACTTAACAAGTTCTTAAGCTAGACAAACTCATCGACCAAGCGGATATACCAATATACCAATACTGAGGAACCTCTTAATAACAGTAATTAATAAAATTATAATAGAGTAATGCCAGCTTATACAGTTGCTTCTTGGAACATCAATAGCCTGGTCGTTTATGTTATTATGTTGAAATTCTACTCCCATAGCATAACATTGATGTACTGCTTGTCTCTGAAGCACAACTAATATTCAATCACATAAGTGCTTTATTGAAGCCTGTGTAAATAAAGATAAGTTCAGCATTACAATCAAGGACTACCACATTTACTCAATCTTCCATCCAGACGGGACTGCTCATGCAGGAACTGCTGTGATTGGGAAAAGAAATATAAACCATAAAGTACTACCAAAATATAAAACAGTACATCTGCAGGTAACATCTGTCATGATGCAAGATGAACATGGTCAGCTAAAACATACAACATAGGAAAATCAATTTACTGACTATTTTAGGACCCCTTGTCATAGATTTATAAATTCAGACGTGACTCCCATGCAAAGAATGTTGCATTTGAGTCTGAATTCTTTGCATGGGAGTCACGTCTGACTCTTCCAAGAGGACGAGAGCTGAAGAAAATCCTTGACAAGAACAACGTCTACGTATTCAGCACAGGTCAAACAAAATATTCGACAAGCTCTATGGTGCATTCCGTAGTGATCCTTTTTTTTTTCCCGGGTGTAATCCGTCATTCCCCCGAGAGACGAGAACTGCGGGAGTATGTCAGACTCCTACTAACTAAAACACCCGGGGTGTTCCGCCGCATCGCTTCTGGAGAGGAGCCCTGGGAACGCTATGCCTACCAATGAACCCCTCCCACCTGCGGTCGCTCTTGCGAGCACGACTTTAACATTGCTCCATCGAGCTATACTTCGACTAGATGCCCCGGAACACAAGGGGCGTCTACGTCTGGCTAGGATGCCGGTGATGGATCCCCCTATTCATCACTAGCTAGCGCAGGCTAAGGCGGCATGCATGCATATTTACCAAACCAGCCATGGCTAGTTAGTATTTGTGCCAGGTTGAAAATCATTTCGCCATGTTTGCAGCTGACCCAGTCTTGGAGGACTTATTACATCAACTAGTTCCCGGCTAGCTCCCGAGTTATCGAGTCTTTCCGACCATATGACGAGCAATGCTTCTCGCGCTTCATCCCGCCATGCTTGGACCTCGCGGGGGTGAGGACGAGGATTCTCACCTGATTCGATGGCTGGGTTTGGGTGTTAATATACAATATTTAAGTATATTTTAGTATTACCACTGTTGTTTTTGACAACTGTATCAGAAGTGCTTAAGCTACTTACCTCGGAGTCAGATCAATGTATGTGATGTCATGGGATATTTATTTATCAAACATATTGGCCCACAGATCCCAAGAAACGACCAGACGTCCTAGACTTTCTGGTTTTTAATGGATTCTCAGAGCGATATTCAAATATTAAAAGCTGTTATGATAGCATTTCAGATCATACACAAATCATTACGACTATAAGTTCTACAATACAATTATAGAAAAACCTATTCAGTAAAAATACAGACTGACACGGTACGCCTTTAGAAAACACATAGACTTAAATATAGTTACAAAAGTTCTACTTAAAACAAGTAATGACATCGACGAGGCATATATTATGGTTTCCGGACATGGAGGTCCATAATTGACGCGTTTGAAGTTGCCCATTCCAGAATCTTGGAATAGGGGGATGGAATCTTCGCTATATCATTTGATATAGCCATTGCATTAAATTCCACCACTCAACTATAATGGAGGCACTGCTTTACTATTGGGTACCGACATATCTGCGGGTTTTGCATGGAAGTAGAATAAGCACGCGGTCGAGGTGCATGCACTGCGTAAAATCTGCGGTGTATCGCTCACAGACTGCGTTCGGAACAATGATGAAAGAAAAAGAGTTGGTCTGAAAGACAACGTCGGAGTTAAGGTAAGAAAAAGCATGTTCTGGTGATCCAGACATGTGGGATAAGTAGATGACGAAAGATTGAGCGAAAGTGGAAGAATGAAGGAGCCGCGAAAGGTCCAGGCTTACCCACCATGACCAAATTGGTCGTGCGGTAACAGAAAAGTGAAGGTGAAAATGTTAAAGTAGCAAGTGAGGTGTGTAAGGATCGTGCCATATGGCGTTCGGTTCGCTCTACCTACCCCGCTAGGGGACTTGTGAAACTTGGTGCCACTGCATCATCAGATGTCTTGATAAAAGCTTTGACCAAACATTAGAAATAATACTGACGGGACTAAACTAGACTTGAGCTCAATGGTAAGGACATGCACCTCTTAACCGAGGAGTGCGGGTTCAAACCCGGGCATGTTAACCACCTCTGTATTTTTCAAATCTATGTACGTATTTATTACCACTAGCTCGACGGTAAGGGGAAAACATCGTGATGAAACCAGCAAATTTAAATAACTAGGATTTGTAACCATGATCCAAAATTTGTCTGCTTCCCTTATCTTAGGGTTACGAATGTCAGATTGGCAGTCGCTTCAATGTAATTATCAGACTCGCTAGATCCTAGATCATGGTCTAAGCGGATCCCGTCTAAGCACGGAACATAACGCTATGAAGATAAAGACTGACACTACATGAGTACTTACAGCTTGATGTTTCGGCATATCGCGTTTAGTCCAGTCAGTATTATTTCTACTGACAATGCAACGAGAAAGTTTAAAATCAAATATCTATATTCAACAAATCAAACAAACTCAAACTCGATGGGTTAATGTTACAATTTTTTGCTATATCGAATACTCGGAAAATTACAAAAGTACAGCGCTTCAAAAATCTGTAGTGTCTGGAGTGAGCGCGTCACGGGGACCTTTAACGCGCTGTATTTGTCATTCTTATTTTTCTGAACAAAAGAAAAAAACGAAACCAATATTTTTTTTTAATCTCACTATTACAAATAGACACCGGGTCAGGAGACATAAAAGTAAAGATACACTTCATTTCAACATGCTATGTCAACCTAAGCCAAAACTAAGAGAGCTGCCTAATGTTCGGTTTCGGTTTCGGTTTTGGCAAGAAATCCTGACTCGGTCAGGCAGTCACTACTGATCATTTCTCTTTATTCAATGAAAGTTAATAAATTACAGCTACTAAGGTTCTTGGTTTGGTTTGGTTTATGCGAAATCCTAGACGGATTTCGCATAAACCAAAGGATTTAATTCTGCATTAAAAAACCCGTCTAGATGAGAAAAAAAAATTTATCTTTGTAAGGAAAAAATATTTTTTAAAATGCTGCTTATTATTGAAAAATAGACTTAATAATGTAGCTATACGCATTATTATTTATTGAGAAAAACTTGTAAGAAACATTTTTAAATAATTTTACACTTAGGCGTGTTTTTTGCGAAAAGCATCGCACTTATGAAAAAATATGCAGATACCATTTTTGTAGGAAATTCAATTATCTATAACTTTTACCTTTAGCGTTTTTCAATATTTTGCACTACTCATGAGTTATTTGCCTTTTTCGATCTTCCGCGCTTTTTTTTTTAGCTAACCTGATGTGTCAGAGACCTGAATTTCTGGATTGTTAAATATCTAGTATACACACAAATTTTCCCGTTGGTCCTATCCTTTCAGATCAAAATGGAAAACTGACCGGACTATTACTATCATCCCCAAGCTTCTAACCGCCCTCTATCTCAGATAATTTTAATGTTAGCGAAAACATATACAGGGCATTTCTTTATAAAATCTGATGCTCTACAACTTTTATTTAAACCTTTTTTTTCTACTACTTACCGTTTTCCCAAAATTTCAAAAACAAATACTTTTTTTTTTTTTTTTCAAATGTTCTCGGGGGTGATTTTACAAAAAACTTTCACAGATCGTTTTTAAATCTTTCAAAGTAACTTATATCAAAAATTCAAGTATTTACCTCAAATTCGTATTTAAAGGCCTATTTTCTTGGACTATAGAAGGGGCGTGACTTATTTACCGTAAGCCAATAAAATATCGCTCATTCTTTTAAGTAAGACTTTATTTATTATTAATTTCTAACCAAAATCCTGTTTTTTTTTTCGATGTTGAAAAATGTTTTTTTTTTCATAGTTGCTAATCATTTAAAAGATTTCCAACTTCGTTTAGTTATGAAATGTTTGATGTTTTAGCACTTTTACAAAGACCTAAAGCAGATAGTATTTTAACATTTTTAGATTATAATAATTTGTCTTACTACAATATAATGGATAACATAAAGCACATATTTCTGGGCTCTAAAGTGGATAGTCAAAGAATAAAAGAGCAATTTCTATGAAAAATCGGGTGTCAATATAGTTACTTATCTTGAAAGTACGGTCATGGAAAAATTTATAGCTTAATAAATCTATCTCAGTTGGTTTAAAGGGCTTAATAAATGAATATTTCATTACACAGGAATAGAGTCTAGTTTTCATATTCGCTTTTAATGCCAGGAACTGCTAGGTATACCGTGTATAAGATCATGCAGACAAAATCGTAGAAAAAAGTTAGTTACACTTAAGTTATCTTAACAGATGCTTACAAAGTTTATAATTTACAACGAGATTTAAGAATAGGTATTTAAATTGTCATACATTGTCAATGTTAAAAAATTGCGGGTTTTTAAAACAAATGAAGGAGTTTTCATTTGTTTAAAAAAATCCGCCACTTTTTGACATTCGTCATATTCAGTTTTATTTTTAACCTCCAACTTGCATAATGGCCCGTTCTAATTAAATAATCTATTCCGTAATCAGAATCGAACTTGTTCAATTATCTTTTCCCACAGCCAAATGATGCGTGCGCTTCGACTCTTAGTTCAATGGCATAAGGTTAATTATTGATTGAGTTTGTTTATCAGTCTGCGCATGCGCTCGTGACGATGTTAGCAGTCATGGATCGCGTGCGCAAGTAACTGTAGGCACACATTAATGCGGTTTGTTCCTGGATAGTTTCCGCATTTTTGCCTCCGGAGAAAGGGGTATTGTGTTTCAAATACATTAGTTTATATTACTTTGAATACGGAATCGATTAAAACGTCAATCGTATACGAATAAAACAAATTGAAGAACTCATTAATAGTTTTTGAATATATGTATGTCTGTTCCTATCCTGTTGAAGGCCAAGAGATGGATGGATTGTGTGAAAGATGATATGAGTGAAATGGGAGTGGATAGCTTGATGACGGCTGACCGGGACGTATGGAAGAGGAAGACATACTGCGCCGACTCCAGATGAACTGGGAGAAGGGCAAGAGGATGATGATGATGTTTCTTTCCTGTTGATCCCCGTATCATCTGAACTTCATAAGTGCATTCCATCGGTAAATAAGTGGTGTCATATGAAGTAACTTAAGGTAACTATACTGCAGAAAAATAATTTCAATTTCAATGTAATTACCAGACTCGCTAAATCCTGGATCACGGTCCAAGAGGACCCTTAATAAGCACAGGACATATCGCTAGGAAGATTGTGCGAACTACGCGCTCGCACTAAAAGTGGAAGTACTTCCGCCGAGCTACATAGGTGTTGCTTGCTCGGGGACCTAGGCCCAACTAACCGTCGCGGTGTATTGTATAAACTTAGTGGCAAGAATAACTTCGTCAGCGCGATGCAGGATTGTATGGCGTTTCTCTATGTTCGATCGACGTCATTTGTTTACGTATTACTGGAGCCATAATCATGACTATCTTGTGGCGCGGTCGCCACAAGATAATGATTTTAGAAAAATAATATGTCAATTCATGTTTGTTAATATTATAAGCTCTAACATGAGCTCTAACAAACATGGACTGAGAAGTTGTTAAGACTTGGTGACTATAAAAAAATGCACCATGTAGATATCAAATTCTTTGTTCTAAGACGTTTCTCTTCAAACCACTTCGCAGAGCTAGCTTGTAATTCGAAGGCCGTAAGATTTGTGGAAATGAAAGCCAATATTAAACTTTCAGCTAAAGTTCCATGAGTAAAACCAAGTTTAATATACTTCACGTTTCGAAGATCCAGGTCAGGATTTTGAACAGACACTTATAAACTTCCAAGTGCGAGACTGATAGATGGATAATTGTGAAAGAAAAATAAGCTCTCGGCCGTAGCTTTACAGTTCAAATTAGAATAGGCATACTTAGCTTAGACTGGCCTGATGGTCGAGTGGTCAGAGACCCTGGCCACGAAACCGAGGGTCGCGGGTTCGAATCCCGCTAGGGGCAAATGTTTCGTGTGATGAACATGGGCATTTGTACTCGAGTCATGGATGTTTGTATTTAAGTATGTCTATCCGTTCGTCTAGTATCCATAGCACAAGCATAAGCTTAGTTTGGGACGAGGGAATTGGTGAATCTTGAGAATTTATTTATTTATTAGCTTTATCTCGCTTGTTAAAAATGTACTTTCGTCTGTTATTGAACTAAATACATTTAATTATGGTCAATATGTGGTAGCGCGATGTTAAATAGCCTTTCTCAATAAATAAACTGTTCATCACAAAAATAAGTTTTCAATTCGGATCAGTTGTACTAATACTAGCGCGTTTAACCAAACAAACACACTGTTCAACTTTATATATTATTAAGTATATATTCTATCGTTCCTCTGATTTTATCTGAGCTGTTTAATTCCCATTTCTAAGTTAATATAATATATTAAGTACTATACCAAAGCATAAATTATACATGAAACGTTATCTAGAATCTAGCCTTTGATTAGCAGACACCGTCGAGGCTTGAGCTGTGAAGATGCGTTCATTATGCTATCTGAAACCCAAAGCTTCTATGCTTACAAAGAAGGTATACCCAATCTCGTCTTTAATCTTCGTAGGGTTTGTTAAAGTATGAAAACAAGTAGGTATATATTACTAAAGTACACATATAATGTATATATTTTTGTATGAATGAGAGTGGTGGTAGCTCAATGATAAGGACACGCGCCTCTTAACCGAGGAGTGCGGGTTCAAACCCGGGCACGTACCTCTGGATTTTGAAAAATGTACGTATTTATACCACTAGCTCGACGGTGAAGGAAAACATCGTGATAAAACCTGCAAATTCAAACAACTTTGGATTTGTAACCATAATCCAAAAATTGTCTGGTTCTCCTATCTTAGGGCTACGAAGGTCAGATCGGCATTCGCTTTAATGTAATAACCAGACTCGCTAAATCCTGGATCATGGTCTAAGCGGACCTCGTCTAAGCACGGGACATAACGCTAGGAAGATGATGATGTTTGTATGACTGCCTCGTTGGTCTAGTTGTTAGCATGCGCCGCTTACGGTTCAAAAGGTGCCGGGTTTAATTCCCGGGTCGGGCCATAATTTGTAGCTGGGTATTTCAATATTGAAATTACTCAGTATAAGCTCGGAGTCAGGAAGTTTCATCACCCCCGTGCCTCGGAAAGCACGTTAAGCCGTTGGTCCTGCGCCTGACCTCTCACCGGTCATGTCAAATTGCCGTCTCACCGGACTATGAGAATGCATTTGTGCGCACACATGTGTACTATAATATTGTCTCATTCGCAGTTAGCTAATCCTCTTTGAGATTGGCCGCCGTGAAGAATATTAGTTAGGAGGACATTATATGTTTATTAATACTACTACTATTGAAGATATAAATTGAGGTAATATCATAATTGCGTGATTATATCTGTCTGCGACGTTTTCACATATACACCGATTTGTAGATTGAAATGTTGGTGCGTTGCAAGTTCGAACTACAATAAATAATTTGGGCATTTTACCCTGAAAAATAATTGGTCCAGAAAATTTTACACGCAATGCATACTACTGAACTCGTAGGAAAGAGCTGGCTAATAATATTTTTTAACGAAACATTGCTAAGCACCACATAATTAATTATACTTGGAAGTAGCTTATATTCTATTTATGTAAAACTTGACGATTTACAAGTACTTTTTTGAGACCTACGTAAATAAAGATATTTTGAGTTTGAGTTTGAGAATTTGAGTTTAAGGTCTAGTTAACCGATTAAAGTAGTTTAAGTTAGAAATAATGAACAAAAAATTTGTTGTATGTTAAACTGCTGGATCCATTTGGGCGGTAAAGTGTAATTGAGTATGAAATTTTAATGTTTGTATGTATGTATAGATTTGGCAATATCCAACATCCAAACATCAAAATTTTTTTTTTATTTTAAATTTTTCTAATATTTTAACAGGGCCTCATTTGTATGACTGGAGGCCCCGCGTTTGTCAAAGGCCCCAACTTGGTAACGTCATCATAAATACCATACTACAGGCACCAGTTCGATTTCAATCAAACATCTACACGAGATGATATGTGAGCGCGCAATCTGTAAAAAGCATTCCCGTTTTGTAAACATTTTCGGAACTGAATAAATGGACTGAACGTTTCGTTTCAATGTTTTTTTCTTTTTAAATCATCGGACGTACAGCTGTGAATAATTTTCTTATATACAATCCTTTATCAACACGAATGTAACTATGTACAGACGACAGCAGATCAGACTATACATTTTTGTTGCGAAATAGCCTTTATCATAACGGAATAAGACTCCCTAGTTTAGCCTGAAGTGCGGTCATGTGTGTACTTTACATTAAATAAATACACATACATTGATCTGACTCCGAGGTAAGTAGATTAAGCATTTGTGTTACGGATATCAGAATCAACAGTGGTATTACAAATATATACTTAAATATTGGATGGACACCCAGACACAGAACAAACACAAGTATTCACCACACGAGTTTGCCCTGGGTGGGGATCGAACCCACGACTCTTGGCGCATGGGGCATCACTACCGAATGCGCCATCGAGCCAGTCAAATTTTACGTTACTTAGGTACTAGACTTCTCGTCGAATCCTATATGTATTACTATTGTTTGTATGTATGCCATTACAGTGCATCCCGTGGGATCTGTCTACCTCATTTACTCCTTAAAATATTATTTACTTTTAAAAAATAAATGTTGCAACAAAAATTGTATTTAAAAAATTAGGTCTGTTCAATTTCATCGATGGTGTTAAAAGGTATGGTGGAAGTTTGGACTTTAAAAAAGACAAAGGGCTTCACTGTAACAGGCATAAATTCAGGCAAGCAGAGCCGCAGGCAAAACCTAGTACTCTGAATAAAAAATAAAATGTTTGATAAAAACCATTGGACTCAGGTATATTTATCTACATATAGCAGGCCCCTTTAACCACATTCAGCCAAAAACAAAACTGGGCTGGATTAGATGGAAAATTGTGAAAAACTAGTGGCAAATGCCTAGCTTGTCGCCTACACAATCACATACCCAAAACCCGATATACTTTTAGTCGTCTTTTACGACATGCTAGACAATAACCACAGTTGGCACATTCTGTTTAAGTCCCAGACCAACATGGGACAACTGTACTGTAACGAATCGTCTTCTCCGAAATCCCGCTTATTCTCCATTTCACTTACTCATTTACGTAATATCTTAGTGAAGGCTTTGAATTCAAAGCAGCCATTCTCACAATCACGACCAAAATAATTAAGCCGCTCAATCGTCAGGGAACTTCGGGCTGTCACTCCAAGGGCCCTCTGAGTAATTTCATAAAATCTTCGCTAGGTTCATTTACATGAAAAACGCATTCCCTCTCGTTCCTCCGCTGTATTAAGTGCTTAGCGGTAGTCGTCCTGCGATTTTAATTCCGAGGTCAACTCCGAAATTAAGTCTGCAATAAAAGAAAATTTCTTCGTCTTGAATGTTTTGTAGATCGGAGGGACTAGGTTAGGCGCGTGCAATTGCTTGCGCTTAGACACGGACTAATAAAAAATAAGGACCTTGCACCACTAACTAGACGTTGAAGCTCCGCAGGTGCTTCAACTTGACACGCAACTTACACACATAAGCGCCCCAAATAACGGATTTCCAATAACTGATATCCATAAGAATCTCACTCACACGCATAAACATGACTTTACGCTGTAGTATGACAGCGCATAGTCCTTCTTCTTTACTAGTCCGTGCGTTAAGTGTAATTTTTTATAAGAAATAAACTTTGTTGTTACTAACTTATTAAACTTCACGCCACTTCCCTAGCGAAGTAGGCAGAGAGAACCGAACTTTGTTGTAAATCCTACTAATATTATCAATGCGAAAGTTTGTATATCTGGATGGATGTTTGTTACTCTTGCACAAAAAAACTACTGAATGGATTTTAATAAAACTTAAAAATAATGTAGCTCATACATCCGAATAACATATAGGCTATGTGTCATCGATGTACCACGCGAGCAAAGCCGCGGGCAGAAGCTAGTTGAGAATATTTTCGATCTCACCTAAACTATAAAGTTCTTGGTATTTTTGGGTAAATGTGGTTAAAGTGGCTTATTGCTTCGGGGCTCTGCTTACTTTCGGGATTGCGGGCCAACCTGGTGTGACGTTATGTAATCTATGCTACTGTTATTTCAGAATAAGAAATAGGATTACCATAAAAACCGTAGAGTTTGTATGAAAAAGATCATTCATGTTGAAGAAGCAAGTGGGGTGTGTAAGGATCGTGCCATATGGCGTTCAGTTCTCACCGCCTACCCCGCTTGTAAAATTTAGTTAGATAGTAATTTAGAAATAGGATTCCGTGCCAAAAATACATATATTTGTTAAATTACACGCGGATGAAATCGCATGCAACAGCTAGCGGAATTTTATTTTGAATCATATATGATTTGTTTTTTAAGATGATGCACATAACGGCATAGGCATTTCACCAACGATATATTATACAATAAAACACGTCATTCACCAGTAATATTTTAGTGCCCATTCTGTTTAATTGGTTTAATTACGCGTGAATCCGTCCGTGCTCATCAATGCTAATCGCGACCCGACACAAACACCGAATGCTTGCCCAGAATTAATACGAGATGTAGTCCGGGCGGAGCCGGGGCGATTTATTAGTTTGCTTTACTTGTGAAGGATTTGAGTTCATGATCAATATTAAGTGACATAACATAGGATAACAATGTATGTATTGATGTGATTTCAAGTAAGTATTTATCCCGGTGCAAGCATTGAACCCACGTTCCTTGCGTTCGATACGAAGTCAGA
The DNA here is from genome assembly GCA_951394215.1 of Glyphodes perspectalis. Lineage (NCBI taxonomy): Eukaryota > Metazoa > Arthropoda > Insecta > Lepidoptera > Crambidae > Glyphodes > Glyphodes perspectalis. The sequence goes on from OX596221.1 coordinate 1,698,364, forward strand.
ACTATTGCACCAACACGGCCTAGTAAAAAAAGAAGGACTCCGCGCTACTAGCTAGACATTGAAGCTCCTCAGGTGCTCCAACTTGACACGCAACTTACGTCACCCATTAACATAATAAGCGCTCCAAATTACAGATATCCGATATCTGGTATCCATAAGTATTTCACTCACACATGCATAAGCGTGGCTTCACGCTATAGTATGACAGTGTGGAGTCCTTCTTATTTTACTAGTCCGTGTGCGCCAATGGGGCTGTCATAGTAGCTGATTACAAATTGTATTAATAACTACATCTTTGGTCTGGGACTTAAAAGAATATGCCAACTGTGGTTCTTGCCTAGCATGATGTAAGAGGCGACTAATGGTATATCGGGTTTTGGGTGTGTGATTGCGTAGGCGACAGGTTAGCCGCTTGTCACTTCTTTTTCACAATTTTCTATCTAACCCAGCCCGGCTTTATTTTTGGCTGTATGTGGTTGAAGGGGCATGCTGTCCCTTTGACTCTGCCTACCCCTTCGGGGATTATGGGCGTGATGTATGTATTAATATTATAAATGTAAATGTAACTCTGTCTGTATTTCTGTCTGTTACGTTTTCACGATTAAACCACTTGACCGATTGCGATCAAATTTCGCCCGCCTAAAGTTTCAACCCTGAGAAAGAAAGCCTTGGCCAAAAATGAAGCAATATAATTAAGTAATTAACTAAACTTCACGCCACTTTCCCAGCGGGGTGGCAGAGAGAACCATAACAAAATACGCCATAATTAAATATAATTAAATAAACGATTACTAACTGTGCCGTAATAATACATTAATAAATATAAAAAATTAAATATTAATGTATTATTATTACATAAGTGTGCACTAACTCAAATGTAAATTGTGTTCCTTGCCTAGCATGTTGTAAACGGCGACTAATGGTATACAGGGTTTTGGAAATGCGATTGAGTAGGCGACGAGCTAGCCAATTGTTAATACGTTTTCACAATTTTCCGTCTAACCCAGCTAGGCTATTTTTGGCTGAATGTGGTTAAAGGGGCTTTGCCCCTTTGATTCTGCCTACCCCTTCGGTGATGGTATGTATGTATGTGCATTCAACTTGTTACCTACAAGGAAGACAGATCGCATGACGACCATTTAAGTAAACAATCACAAGATTTCCGTGCAATGTTACAATTTTCTAAACAACTACTTACTTGTATGATAAATTATTCAAGCGAGAGTGTCTGTCTGTGGGAACTGGCATTGCATAAGTGAGAATGCAAAAACGGCTCATCGCGGCATAAACATATGTGTTGCATCATTTATGCAGTCCGCATTAGTCTATATACAGTCTGTATATAGCTCGCGAACGAATATACGAACTAGAGGCTATTAGAGTGAGATCCCAGGGCCGCCAGACGTTACTTGTTTACTCAGAAATTAAATGTGTGGTAAAGGAGGGTCGTTCATTGTATCGACCCACAACACTTTCGTCCCAAAGAGACGAAACACTGAATTCAAAAAATATAATATTGTTTGTTCTGCGATTGGTCCCATTGAATTTATTTTTATAGCATGTTGAGATGAAGTACAGTCAGCAAGTAAAGTAAAAAAATAAAAGACATTAAAATAAGACAAAATATCAATTAAAGGGTAAACTCATACTATTTGACTGGCTCGATGGCGCATTCGGTAGTGACCCTGCCCCATGCGCCAAGAGTTATGGGTTCGATTCCCATCCAGGACAAACATTCGTATGATGAATACTTGTGTTTGTTCTGTGTCTGGGTGTTAATATCCAATATTTAAGTATATATTTGTAATACCACTGTTGATCTGATATCCGTAACACAAGTGCTTAAGCTACTTACCTCGGAGTCAGATCAATGTATGTGATGTAGTCGGATATTATATTATATTATTATATATATTTATTTATAACATAGGCTTGTTGGCTTACAGAATTTTATCCAACACACCAACAAGTACAATTAAGTAAATTACATAGCATAATAATAACTATCTAGTACCCGTACGTCATAGTAAGTAGGGATAGTACACTATACCATAAATTTCATTTCCAAGCAAATAAGTAACGTCTGGAAGCCCTGGGATCTTGAACTAAATTCCTGGTGACTTTGAACACGTGGATTTCGATTTGTTACGAAGATATCGTATCGAGCGTCCCGCGGAGATATCAAACTTTAATTATCCAAGAAAAGATAGCTTACGACCTTTATTTTCATAAAGCTGGCTAGCAAGTTAAGCTATTTAAAAGTAATAAATTAGTCAGACAGACATTCCGTTGGCCAAGCATAATTTAAGTAGGCATACCACTAAAAATAATATTTTTTTAATGAGTAAGGGCTATTACAAGATTGAAGAATTCCTCAATGACAATGGATTTATGATTAACTTCATAATAAAGTGTTCATCTGCAATGATATCTAGTCTATGTGTAGAATAATTAAGCTTATAACACATTGGCATTTAAAAGAGTAACTATCGAGTTTCTTGCCGGTTTCATTTCGATAGAATCTACCTTCCGAACCGGTGATGTATTATTTGTATTTTTTGTTTTTATATATTGACTATTTATAAGTGCTTTCTCGAAGCCTATATAAATAAATATATTTTGAATTTGAATTTGAATAATTATTACATGAGCTTACAGCATACTAAAAATAATTAAGAAGCCTTTATCTATGCATTAAACTTCAAGAGATACCCGGTTTTGGTTGAATATCGTTAAAAGGTCTTGCTGTGCCCAGATTACGAATGTGAAATTATGTATGTATGTTGTAACTTAAATTTCACATGTTATGTCTAATACATTATATCATAATTATACTATATTTTTATTCATTACCATGTGCATCAAAATTTCAGCACGATCGGAGACCAGAAAGTGGGTCAAATGTAACTTGCAAGATTTAATTATGGGCAGACATACATTAAAACAGATGAAAGTAAATTAAGGCTTGTTTAATTAGATTGGCTTAAGTCCAGTCTGTGTAAATGATAAGTTTTATAATATATGTCACCATTATTTTATTTATTTCTGTGTTATGATGATTTCAAATTGTTCAGTCACTCTTCAGACTTTGATTAAAATAAAGATTTATTTTTTACAAAAACCAGTTATGCATTATGTGCATATTCTTGTCGAGGTATTTTTTTTTCACCATTTTCACGGTCCCATGTTGGTCTGGGACTTAAAAAGAATATGCAACTGTGTTCCTTGCCTAGCACGACGTAAAAGGCGACTAATGGTATATCGGGTTTTGGGTGTGTGATTGTGTAGGCGACGAGCTAGCCACTTGTCTTGTTCTTTTTCACAATTTTCCATCTAATCCAGCCCAGTTTTATTTTTGGCTGAATATGGTTAAAGAGGCTTGCAGCTTGCTTGTCTCTGCTTACCCCTTCGGGGAGTATGGGCGTGATGTATGTATTTTTTTCCACAAATATCTCTCGACACACCTCATTATTACACCTCTATATTAAAATGAAAATTATATTTAAGTACCACGAATACGCATTGCTATCGTATACCCAAGTAAATTACAGCAAAAGCACTTTGTCATCATTAGCGCTAATTATAATTTGGCTTCAATTTCATCTAATTGTACGAAGGTAGGAATAAGGTTCAGTACAATTTAATTTCAACATTAAACCTAGCATCGTAATGGTTTCATTGTAATTTTAATAAAAAAAAATTTTGATCAATTCAATTAAATATGTGTTATACAGTTAATATTTACGCTCGAATCATGGATGGTTAATAGTGTATAATGCAAAAGTCCCTAAGTAATAACATACTTACTATGTTATACATACTTTACACTCAAACTAAGTACTAACTTTTTTCCTGAAGTAGGCAAAACCTGATCTTGGTCTAGGTATTATACAGACTACCATATTCCTACAGGATTTATCTGTATTTCTGGGATGAAAGCTTATATCCTTCCTTAAATGTATATCATATAAAGTTTAACTTTTATCACAATCATGTAAGCAAAATGTAACAGACAGACAGATACATTCGAATTTGGAACACCAGTAAAGATAAGGGCGAAAAGGGTGAAGATAAAAAAGTTATCCGTACAGACGTAATAGGTACACATTTTAAAATGCATGGGATTTCGCTTATCACATAATCCATATTCCGCTTTGTCACAGGGGTGTCTCACCCCAGCGGCCTCCTACCACCCCCTCCCTCCCTCAATATTTTATCAATTTTGTAGCTTTAAAGAGATTACTTGCCTTTAATAAAAGTACGGGGAAAATACAAAGATGGCGCCTTGTAGTGATCGTGTCATGACGGGGCTGGGAGTAATTATCTTTGGTAACTTTCTGTTACTGATGGTGTTTTGAAGGATTTTATGAAATTATCCAAAAATTCCCCTTTTATATACATTATACAAAACATCGTTGGACTTAAAATAATATTCAAGAAAGTATATATAGTTAAATTAGTCCAGTCGAGTTTTGCGGTTAGCATCTTTATTTTTTTATTAGTATAATCCCCAATTATTTATTAATACCCCGGGTATATTGAATCGTAATCTTCATAATATCCACACTAAATTATAAGGAAATTTAGGAAACTAAATAATTTCCAAAAATAAAAATGTACGTTTTATTGTAACCAAAATAAAAAAAAGGTTTGCTATAACGGACGATTAAAAAAAAAATCAGAAGTCGCGTCATAGAGAGCACATTTTTACAGAATCCATTGCTTTTGTTTCCATGCAATGAAAGCTATAAATCTACACTATTGTTTTATAACAATAGTTTTTTTTAGATTTGTACGTATGTAACGAATAAACTTAAAAACTACTGGACCGATTTAAAAAAATATTTTACCATTAGAATGCTGCATTATCCCAGAATAATATAGGCTGTAGTTTATTATGAAAAAGTAAGGTTAGATTAGAAAACATATGTCCATCCCAAGTCACACGTTTTGTTAAAAGAAATTCATATTACTTCGCATGTAGGAAGTATTTATGTAGAATATAATTAAGCTCAATGCAAATTCACGGAAACTTATTAAAAATTAAATTAAGCAAACAACTGCTTGGTATTTAAAAGTAATTAGTAATAGGGTCCCTTTAGGACCAGGAGTACTGAACCCTGAAAATACTAATGGCTAATTTGCATGCATAAACTATGATTAGTCAGTTTTAGTCACAGTTGTTGAACCCAGTCCGTTTTCGCTATTTTTTTTTTCAATTTTACGGAACTTTGTGGTATAATACATTTAACTCATACCCACAGGCTGTGATGTGTTGTGATGATAAATACTTGTAAAAATATTATACACTATCAAACACGTTGTCTCGGAAAGACTTTCAACTCAGGAAGTCGTATTATGTCTAATGTAAATGCCTTAATAACGTTAAATATCTAAATGAAGGATAAAGATTTCACTTACAATATCTGTAATTCAAAATAAATGGAAAGTATTATTTCTTATTAATTTCAAAATCGGAGAAAATACTTTTTTAAAATCATACATTTGACATAATTATTTAATATTGTGCACTTGTCGTATTAATTTACAGTATAATAAAAATATGGCGTTTACGGCACATTATTATCTCATTGATATAATTTATTGTATGGAATAATTTTCCAAATAAAACCATTCTAAATATTCCAAAAAAAATCGTGTAAATACCACCTTCATAGAACGTTACACAATCGATGTAACGCATTATTTTTGACAAAAAAAAAATCATCGGCGAATTCGCCTGACAGTTCTTTTTTTTTAAAGGACACCCACGCATACCTGTACAGCCTTAACTACAAAAACAGACAACATTCCGGTCCAAATCGCTCCGTCAATCGAAATGAAAACTAGTTGTTGTAAATGTTAGTTGGTTGGTACTCACCCATCGCCAAGGAGATGGCCAGTATCGCGACGAGCAGGTACAGTTTCGTCATTGTGCTGTCACTGATCACTGTTCAGAAGTGTGTCATGTTCGCGACGCGCGCGGCCCGGGCGAGCGCTGGAGGCGGTCTGGCGGCCCCACTCGCCACCCCCGCCCTGGGAAGCGACGGGGAGAAAGGCGCTCTGCCGACTGCGCGACTGGGAAATGGAGTGCGATTAGTCGCAACCAGTCTGATGTTCAGTTTTCACGAGCAAAACGTTTTCTTTTCAATGTGTATTGTTTTATTATGCCACTTGATCTGTTTTCCGCCTGCGTGAAATTCGGTGTGAGACATCTAAGTACTCGTACTTTCCGTATCGTAACAGATTTTTCGGGATTAAAAGTACAAGTAAAGGCGTAAACGGTACATTCCAGGGGTTAAGTCGGTATACCCCGCCCACTACCACCTTGAGCGTAACAGACTCCGTCCCGAATTTCAACATGATCGGTCAAGTGATTAAGGTATGTTTATTGTTAATCCCGTGGAAGTCTTATATAAAGGCGTAAACGGTACAACCCGGGTTAAGTCGGTATACCCCACCCACTACCACCTTGAGCGGATCAGACTCCTCCTATCATCTAGAGGGCCCCGGGAGTGCGACACATCCGGGACGGTGCGTAACGTATTGCCTTTGGGTCAACAAAAAAAAGGTTTAGAACGGTGGGTGGTAGCTCAATGATATAACTTACATGCGAAAGATGCAAACCAGACAGGCAGGTACTTCAGGATTTTAGAAGGGTAGGCGGACTCCGAAGAGCATTAAACACATTCGGCCAAAAATAAAAAAGTAGGTAACTCCTACATAATTACAAACTGAATATTCAACAGTACATATGTAGCCATCTTTCATTTCTTAAACATGCAAGGCAAGGAGTTGCCACATTATTTTTGAGGCCCTGATCAACACGAGACTCGATTTATTTGTGATGAGCTAGTTTTTCAGGCGAAAATAAAACCTGAAAATGATTGATGAGACGCACAAGTCAATCAAAAACCATTTTTTTTTCATACCTCGATCTAACCGTTTTGTCGTGACGTGAACAGAAAGCCCACAGATGTCGTGTTTAGGGTTGAACTTTTCAGCTGAAATGAACAAAGTAGAACTTGTGATAGAAATCGACTCTGAAATCTGTTTATTGTTTACTAGCTACCCACTCCGGCGTCGCTCGGGTGCAATTTGGAGTATTAATTATAACGTGAAAGTAGTTCAAGTCTACGGGTAGCAGATTTAACAAAAATTGTAGGTACGTAGTATATTATTACTCTGTGACAAAAGGTATTTTAGTTGTTACTATCAAAATTGTATCATTGCTGTGGGTATAATTGTTTTTTTTGTATATATGTAATGTTTATCAAGGGATTTTTTTATTAATTCTCTTGTGTATCATCCCGTCAAACAGTAGTACAATAGTTTGAACTATTGTAATAAAAATAAATCTTTGTCTCTTTATTATTATTAAATTACATACAAACGTGTGAAAATTCTTTGTGATATTAGAGTATAATTAGATTCGTTAGTCGCGGCATTGCACACGTAATGTGATGTCGATTATCAAGTCAGCTGAATCTTTAATATGTTATCGCATTGTAATTTATCGTATAATTTGTATATTTGCATCTGACGTTGGTTGAACCATTCAACATCAATCACATTGACTCTAGGATAGTTCATACAATGAAACCCACCATCTATAAATAACCATTTTCGGACAAAAAAAAATTTGCCCTATTGATTTTAAAATCTAACTAGCCCAGTTAACGGGGCCTGCTGCCCCTTTGACTCTGCCTACCCCTTTGGGGATTATGGGCGTGATGCTATGTTTGATGGTACGTAAAATTGATTTTGGGTAGAAGTGAAAAGTGTAATGGCTAGTCCTTATTCTCTCTAAAATGTCAAGGTAGTACATACCATTAGAAAATAGGTATAAATACATAACACAAGAAGAATTTAAAAAAAACTGCAATATAACTAACTAACTATCTAACTAAACTTCACGCCACTTCCCTAGCGGGGTAGGCAGAGAGAACCGAACGCCATATACTGTTTTTTATTAATTATAAATAAGAGCCTGGCGATACTAGTCAACAACAATTTGATGGTATGCCATCTCCAACGTCTGAGTCTGTTAGATCTAGCTTTTTCATTTAGATGTCTAGACAGAACAATAATACAATAAAAGATTGTGTATTTTGTAAAGTTTAAATGAGCACGTCGACGCCATTTACAATAAATTTAACGATATAAATCCTGAGAAACGCGCGGTGAAATTTAATGAAGTAGTTTATCACAACTGATGAAAAGAGAAAAAATATTTACATAAAAACATTGCCGTAACTTCTTATTTTGGCAGACAAGCGATTTGTTAGCAAAGAGTATTGGTTCAAATCCTGAATTGGTCTTTTTCACACAATCACGTTTGTAATCCCCAAAAGGGCAGGCAGAGTCAAAAGAGCAGGATTTTTTAAGCCTAGAATTTTTTATGAAGTATATTGTATGAAGTTAGTTAAACGTAAGTATTATTACCTACTTTGTTACGAAAATAAAATAAATATCCGACAACATCACACTTGGCTTAAGCAATTGTGTTACGGACATCAGAATCAACAGTGTTATTACAAATATATACTTAAATATCAGATATTAACACACAGACACAGAACCAACACAAGTAGTTCGCCACACGAATGTTTGTCCTGGGTGGAGATCGAACCCACAACTCTTGGCGCATAGGGCGGGGTCAATACCAAATGCGCCATCGAGCCAGTCAAAAAATTATGAATTGATAGTATTCGTAAAACACATTGTAATATTTGTAACAAAGCTAGTTTTTATTATCTCCTAAAAGTAAATTGTTTAATAAAAATTAATAAGAGAATATTCTCTTCTAAAAGGACGAGTAGGTATCTATTTTAATTAGAACTTGTTCTCTCTCTGGAATGGCTTCCAGGAAATCACTGCAATATCCCATTTGTTTGAGTCTCATACGTTTATAGCAAAGTGCAATACACACCTAACGATTGCCTATCTTACTAATATTATAAACGCGAATGTTTGTATGGATGGATGGATGAATGGATGGATTACGAGCGGTTATTTTAAGCAATTGCATTTTAAAAAAAATATTTGTTTCTTATTCTTTGCATGCCATGATAACACGTATAAGGATTATATCTTGTATCACACTATTGTATTTTAAGTTGTATTAGTTAGTTAATTAGTAAGTTAGTTAGGTTATGTTGGTCTAGCTTAAATTATTAATACTTATGGATATGTAAATGTTTGTTACTCTTTCACGCAAAAAGTACTACATGGACTTAAATGAAACTTTACAATATATGAGTAGTATATAATAGAATACAATAGAAGGCTGCATGATGGCGGAAGAAACACCAACTCACGTACTACTACACTGTAGCAGCGTGAGTGACGCAAGGGCACGGCTAATAGGCAACCCTCCTTCGATGGAGGCTGCACTAAAACGTCCTAAAATCCTAATTACCTTCTGGACGGAGCTAAAGTGGTTTGAATGATTACTGTAGTGGTACAGTGACCATTTACGCACAATGGTCCACTTATGAGGCTAAGTGCGGAAAACGCATCCCCAACTAATTAACTAACTAATACCTACAACTTAAAATACAATAGTGTGATACAAGATATAATCCTCATACGTGTTATCACGGCAAGCAAAGAATGAGAGGCAAATACAAAAAAAAAAATGTAATTGCTCAAACTAACCGCTCGTAATCCAACAAATTAAAAACTCTGTCTTCGCCATATTTGATTTGACTGGTTTGGCCTTTTCAAGCACGACTGCCATCTGATCTCTCCACCCCGGAGGGAGAGTCGTCGCCAGAGCCCCGTTTGTTAATCAACAGGGGTACGAACTTGCACGGGAGTATAGCTTGGACTCGCTGTTAGTATTAGGCCCCAGTCCCCCCCCAAATTAAAAACTCAAACAAAATTAAATATCAATTGAAGGGGATTTCCTTGAGGATGTCTTTCAAAACATTTCTAAAGCAAACCAGGCTAGAGTTCAATTATGTGAGCCGAGTGTCTTTAGTTATATTACTTTCTATTGCTATCTGTTTCATTATGCAAAATCAAAAATATTGCCTATGTAATTATATTAAAGGCACATCTTGAAATATAGTAGCAATCCAGAAATATGAAATATAGTATCCATGAAATATAGTAGCATCTCAGAAAATCCAGCATCTAAGTCCCAGCAAACTCCACATAGAAACAGGATTGGCTAGTCTCATGTTGGTCTGAGACTTAAAATAATGTGTCAACTGTGTTTCTTGCCTAGCATGTCGTAAAAGGCGACTAATGGTACCTATATCGGGTTTTGGGTGTGTGATTGTGTAGGCGACAAGCCACTTGTCATTATCTTTTTACAATTGTCCATCTTACCCAGGCCAGTTTTATTTTTTGGCTAAACGTGGTCAAGGTGGCCAGCTGACCCTTTTACTCTGCTTACCCTTTCGGGGATAAAGGGCGTGATGACATGACGATGATGATATAATGCTAAGCAGAAGAAGAAATGTGCATAAACTAAAGGATTACTCTTTCTCTAAAATAAATAAATAAATTCTCAGACTGACACACAAATTACCTAGTTCCAAACTAAGCTTATGCTTGTACTATGGATACTAGGTGAACGGATAGACATACTTAAATACGTTTTTATAAACATCCATGACTCGAGTACAAATATCCATTGTTCATCATTCGACTGGCCCGTTGGTCGAGTAGTCAGAGACCCTGGCCACGAAACCAAGGGTCGCGGGTTCGAATCCCGCTAGAGGCAAATATTTCGTGTGATGAACATGGATATTTGTACTCGAATCATGGATGTTTATAAACGTATTTAAGTATGTCTATCCGTTTACCTAGTATCCATAGCACAAGCTTAAGCTTAGTTTGGGACTAGGGAATTGGTGTGCCAGTCTGAAGAACTTATTAAAGAATTTATTATTTATTTATTATTATTATCACACGAAACATTTGCCCCTAGCGGGATTCGAAACCGCGACCCTTGGTTTCGTGGCCAGGATCTCTAACCACTCGACCAACGGGCCAGTCAGAAAAGAAATTAAAGTTACCTTCTCAATCTATCGGGCAGTGTGAATCCGGTTTAATATCCGCATTAGCGAGCGTATTCTCCGTTCAACGACTATTCTCTGTATTACCGGTCAATCGGAAAACTGTTAACTGTTCTCCGAGGACTAGGGGCTGATCGTGTACAGAAATATTGACGTTTATCGATACACTAATAACTAAGTAACTAAACTTCACTTATCGATATACGGTATGTTAGATTTAAGACCCATGTTGATCTGTGCCCGTTAAATAATAAATAAATTCTCGAGACTGACACACCAATTCCCTAGTTCCAAACTAAGCATAAAAGCTTGGGCTATGGATACTAGTTGAACGGAGAGATATACCTAAATACGCTTATAAACATCCATAGCTCGAGTATAAATGTCTATGTTCATCACACGAAACATTTGCCTCTAGCGGGATTCGAACCCGCGACCCCTGGTTTCGTGGCCAGAGTCTCTGACCACTCTACTCTACTACTGGTCAAAATAATGCAATCAAAGAGCAATAATGCTCCTTAAACTACATTTAGCCAAAAAAATTAGCTGAGTTAAGCTAATAGGAAACATGTGATAAAATGGATAGCTCGTTGCCTACATCAATCACAAACCTAATACCAAATACACCATTAGTCCCATTTAACGACATTCTAAACAAGAAACACAGTAGGAATATTATTTTTGCCTCCTATTATCCCATATCAACATGGGACACTTTAAAATTTGTTTTTTTTTTATAATTTCATTAGTTCTACATAATTTCAAATAGCGACTTTGATATTACTCATAGGTAAAACTAATCCAAAACAACATTAATAAAATAAAACCTTATTTAAGACATCTTTATTGATCATTTAGAATTTCTTGATAAATTAAATATTCTTTTGTTTCGATATCAAATAGTCAATCAGTTGACTGTGGCTGTGACGTCATCTGTGGAATTTACGGAACCATGATTGATAAAAAAATTTAGTCGAATTGAGAACCTCCTCCTTTTTTTTGAAGTCGTTTAAAAAGAAGGTACGCCGACGATTGATTTATCAATGATATGTATATTTATGTTATTAAATGTTGTCTGTCAATTTCACTGCAGTAACGCCACCACTGTAATGCTTTTTGACGGACTTTTCTCAGCTTCACCACTTTCTACCAAGTACCTACATACAATATCCGCCAGATGGCAGATCTAAGTCGCCTAAGTAATACCTATGATTCGCTTTATTTTTAACCGACTTCAAAAAAAGGAGGAGGTTCTCAATGAGGGTTTTTAAAAATACAAAAACCGCCAGATGGCACGAGGGAGTATCGTGGTCTTATCACTGTCACTATTGGCTCTTTGTTGACAGCATGTCAGTTTGGTCTGACAAGTAACCTATATGGAGGGTGACACTACCGCAAGTCACAGTTACGCCATCTTTTGGATGTTTTTATTGAAAAAACCCTCATTCGACTGAATTTATATTTTATTATTCATACTTTTGATTAAAAAGAGCACGCTAGAAAATTTCATTCGTAACATAGTTCAGGTAAATTCTTGTAGATGGCGTTAACAAGTCATCTTTAATTTGTTTTCACAAGATGAGTTCTTTGTTTATTTATGTAGTGACGATATTTATAACATTATAATTGTAATACATGCAAGTGGAACGTTGGTGCAATAAACTTTAAATCATTTATCATGACACATGTTGTTAAGGATAGCGGTGTTGGATAGCGAAATGACGAAGAAACATAAACAGATGGCGCTACTAAAAATAAAAGTTCGTCTTATGTATTGAAATATAAAATTATTATAGCTACATAGTTTTTTCACGCTGCTGCGCCTGCGAATTCGGTTTCTTACAGTGACTTTGCCTTTGTTTGTGTATTTTTTTTAAATCGGGGAAACTCCCACGCGCCCTCACCAGAAACAGAGGGCGGTGTGTCGGACTCGATTCGACTAAAACCTCAATATGGCCTCCCGATGCGCAGTTCCGGAGGAGCCGGTATCCCAACTACCGGAACTGTACGGCAGCTCCTCCGGTGGTGCGCATGCAGCATTGCGCGGCTTACCTCGTGCGGCGTTGGGCGATATTGTGCACCCCACATCGTTAAGCGTCAAAGTCAAAGTGCCCGGGTTTGAACCCGCACTCCTCGGTTAAGAGGCACGTGTCCTTACCATTGAGCTACCACCTCTCCGCCAATTATAGAAAACAAAAAAGTTTTGAAAAATATCGATTTATCGGTCTTAGTGACCAATGCGATTAACATAATTTTATCGCTAGGAATACTCGACGGAAGCCGCTCATATATTATACATTTCTTGCTGAGCTACATTAAAGATATGAAATATCACATAGTATCGTTGTGTATTGAGAAATAAGCTCGAATTGTGTAAGTATTAAGAGTAAGATAAGTTGCTTGACATTCGGTAATATCCGAAAACTGAAGTTTTTCCCAAATTTCGCACGAAATCGAACCGGTGCTGGATTCACGTTAAATTTATGTGCTTTCTTGAGACCTACTAGATTACAATTAAACGGCTTCCCAGTATGATATTTTCGCAGCAAAATTGTTCGCAGTACAGTTTTTCTATGTAACGTGACAACACAGTAATAGGACGTTGATTTAATTAAACTTCGCAGTATACAATGTAAAAATGTCTATGAAAGGTTTACTAGGAAACCAAATTCGATGAAATCATTTTCCTAGCGTTAAGTCCCGTGCTCAGTCGAGGTCCTCCATGATCCAATACTAAGCGAGTCTGGTAATTACATGGAAGCAATAGGCTAGATGACTAAAAAATTCTGTTTAGTCCGTCAGTTAGATTATAAAAAAATATTGAACACGTATTTTTTTATTTCTTTGTCAAACAAACATTGACGAAGATACAATGCTTTCAAGTTGCGCGTGACGTCACGCATTCGTACAATTTTTACAAAGTAGTGACGTCGCAAGCCCCCACTTCAAAACTTTTATGCTCATTATCTTTGTGATTTTTTGTTAATTTGATAAAGCGAAAAATATGTGTCTAGTATCTTTGTATAATCTTACTGACGGGCTAAATAGAATTATAGTTTTTAGTGCAGTCATCATCCCTATTGCCTATTTGACCTAGACACCTGAACTAGACAATTTTGTTGACAGTTGAGCAACTTTTGTTCTTCCAGAATGCTGTCGCCAAAACTGTCCCTGCTTGTCGCCGGGGCGACTCTCATCGCTGGAGGATTAGATGGCCGCCGGCGCCTCTGTTCCCGCACTCGTACCACCACCACCACTGAGTCAGTTGTAGAAGTGTACTGGGAAAAGTGTGACTATTACAAGAACAATTATTGCAGCTCCGTGAAAAATTTCACAATCAGACCGGAATTCAAGATACTTTTTGGAATCAGTTGAAATAACAGACTTGGATATAAAAATACCCATTATGCGCAGTTCTATGTAAAGTTTTTTTTATTTTTCATCCTTAATTGTATGATTGACATGACATGATTTTTTTATTATTTTTATTAACTTTTTTGATTTTAGCATAAAATTCGGGCATCTTAATGAGAAAGGCCTGCCTCATACACCAGGTTTAAGACTTAGCATGCACCTCTAAGTTGTTAATACCCAATTTCCACTAATTTGGCAGTAAAAGTATATGTCATGAGGAAATCTGCACATTCAAATAACTATGTATTTACTATGCCAAATGGCTGAAGTCGAAAGTCGCTGTAGTGCCGAAAAGAGTTCAGCTTCAGATTGTAGTCTTAAGCCATCCTCCGACCAACCTTGTGATGCGAGAGATCTAATAGGTAATGGAATTTGGCATTAATCACCATCGCCCCAAATACTAAGCATAATCCATGGATTAGAAGAACAATCTATGATTTCGTCTAGAAAAATATGACTCGTTTATGTTTACAACAATTATAAATCAGTTTGTATTCTGTTTTTTATTTTTATTTTAATGTTATTTTACCTTTCAATAATAAACTAGCTTTTGCACAGCGGCCTCGCTCGCATCTAATCTTGTTTCTCCATACAATCGATGGATCCCACCCCCTTAGAGAGGGTATTTCGGAAAATTCTTTGTTAGAGAATGCCTACGGTATAATAACTATCTGCGTACCGATTTTGGTTTAATCTGTGAATATATCTACTTATAACTAATAAATTCATTCAAATTACATAGTTGTACAACGACCTGGATTTTCAATTTCATCGTCATAAACATACATTCATCCAATTATCACCAGTTGATTTTGATTGAATTGATTTAAAAATATAAAATTATTTTTTTATTTGTGACCAATTCTTTCATTAATATAATGTTATCGCTAGAAATACTTGTACATTTATTGTTGTGTTATATAGAAGGTCTGGTATATCTCATAAGCACTTTGTATATTGAGAAATAAGCTGGCTTGTGTGAGTATACTGACTTGTACATAGACAAGTCTCTTCGTGTTAATAAAAATACTTACGAATCTATCCGTTGTCAGTATCTATAGCAAAATAATAAAATTATCATCATCTTAGTTTCATCTCACGAACTTAATCTAGATCCACATAGACGATGATCCTGGATTTAGCAAGTTGTTAGTAAGGGAAAATATCGTAAATCACACTACTATTATAAAGAGGTAAAATTTGAGGCGCTACTAATTATATATATTTCTGTCTTGTTTCTACTCACGGGCCTAACCCAAATGAGTCGCAATATCGGGTGTACTTTGAACGAAGATTATATCGCCCTTGAATTTATGAATAATGTAGTATGTTTTTGCAAGTAGTTTCCGGTATGTCTCTTTTTAACGAGAGTGTCCTACGTTGCTACGTGCCAACTATGTTCCTGGTTCAGCATGTCGTAAAAGGTGACTAATATGTATTCGATTGACTTTGTGATAAAGGCGAGCTAGCCACTTGTCACAAATTTTTGTCAATTTTATTTCTGAACATATTGATTGAAGACTCATTTGCTTAGACTCCGCCTACCCTCGTGTGATGATACGTGTGTTTGAGGATAACTTCTGTACCACTTCTTATTATTCGCTCAACTTTGACTAGCCCGATGGCGCTTTCGGTAGTGATCCTGCCCCATGTGCCTAGAGTTGTGAGTTCGATCCCCACCCAGGACAAACATTCGTGTGATGCATACTTGTGTTTGTTCTATGTCTGGGTGTTTATACCCAATCTTTAACTATACCACTGTTAAATCTGATATCCGTAACACAATTACATAAGCTATTAACCTCGGAGTCAGATCAATGTTAATGATGTAGTTTGTTCTTCCAGAATGTTTTCGCTAAAATTGTTCCTGCTTGTCGCCGGGGCGACTCTCGTTGCTGGAGGGTTAGACGGCCGGCGGCGTCTCTGCTCCCGCCGTCTCACTACCACTACCGAAACGGTTCCGGATGTGTCCTGGGAGAAGTGCGACTATTACAAGAACAAATTCTGCGGCTCACAGACCAGGGTCACAATCAGACCGGAAATAAAGCTGCCTTTCGGCCGTTAAATGTCTTTGCCATACAAATTTCAATACGCACCGTCCTTTAAAGTTATTCTGTTTAGTACTGAACGTATAAGACCGTTGTCATTAAAGACCTGAAATTTTTATTGTTTATTAACTTGTTTGAGTTTAGCATAACGTTGTAGCAGTTTAATGTGTAAGCCGCCCTTCCACGTGGGGTGTAGATTTAAGACCTAGCATGTAGCTATGGGTTAAAAGCAAGGTGTGGATTTTTGCCACTAACTTACTAAATTAGCGCAGCGACCCGAAGTGACTCTTGGCCTCCGATGATAAGAGCCTCCATCTGTTCCGTCCTGCGCTACCGCAGGAGCGCCTGCGCATGGAGCCGGTCATTTTTGCCAATAATTTGACGGTAAAAGAAAACATCGTGGGAAACCTGCACAATCATTTAACTATGTACCATCCTATATAGTGCCATAAGACTGTAGTCTTAAGCCAACGTCCGACCTTTGGATGCATGAGATCTGGCAAGGCACCTAGTTTCAATAACCTTCGCCCTAAGCATCACACAATTAATGCGCCAGTCAAGAAAAAAATTACTTATTTAATCTATACTTACTTATAATAAATCTGTAGAGAGGTCAATTCTGTACATGAAATATATTTTCAAAATAACTATCAGGGGGTGATTAGTGATCGATACTGATGCCAAAAATGCAATCAGTAAAATTTTTGTCTGTCTGTCTGTCTGTCTGTATGTTCCTTATAGAAACAAAAACTACTCGACGGATTTTAACGAAACTTGGTACAATTATTTTGCATACTCCTGGGCAGGTTATAGTATACTTTTTATCACGCTACAATCAATAGGAGCAGAGTAGTGAAAGGAAATGTTGGGAAAACGGGAGAAGTTACTCCATTTTTTAAGCTTCCGTCGCGTGTGCAGCCTTAATGGTTAAAGTTACATAGAAATCATGTATGACGGAAATAGTCTTTATAATGTTAACCATAAACGCGGGTGACACCGCTGGCACAGCTAGTTTACAAATATTATTCTGCGTGCGTATTTTCAACAATCATGAACCAGGGTGTTGTTTGTATTTTGGTTTTGTATTTTTGTTTAATTATATTAAGTTATTTTATTTTAATGAAACTGTCTGGGAATGTCTGTGAGTGTCTGAGTGTGTGAATGTCTGGAAATCTATTTTAATGAAAATTAAAAATAATGTGCTAACTGTTTTCCGTGCCTTGCATGTAGTAAAAGGCGACTAATGGTTATATCGGGTTTTGGGTCTGTGATTGTGTAGGCGACAAGCTAGCCAATTGGGGTGTTGACACCATTTATATTTAATTTTGAAATATCAATTCTGAAAAAGAAAGTATCGTAGTATGCTGTTAAGCCTTATTGATTTTGTATCATATTGAGTCTAAGATTTTTAATTTTACAAAAACTGCTTAATACTAAGTCAGTTGACTATACAAACTAGTGACGTCACACGTTGTCAAGCCCATACAAAATCTATGAAGTGATTTCGTTTTGACAGCTCTTAAAAATTATCTCAATTGACTAGCCAGTCAACATCCCTATTGTCACTACTTTTTCACAATCTTCCATCTAACCCAGCCCAGTTTTATTTTTGGCTGAATGTGGTTAAATGGGTTTGCTTCCCCTTTGACACTGCCTACCCTCTCGGGGATTACGGGCGTGAAGTTATGTATTTAAATGAAATTCGAATAAAATAAAATTTGATCAATTAAGTTTTTATAAAAAATAAACTTAAAGGAAAGGTAGTAAGTTGCGCCACTCCGGAGTTTTTAATTTCATAATCATAAACACACATTAACCCAATTGTTACCAGTTGATTTTACATAACATCACGCCCACGATCCCCGAAGGGGTAGGCAGAGTCGAAGGGGCATTAAGCCCCTTCAACCACATTCAGCCAAAAATAAAGCCGGGCTGGGTCAGATGGAAAATTGTGAAAAAGTAGTGACAATCGGCTAACCTGTCGCCTACACAATCACACACCCAAAACCCGATATACAATTAGTCGCCTTTTACGAGATGCTAGGCAAGAACCACAGTTGGCATATTCTTATTAAGTCCCAGTCCAACATGGGACAGTGGGCTGGGTTGGATGAAAAGCTGTGAAAAAGGAGTGACAAGTGGCTAGCTCGTCGCCTACTCAGTCACATACCCAAAAGCCCGTAAACCATTAGTCGCCTCTTACGACATGCTAGGCAAGAACCACAGTTGGCACATTCTTTTTTTTTGTCCCAGATCAACATGGGCCAAGTCCCAGATCAACATGGGCCAAGTCCCAGATCAACATGGGACTTGGCCCAGTTGATTTTGATTGCGGTATTTGTATTTTAAGTACATTCATTTGAAAAATATCGACTACTTTTATTTGTGACCAATTTTTCTTTTATTAACATAATTTTATCGCTAGGAATACTTGTGGATAGTATATTTATTTTTGGGTTAGATACATAAAAGCCATACAAAATCACATAGGCACATCGAGAAATAAGTTGATTTACGTGAGTATACCTATTTGCACACAGGCAAGTGTCTTAATATAAATAACTAACTAACTAAACTTCACGCCACTTCCCTAGCGGGATAGGCAGAGAGAACCGAACGCCATATGGCACGATCCTTACGCACCTCACTCGCCTCTTCAACATTTATAATTCTTTTCATACAAGCTCTACGGTTTTTATGACTCCTAACATCACCTTCTGTTAATACACGACCAATCTGGTCGTGGTAGGTGTGCCTGGGCCTTCCGCGGCTCTTACATCCTTCCACTTTCACATTTTATATCTGTTTAGCCAATCTTTCGTCATACATTCTTTCCAAATGACCGAACTACCGAAGCATTCCTCTTCTTACCTTGACTCCGACGCTGTCCTTCACACCGACTCTCTTTCTTACATCATCATTCCGAACGCAGTCTGTGAGCGATACACCGCAGATTTTCCGCAGCGCACGCATCTCGACCGCGTTTATTCTACTTTCATGCTCTTTCTGCCATACCCAACTCTCGCTTCCATAATGTTAGCGTAGGAATCAGCACCGCATTGTGTATAGCGAGCTTGTCAAAAACACTAAAATATTTTTTCAGATCGGACCTAAGATTTGCGTTTAAGCAAACAAACAAACTCTTCAACTTAATAATATTAGTATAGATATACAAAAATGTCATTGTTGGGTTTCAATAAAATATGTAAATCGAGTATAAGTTTGCACGTAAAAATTATTTATTTCTCATATTACATAAGCGAGCCATTGTCATTTTTTTGACTCAAATTATAGTAGGGGACCAATCCTTGTATTCGTATATTTTTTAAGGACAACGATTTCATTCATTGTTTTAATTCTGGTGATCTATTATTTGAAACACGTATTGCTTTCATATATAACAACAACAATTATAAATTGTCATGGAGACTTATGATCTATCTTTCAGTCAAACATGACAATCGGTATCGTAAAATTCACAGTTGCTCTCATTAGTAGCAATAATAATTAAAGTAAAAATATTTAGTACCTTAATAATTTAGTAGTTTTAAAATCGTTGTCTTACAAAAATCTTCTTTAAGAAACGATAACATAGTATGGGTGGTCCATAACTCCGCAGTTGTTGTTGATCTGTGACATGAGAATATATCCGTCTTGCCCATAGTCCTCCCCCCAGGAGTTCTTCACAATCCAGTAGGGGGTACCATCACGTTCACCATACCCTACCACCGTTACGATATGGTTATAAGGCATACGTTTACTGAAAACAATATAAAAAAAAATTATAATTTTAGGTTTAGGTTTAAAGAATTTATTTCTCATAAGAAACATAGTGTTCACTTAATATGAGCTTCATAGTAAACTAATATATATATCTTTCTTACTTATGGTACTCAAATTCGGAAGTTACATTGAACATACATATTATTTTAATTTTGCTTTAAAAATGTTTTTACCATCGCAATTTTTAATGTGATCAGGCAATTTATTTTCGTCTATGGACATCATTAACAATGGGCCCAATATCGGACCCTGAGGTTTTTTCTTGTTGCATTGCATTTTGTTATTGAAATAAGCCCCCAAGAGTGCCAACACTGCCATTCTTCTTTGTCTCAAATTATACATATTAATATTACGTGTTGAGTAATATTCAACGCAAACGTTTTTACGTTATAAAATAAACATTCATTGAAAAATTATTTAAAAATTTTCAAATTAACTTACCAATCATCGTCGTAGAACACTCCGCTCTCATACAGGAGCATATTATCTGTGGCACGTATGTAAGCTGCTACCGGCCCGTACTTAACTAAGGCCGCTTTAAGGGCTGTTGGGTTTTTGGGCGTAACCTTCGCAAAGCCCTCAATCCGAACTGGATTCGTTACATTACTCAGCGTGCAATATCCGCTCTGAATAAAGTGAAATACGTATTATTGATTACAATCTGGCACATGATGCTAGACCCAGAGCGGTGGTAGCTCAATGGTAAGAACACGCGCCTCTTAACTGAGGCGAGTGCGGGTTCAAACCCGGACACGTACCTCTGGATTTTCAAGTCTATGTACGTATTTATACCACTAGCTCGATGGTAAAGGAAAACATCGTGATGAAACCTGCCAATTCAAACAACTTTGGATTTGTAACCATGATACAAAAATTGTCTGGTTCCTATGTCAGGGTTACGAAAGTCAGATCGGCAGTCACTTCGATATAATTACTAGACTCGCTAAATCCTGGATCATGGTCTAAGCGGACCCCGTCTAAACACGGGACATAAAGCTAGGAAGATGGTGACATGATGCTGGACCCAGCTGAATTCTTGATCCAGTATTGCAATCTCTAAGTAAAAAAAAATTACGAAATTGTGACGTCACGCCCAACTTGAATTCATTGTATCTTCGTCAATGTTTCTTCGATAAATTAATAAAAATACAAGTTCAATATTTTTTTTATAATCTTACTGACGGACTGAACAGAATTAATGAAGTACCTTGCTCGACGGCTGCATTATAATAAAAAATCCAACTAATAATATCCTCCTAACCAATATCGTTCTCAGCGGGAAATCACAACGGGAATTAGCTAACTATTTATGAATAAATGAATTCTTACAAACAAATTCCCTAGTTACAAACTTAAACATGCTTGTGCTAATGGTGACTAGGTTAAGGATAGACATAGGCACTCAAATGATTTTATAAACATCCATGACTGGCCCGTTTGTCGAGTGGTCACGCGACCCTTTGGTTTCATGGCCAGGGTCTCTGACCACTCGGTTCGAATCCCGCTAGGGGCAAATGTTTCGTGTGATGAACATAGACATTTGTACTCGAGTCATGGATGTTTATAAACGTATTTAAGTATGTCTATCCGTTCACGTAGTATCCATAGCACAAGCATAAGCTTAGTTTGGGACTAGGGAATTGGTGTGTTTATCTGAAGAATTTATTATTTATTTATAACTCGAGTACAGATGTCAATGTTCATCATATGAAACATTTGCTCCTAGCGAACATCTGGATTCGAACCTGCTACCTTTATTTCGTGGTTAGGATTTCTATCCACTCGAGCAATGGGCGGTAACGTAGAACATAATTTAGCAAAACTATTTGTGCAATCACAGAGTAAATCTGTACCTTAAATCTCATATTCCGGTGACAAAGCAAAGGGACATGACTGGAGAGGTCAGGCGTACCAACGGCTCCACTTGCTTTCCGAGGCACGGGGGTAAAATTCCACCAACGTTAAACAAATGTCCAACTACAAATTTTTGGGCCGACCCAGTACATATTTAAGATTTAAGCCACAGACCACAGAAATACTCCGTGATTTAAGCATTGGATAAATAGACCAGTGTTTTTCAACCTTTTTGAATACGCGACCCCCTAACAGGTTTTAAAAAAATTTGGGACCCCCTGGGTCATAGACAGAAAACAGTTTCTTACTAATAGTGTGTAGAACTTTACTGTTTTTCCTTTGGCGGCGACCCCCCGAGTATGGCTCAGCGACCCTTCTAGGGGTCGCAATTCACAGGTTGAAAAACACTGCAATAGACCAAGGAGGCTGTCATAAATAAATATCACAATGATGTAAACGTTGTACCTTTTGTTTATAGAGCCCATAGTCGCTCGTCTTAGGGATCCCATTCATCATTGCAAACTGCAGCGTCTTGTCAAGGAATCCGCCTTTGCATCCTTTATTAAAGCTAAAACAGGATATTTTTGTAATGGCACTTCTACATTACATACATTGATCTGACTCCGAGGTAAGTATCTTAAGCACTTGTGTTACGGATATCAGAAACAACAGTGGTATTACTAATATATACTTAAATATTGGATATTAACACCCAGACACAGAACAAACACAAGTATTCATCACACGAATGTTTGTCCTGGGTGGGGATCAAACCCACAATTCTTGACGTATAGGGCAGGGACACTACCAAATGAGCCATCGAGCTTGTCATTGTCATTTAAAATATACATCGTTAGTTCGTACAAATAAGAAGACGGTTATATAAATAAATAAATACGCTACTACGGTACGCGGGAGATATTATAGTGCACAAGTGTCTGCGCAAACACAGGCGCACTCTCTGTTCCTTCACTCTCATAGTCCGGTGGGACGGCAATCCGACCATTTATACACCCTATGTCAGATATACCTGCTACCATTAGACCAACGAGGAAGTCAAATCTATGTACGTATTCATAGCACTTGCTTAGCGAGTGAGAGAAAGCAATATGATGGAACCGGTACATTCAAACAACTACAGATGTTAACCGTGATTGAAATTGTTGGTTTCTATCTTAGTGTTGTAAAGGTCAGATCGGCAGTCGCTTCAATGTAGTAAATAGATTCGCTTAATCCGAGACCATGGTCTAAGCAAACCCCGACTGAAGACGGCTATAACTTTTATAAAAAAGAAGGATACTTATAGACTTGACTTAAAATTAGAACTTGATTTAAAAGTAAATCATAATTATATGTGCTACTTCACAATATTAAGTGAGCTTAATAATCTATGAGTCAAGGTTTTAAGTACCGTTTACCGTTATCGAAATCCGAGTTAACTTGCAAGTTTTCACGATATTTTCAATTATTCTTTGATGTCTCAAAAGAATAATTTAAAGAGTTGATAGTACTACTCGCGTATACAATAATATCATACTACTTACTCCCAAGAGCAGTCTATAAGTGACTGCTCGCTTAAGTCGATGTTCCACCCCTCATACTGCTTAGATATAGCCCCTTCCATGGCTGCTACAGCAGCGAAAGCCCAGCACGATGAGCAGGATCCTTGATCTGAAATAACAGCTTATGTTAGATCCCTTCATATGTACACATTATCACGCCCGTAATCCCCGAAAGGGGTAGGCAGAGGCAAAGGGGGCAGCTGTCCTCCCTCAACACATACAGCCAAAAAATAAAAGGCTGGGTTAGATGAAAAATTGTGAAAATTTGTGACTAGCGGCTAGCTTGTTGCCTACACAATCACATACCCAAAATCCCATATACCGTTAGTCACCTTTTACGACATGCTAAGGAAACAAAACAGGTGGCACATTCTTTCTAAGGCCCAAACCAACACGGAACATGGATTCCTTGGTTCTCTAAGTACTAAAGATTAGAATTAAAGGTAGACTGATGCTTATTCCCCCCCCCCCCGCGCCAGGGTCCCCGGTTTGCCGCATCGGGGGGGCTTAGTAAGCCCTGGTTACCGAAGCCAAGAGAGACCCCGAGATGGGCTGCAACTGCTCGAAGGGAAACGAGCCAGTTGCGGCATCGGCCGCAGCCCCATGCGGTTTCACTCAAATTGGATCATGGTTACATTTCGATAACAATTTGAATATACAGATTTCCTTAAGACATTGTTCATCATCAAAATCGAATGAATCGTGCTCGCGTTTAACTAATAGCCCATAATAAGCTTATTTTGGGCTGTTATACAGAGCAGTGGTAACTGCCTGTTCTATTGCCTGCTTCTATTATGCCTGTTAAAAGAGCAGTCTCTTTTAACAGGCATAATAGAAGCATACGATTTGACATATATATTACTCGTATATCGTATCATAGGTAACTTACCTTTAACACCTGCTATAAACCCTTCTTCTCTTAAGTCATAGCTCTCAGGCAGGTCATCACTTAGAGCAACCAGCTCCTCCTCGCTGTACGGGAAGGGACTAGTGCCCTCTGAGGGAGAAACCGACCCGCTAATGCAATCTACGATTTTCATCACATCAGGAGTTGCGTCAGAGAATTTGTTTATCTCCATTTTATAGCTTAAGTTTTTGCTGTTATGGGCCAGCACACGTCTGGAATTTAAAGATTGTACAATTATTTTTCTGGAAGAATTGGTTTTGGCATGACTGGACCTTCTTGATCAGGATAAGGCCACCTCCTCAGGAAAAAACTGGCATAAAGTAGCGGCTAACGAGCTGATGTGTTACTTTGGGAGACGAAAGATCCTAACTCTGAGGATTCAGCCGGCGTAATATTTTCAAAGACGTCCGTTTTTTAATGATTTGTATTATAAGAGTTAATTTAGAATTTCTTTGATATCACCTAAAAACCGTGGTCTATTTTTGACATGGTGTTCTCAAATATCATCAACTGGAATGTCTATCCAAATAGTGGCATTGGCATGAGTCTGGATATTTCATACATACATCTACTACTCACCTCATTCCTACTTCCTACTCTGGCTGTTTCTGTACGTCATTCATTATGACATTATGATGTTTATTATTAGTTCAAATAGATATCTAATCTTCTTATATATAAAAATTAATTGCTGTTCGTTAGTCTCGCTAAAACTGGAGAACGGTTGGACTGATTCAGCTGATTTTGCTTTCAAAATATTTGTAAGTTTCTAGGGAAGGTTTGTACGGTAAGAAAATATGGAAATATTGCGAGGAGAATAATAAAAGAAAATCCAAGAAAGGGGCGTTACGAAGTGCGCCGGGACAGCTAGTTTATACTTATAATAAATCTGTAGAGGTCAATTCTGTACATGAAATATATTTTCAAAATAACTATCAGGGGGTGATTAGTGATCGATACTGATGCCAAAAATGCAATCAGTAAAATTTTTGTCTGTCTGTCTGTCTGTCTGTCTGTCTGTCTGTATGTTCCTTATAGAAACAAAAACTACTCGACGGATTTTAACAAAACTTGGTACATTTATTCTTAATACTCCTGGGCAGGTTATAGTATACTTTTCATCACGCTACAATCAATAGGAGCAGGGTAGTGAATAACGGGAGAAGTTACTCCATTTTTAAGGCTTCCGTCGCGTGTGCAGCCTTAATGGTTAAAGTTACATAGAAATCATGTATGACGGAAATAGTCTTTATAATATTAACCATAAACGCGGGTGACACCGCTGGCACAGCTAGTATTTAATATAATCTTAGCAGTCTTTTTTTCTAAACAATTTAATATGGCTTACCTCCAATTTTGGTAAAAAATATGTTTTCTCAGTTGATGTTCGTCCGAATGATACTTCTTGTTATGTTGCTTCTTGTAACTGCAAAATGGTGATATAGTTAGTGATGACCCACACGTGTATAACTACCTTTAGTGCTAATAGCTTCGATTTGTAAGGTATCGTAACATAATTATCATAACGTGTATACAAGGTTAATTTTAATTTATGCAAAATAGCCAATCAGCTGATCAACTTTTGTATAAAAATGTAAAATATTTTCGCATTTCATTATCATAATTTTAGATATTCCCTATTTATATAACACAAATGTTAGGTACGATCGAAGCTACGTGCAATAGCTAGTATATCGTCAATACGTCCATAAAAAGCTACAGACTAGTCTGCTATATGCTTATTTACCTGTGAAAAGCTTCTTCTACGTGGCGTGGGAGATGAGGATTCAATGATGGTAAACGATTTTTCAATTCAGATTCTTTCATAATGGTGCTTTCGCAAAATAAATCTACAAAAAATATAAAACGTCACTCAAAAATCTAGCAATCAGAAAAATATGATGTAAGCTCTTAAACAAATAAAATGGGTCAAACTTGAAAACTGCTAATACTTCGTTATTTCATGTCGTATATTTTCAAGGCATTTTTCATCACATTGTTAATTATATTCATCATCATAATCATCGGCCTATCCCATTGCTCGACATAGGCCTATCTTGATCAATGCCATTGGGCCCGATTGTTGGCTGGATAAACGAGTGACATAGATTGTTCAAATCGGATGTGGGTACATTCGATTAGAACAACCCTTCAAATATGAAGGTTTATCTGGTATACATCAATAACTACTAATCTTAGAAGATTGCTCTTTTGCTAGGTCCGCAGATATCGTTGGAAGTTCCGACACTAGTTCGCAGGTTAAATACATCGTACTTCTAGTAATATAAGAGCATAGGAAAAATCTTCGTAAAATGCCGTTTTAAACGTTAAGGGCACAAAATTAAGTGTCAGATTAGCGCATAGGTTTATAGAGAGAGAGAGAAATGGCAATAATAATTTAGTAACTATATTGTGTCCCTCTCACACTGTGGCTGGAATGTGGAAATGAAGAATCTTTGAACGAGTTTTTCCAAGAAAACTACTTTTTTGTACTAAGGACACATTTCTTACGACTGATAAAATAATGCTGTTCAAATCTTTACCATCTTTATACATGACGTCATTTTCGGTAACATTAAATTCAAATTGCTTGTAATACATAATAATATGTTTCATAAAATTGCCTTTCTTCTCATTCGCCTCTTTAAATATATGTCTGAAAGCATAAAAATAAAATTAATATTAAATAACAGACGTTCATCTTACATTGATTGGACTCCAAGCTAAGTAGCTCGAGCACTTAGTTACGGATATCAGAATCAACAGCGGTATTACAAATATATACTTAAATAAATATTAGATATCAACATCCAGACATAAAACAAACACAAATATTTATAAAATACTTGTTTATTCAACAACCCTAATACATGTTTTTGTCTTACATAGTTTGTCTATTTGCTACATACAAATGTTATTATAAAATATTTGCATTGCGACGGTATCGCATTATAATTAATTACAATGATTCCTACAATAGGCTCGGCCTGTCCCGTAGGCAATTATCACACGAATGTTTATCCTGGGCGGGATCGAACCCACAAACCTTGGCGCATAGGACAGTATCACTACCAAATGTGCCATCGAGCAAGTGAAAAGTACTTTAACAGCCTCGTTCGTGTAATGGTCTCGGAGACTAAGAATCAAGGGGGTGGCTTCGACCCCCGGAACGGGACAAATCGGTTTAATAGATCTTTATTTTCATTAAGACGCATAAGTCACTTACATGAAAACTTACAAATTAAGCAAACAATTAACTCCAATCCATTTATAGTTCTTACGTTTATATTATATTACTAGCTGTGCCAGCGGTGTCACCCGCGTTTATGGTTAATATTATAAAGACTATTTCCGTCATACATGATTTCTATGTAACTTTAACCATTAAGGCTGCACACGCGACGGAAGCTTAAAAAATGGAGTAACTTCTCCCGTTTTCCCAACATTTCCCTTCACTCCTCTGCTCCTATTGATTGTAGCGTGATGAAAAGTATACTATAACCTGCCCAGTATGAAGAATAATTGTACCAAGTTTCGTTAAAATCCGTCGAGTAGTTTTTGTTTCTATAAGGAACATACAGACAGACAGACAAAAATTTTACTGATTGCATTTTTGGCATCAGTATCGATCACTAATCACCCCCTGATAGTTATTTTGAAAATATATTTCATGTACAGAATTGACCTCTCTACAGATTTATTATAAGTATAGATATCACAAGCAAACAATATTATATTTTTTGCGTGTATTTAATTTAAAATAGTTATACACTAGCAATACACCTGCACTGTGGCACATTGTAAACTCGCCGTCAACACTGCATATAACAATTTAAGGCTGTGGTCCAAGTTACGAACTGTTTACTACTTGGCAATAAAACGTGGTAAATATTGGCAATTGGAAATATTCACAAATAGTGTAAGGGACTTGGGTTTATAAACCCTGCACTTCAACAGGCTTCAAGCTAACGACAAACGAACATTTGTCTCAATTCTGTATATTTGTCGTAACTTCTAAATTACAATTCCAATTCGGTTCTCTCTGCCTACCCCGCTGTGGCGTGAAGTTTAGTTAGTTATAACAGTAAAAGATGATACAAAGAAAACAAAGTGTGTGAAAAAAAGAAACCAGAAAGGAATCAAGGATAACGGTTGATGATGTAGTGCTGGAACAGGTTAATGAAATTTTATATCTAGGATCTGAATTTAGTAGAGATGAAAGGTACTCCGCTGATAAGAAAGAAGAGTGAATGCAGGGAATAGGGTGAATGCAGCGTTAGGAAAACTTCTAGGCAGTAAAGCCTTAAGCCAGAAGGCCCAGCTCGCTATACACAATGCAGTGCTGATGCCTACGCTAATATATGTAAGCGAGAGTTGGGTATGACAGAAAGAGCATAAAAGTAAAATTAAACGTAAAATCTGCGCCGTATCACTCATAGACTGCGTTCGGAATGATGATGTAAGAAAGAGAGTCGGTGTGAGAGACAGCGTCGGAGTCAAGGTAAGAAGAGGCATGCTCCGGTAGTTCGGACATGTGGAAAGAATGGATGGCGAAAGATTGACTAGACAGATATACAATGCGAAAGTAGAAGGATGTAGGGGCCGCGAAAGGCACAGGCTCACCTACCACGACCAGATTAGTCGTGTGTTATCAGAAAGTGATGTTAGTAGTCGTTAAAACCACAGAGCTTGTATAAAAAGGATCATGAATGTTGAAGAAGCAAATGAGGTGTAGAAGGATCGTGTCATATGGCGTTCGGTTCATTCTGCCTACCCCGCTAGGGAAGTGGTGGGAAGTTTATTTAGTAAACTACAAGGAATTACATAGGCTACTTTAGAATCAAATCAATGCATGTCATGTCTGGTAATCATTTTACTCACTTGAATGGTATATGGAATTGCTCCAGCTTGAAAACATAAAGTTCTGCCTCAAAACGGTAGTTTTGAATTGTTTGATTCGTCTTCCACACTTGTATTTCTTTTTCATCTCGCTGTATGTACTCTGTTTTAAGGGTCAAAGTCAAACTCAAAATATTATTTATTTATATAGGTTTAAATATTTATATAGGTTTAAAAGAAACACTTATAAATCGTCAAAAACAGTTAAAGAGATATGATTCTACCACCGGTTCGGAATGTTGCATCTACCGAGAAGAATCCGGCAAGAAACTCGGTAGTTACTCTTTTCAACAACAGTATCAACAAAGTTGTAAGAATCATATTTAACTTAGAACTATGTTTCAAAGTGAGCCTGGTGTGAAATAAGAAAATATAATTTTATAATTACTAGGGAAAAAAATTAAAACCATAAAAAAATTTGACCCGACCAGAGCAGACCAGGCACCTGTTCCCAAGCATGACGTACCTATGTGTCAGCCAACACTTCACTCAACCGGTGATAGTAAAAAGGTGAATGGATTATTCCAAGCAATGTATATAAAATGATACATTTTATGGAATACAGACACACATGCCATCACGCCTGTAGGCAGAGTCTAAAAATCGATAATGGTATATCGGGTCTTAGGTACTGTATGTGATTGTGTAGGCGACGATCAACCCACTTGTCACTTCTTTTTCACAATTTTCTATCTAACCCAGCCCAGTTTTATTTTTGACTGAATGTGGTTAACGTCGTTTACTGCCCCTTTGACTCTGCCTGCCCCTTCAGCTTGAGGGCGTAATGTTATGTTATGTAAAATGCAAGATACAAAACACAATTGTAATATTTTTTTTTTATAAAATACATAGTAATAAGACTAGCAATATTGTTTTATACAAGCATAAGTTTCTTGCTGGTTCTTCTCACTAGAATCAACGTTCCGAAGCTAGCGTTAGAATCACATTTGTAAGGCCTACATGAACAAAGATTATTTCTACTTCTATTTCAATCAATTATGATCGCTGAATTAAAGAAGAATTCGACTTTCTATTATCTTAAGATCATACACACACTCACTCAAAAATGTGTAATTCTCAACTGAAGGAAGTATGTCATCGTGTGCGCCTGAAATATTCGTTTTTGAACAAAATATTTCGTTAGAAACATCTATTGTTGTTTTTGGATATATCTGAAAAAAAAACGTAAATTAAAGAAAATAAAAATAAAATACATTTCCATGTATATAATAAGAGAGGCATAAGACAAGTTTTCAGGTTGCCTCAAATACCTACCTAACAATTTTTGCCAGCTCTCGGACCAATGCATAATGGCCGCTTAATGGTGGTAAAGTTTTAAAAATTTCTAATCCCTTCCACTGACGGGAGTTTATCGAGTATACTACATACATTTCAATGTACACACTAGCATAGAATATAAATAATTGTAGTGACATCTTCGCAAAAATAAACGAAAATTAAGGACGTGAGGTTAATTTGCAAAATAATTCCTACAAGTTCGTACTCACCTCATAAAACGTATGATTGGTTTTATTAGACTCGCTAAACGTATAATAGTATTTCTTGAAGGAGCCCTGGTAGTAATCAACACGAGTTCTATTGAGATCTCCTCTGTGCCTGTGGGATACAAGAAACGAAATCAGACTGGCCGGCCGGCCTAAGATTAAGTCTTTTCTGCCATAAATATGTAAATATGTTAATAATATGTAAATATCAGACTAAATCACATACATTAATCTAACTCCGAGATAAGTTGCTTAAGCAATTGTGTTACGGATATCAGAATCAACAGTGGTATTACAAATACAGACTTAAATAAATATTAGATATTAACACCCAGACACAGAACAAACACAAGTGTTCATCACACGAATGTTTGTCCTGGGTGGCGATCGAACCCACAACTCTAGGCGCATGGGGCAGGGTCTCTACCGAATACGCCATCGAATCAGTCAATATGCTAAGCTGAAAGCTGTGAATATCTTTTTTATGTATTGCAGACAATAAATAAGTTAGCGGGTCACTTGACTATAAGTAATTACGACCGCTCATTGAAAATTGCAACATCAGAGATAGTCGGGCCTCCGAAACATTACAACCCAGGTTCTACTATTTTAAGACGTTTTTATGGGAGGATGGCATATCCCCAATCGATTCAGCACAACATACATATGTAGATACCAATACATGGCTCTACAACAAAATTTAGCTTGGTTTTCATTGCGAGCTGATAAGGAAAAGACAACTGTTCGCTAACTTTAGGACTCTGGTCTGTTAATGGTGTTAAAAGAGGGACTCTTGAGTTTACACTGGACAGGACTAGTTTTCTAGGGTTTACTTTGATAGACATTGCTTGTTTTGACGGTTTACGTCAACGCTTTTGCGGGCCGAGTCTTGAGTTACCACTAGAGGCCGAAATTCATTTGGTCTTTTAACACAAGACCGAAAAAACTATTGATCATTATTCAGTTCATCGAATAGACATTTGACAAAAAGATTTTTGATCGAAAGAACCATTGATATTTTTACATTTGGTCGAGTGAACGTTTGGTCGAAATATTGCTAACCTCGCTATCGCTTGTCGAATAGACTCAAAACCGGGAAAGAGTGGTTGAATTGGGAACATATTGCGTTATAAATATTTAATAATAAATAATTTAACTATATTATTAATATTTATAACAAATATATTCACTAAAAAGGTCTTTCCTGAGCCCATTCGGATTTTGACGTCATGTTCTTGGGTACCCTAATTACAATGCTTGTCCGCTTATGTTGCGCGGGAGAAGTATTTCATTTTTGGTATAAACATTTCCACATCCTCGGACATTAACGGATATCGTCGAACAACGGACCAAAGCCCGACTAATTATTATCTCAGTTAAAAGTAATTTTTATCCGCGCCTTCCATCATTTTATGCATTGTATTGCATAAAATGATGCTAACTCAATCAACGCCACTGTTGACTCATGTGTTAGGGTCAACAAACTGAGCGACCTCTAATGTTTTAGTTATGTAATTGTAAAAATCACTTACCAGACTTCAAAGGGCTCGATAAAGCCTGCCAATACATTTATATTCTCAGCACTGAAGTAGTATTTTTGGGGCCATATTATACGACTTTCTAGCTCGACATGTTTTTCTAAAGAAAAATAAAATATTACTTCACCTCCACATCACACTTAAATCATCAATATGTTACCAGTTTGTTTTTAGTATATACCAATATTTCTTACTGTACGGCAATTAATCTTTTAATTCCAGTTGAAACGTAACAAAACAGATACCTACTGTTGAAACCTGAACAGCCTCTGTTCAGGTTACCTAGTTTTTTTAAGCATACCTATACCAAAATTTCAACACTAATATTTCTTACTGTACGACGATCTATGTTCCAATTCTAGTTGAAATGTAAAAAAACAGGTAATGTTCAAACTTGACCAGAGAGGCCTAGTTTGTTTTTAGTATATACCAACATTTCAAGTCTAATATTTCTTTATGTACGACGATCTTTCTTTCAATTCCAGTTGAAACGTAACAAAATAGATACTGTTGAAATGTGTTGAACAGAGAGGCTTAGTTTGTTTTCTGCCCATAGCCCTTGCCCTTAGTCGCGAAGCTAAGCTACTTCTTATGATGCTCGCACTTTTATACCTTATACCAAGGGAGTGGACAATCCTTAACCAGTTAAAAACCTGTGCCAGAACACTTAAAACGCTTACAACGGTCATACATACATACATAACATCACGCCCATAATCCCCGAAGGGGTAGGCAGAGTCAAAGGGGCAGCATGCCCCTTCAACCACATTCAGCCAAAAATAGAGCCGGGCTGGGTTAGATGGAAAATTGTGAAAAAGCAGTGACAAGCGGCTAACCTGTCGCCTACACAATCACACACCCAAAACCCGATATACCATTAGTCGCCTTTTACGACTTGCTAGGCAAGAACCACAGTTGGCATATTCTTTTTAAATCCCAGACCAACACGGGACAGTGGGCTGGGTTGGATGGAAAGCTGTGAAAAAGGAGTGACAAGTGGCTAGCTCGTCGCCTACTTAGACACATACTCAAAAGCCCGTAAATCATTATGACAACGGTCATGGTACCCATATACCACCAGGCCGGCAGGCTTGTTTTCCTAACTCAAGGGTGTTAAATAAAATATCGGCCGGACATTGCATCCACAGCATTATCTTTCATTTTCATCTATGCTTAAGTTACTCGCTTATGCCCGCGACTTCGCTCGCGTGTACATCGATAAAACATAGCCTATATGTTATTCGGGTGTATAAGCTATATTATTGTAAAGTTACATTAAAATCTGTTCAGTAGTTTTTGCGTGAAAGAGTAACAAACATCCATACATACTTACAAACTTTCGCTTTTATAATATAAGTAGGATTGAGATGATTATTTATAATTTTTAACTAACTAACTAAACTTCACGCCACTTCCCTAGCGGGGTAGGCAGAGAGAACCGAATTAATATATTTTTTAATATATTTTAAATATGAAAAAACTAGCTTTACTTAAATACCTGACCTAACTAACCATTTCCCTAGAGCAGAAACCACTGGGAACCATACGGCATGGCCCTTACACACCTCACGCGTTATGTATATACTTATCAAATCAGATACAGAAGATATTCTTTACTTACCTTGTAAAATGTGAGCAGAGCTGGATGCAATCAGCAGTATAATACTCAAAGTTATTTTCAATATCATTTTGTTACTAAATATACTTTCAAATGTGGATGGACGAGGAAAAATTGATGTTTTATACTGTGGCAGGCCATTTTAATGAACCTACTAATTAGTTAAGGGGGATTTATAAAGATCTATTCAATACGTTTGATTGACTATGCAACGTATACATTATATTATGAAAGCAGATGCATACAAAACACTAGTTTCGACTCAATTGGTTAATAATTTTAATCAGCGTTATGTATTGTTCTTAGTCGGGGCTTAGAAAACGATGAACGGACTGTCATAAGACCTTCGTAACATTTGGATTGAGGAAAAAGACAATTAGATATACACATCCACAATGATTTAAAAGCAAAACAATAAAATAAAAATTCGGTTAATTCTCAAATTTTAATTATTAGTTTATAGACGCTCCAGGACGTAAAACTTGCATATTATTTATACTTATGTTGGTAATATGCAAGTTTTCGTATAATACAAAATTTCCTCTCGCTGCCAGGCTAGAGGTACAAAAGTTATTTACTTATTCAAATCTGAAAAACCAAAAATACGTGTTTGAATTTTTATCAACATATCAAACACATTAAGACGTTGAGGCCTTAGCATTGAGACCAACACACATTTTAATTTAAAATTTGGTTAAATAGTAAATAACGAAAGCTTTACTGCTATCTATACTTATAATAAATCTGTAGAGAGGTCAATTCTGTACATGAAATATATTTTCAAAATAACTATCAGAGGGTGATTAGTAATCGATACTGATGCCAAAAATGCAACCAGTAAAATTTTTGTCTGTCTGTCTGTCTGTCTGTCTGTCTGTCTGTATGTTCCTTATAGAAACAAAAACTACTCGACGGATTTTAACGAAACTTGGTACAATTATTCTTCATACTCCTGGGCAGGTTATAGTATACTTTTCATCACGCTACAATCAATAGGAGCAGAGTAGTGAAGGGAAATGTTGGGAAAACAGGGAAGTTACTCCATTTTTTAAGCTTCCGTCGCGTGTGCAGCCTTAATGGTTAAAGTTACATAGAAATCATGTATGACGAAAATAGTCTTTATAATATTAACCATAAACGCGGGTGACACCGCTGGCACAGCTAGTATTAGATATAAATCGTTAAAATTTCTTATAACTACTTTGATTTTCCATATTTCAAGTCTTGTTTGAAAAACATGGCGAAAGGTTTTTATAAACTTAATTATTTTTGTCTAGTTATGTAAAATGTACAACTATTCTACCATCACATGTTGTGTTACTGATGCACTTTTTAATTTGGAAACAATAAACTATTTCAGCCTTTTACATTTATAAATATCCTACTTTGAACTCTAGGGAATTGTAAATAATCTCGCGAATTATTATTTAGCACTGAATAGACTGTAACCTTCATCCGCGCAGAGGCCACTTGGATTCCTCATTAAAAAAAATTGGCTGTCATCTGAAAAAGTCTGAGATCTGTTTTGCACTCTGAGTGTGTTTCAGTACTAAGAGGTTTTGCATCTCACGCAAATTAAACCACGACTTCATATTTATCTAAAGCCTTATTTGAATGTTGTTTTTAGTTTAGTGTTGTCATCCTTTTGGTGTTTAGTTTTGGAAAAAGCAGCGTGCATGAACTTTAACACGTTCGCGTGAGCAACCACATGTACAAAATGTTGCATAACGGCGCAACATTTTTTCCATTCAAAATAAAGCAACGTGTGAAGACGTCGCGCCGTAAGACATACACCATGTAACCAAGCTACACGGCGCAACAAACTACAAAAATGGTATGTAATGTAATGCGGCGCAAAGGAGCAACGGTATATGAATTTACTCTTAAATTAGACGTCGGGCGACGTTCCGCCGAAATACATATCATAATCTTTAGGACGTCATAAGACGTTGCACCGTTTCCTAAGCATATACTCACGACGTCGTACGACGTACCTAGCTTACGCGAACGTGTTAAGCACGCTGCTACTCCCTCATAGAATTAGATTAATTACAGTAATAATTTCGCGCGGATATTAAAAAAAAATAATCTTGAGATATTCTTAGTATAGATTGTGGTATCTACCAGATATATCTCCAGAAAGAATGCTCTTTTGCTCGTTATTCTTGTCTCTAAAAATAAATATCTGTTAAAAGAATAATAAATTTCATCTTGAAAGCATATGGATAAGGGGAATTTTTAATTCGGCTTTCCATTCAGAAAAATACTGTAAGTTTAGTTTTGTAATAATAATGAAATTGATTAACAAACATTATATATGAAACACACGGCTGTCTGCATATAAATAGCCTACAGCGTAAATACAGAAGGATCATCTAATAGGTATAAATTTTTTTTTAAACCCAATTAGGGCCTTCACAAAAAATCTAACTCTTCCACTTTCATAGTGTTTTATTAAATATTTAAGAACATGAAACGTGTATGAACCTTAATATTTAAACCGTAATTTGATAAAAAAATATCGATAAGCTATGAATGAAGCTGATGTGTTAATTAGTGACAAAGTTACACTGATAAAGGTACGTTAAATAGTGTTTACGTAGACATATGTTTTAAAGAGCAGATAAGTATAATGAATCATTGAATTCATTATCCTTATCTACTCTTTAAAAATATTTTTTTTTTATATTTACATTGTTCCTATTGTTGGCAACAGAGTAGCTAAACAAATTTGTTCTTATGTCCTTTGCAAAGTGTTCCCCTACTTTTGTTGCTTTCTGTGAGCTACTATTGTCCCACATAGGTCTGGGACTTAAAAAAAATAAAACCGGCTTCAAAAACGAACCTAATAAAATAAAAAATAAAGTTTTAATACAAATTAATCAAACCCAAACACAAGTAACTGCTGTAAATAGTTGAGGAGTTCCCTCGACTGTCTTTTGGCTCCATGACCAGATCGACTCCAGACCTTCATTGAATCTTACTTTAAAATACTTAATGAAAAAAATTGCAAACGCACTAGTCGCCCCTTCGATTTTCGAAGGTTCCCATCGATTTCTCAAGGATGCCATCATCAGATCCTGGCTTCCTTATCATGGGACGACCTCAAAAGTGAACTCTATCCAACAAAAAAAAATTTGAAATCCGTCTATAATCGACGGAAATATCGGTGTACATAAAAAATATATATATATATATACATTATACATACAGACGAATTGAGAACCTCCTCCTTTTTTGAAGTCGGTTAATAACGTACCAACTGTGTCTCTTGCCTAGCATGTCGTAAAAGACAACTAATAGTATATCGGGTTTTGGGAATGTGATTGTGTAGGCGACGAGCTAGCCACTTGTCAC
This sequence comes from Glyphodes perspectalis, assembly GCA_951394215.1. Lineage (NCBI taxonomy): Eukaryota > Metazoa > Arthropoda > Insecta > Lepidoptera > Crambidae > Glyphodes > Glyphodes perspectalis. Next base: position 1,735,879 of record OX596221.1, read on the forward strand.
TACTTTTTCACGATTTTCCATCTTACCCAGCCCAGTTTTATTTTTTGCTGAATGTTGTTAGCGATTATTTTAAAATTGCTTTCCTTCGCTGATAACTCGTCATAATTTTATACTAGTTTATACATACAAATACAAAACCCTGGCAGTTTGATAAAATTGAAAATTAATATTGTTTACCCAAAAATAAAAAACAAGATTTAGAATCATTCAAATTATATTTAACCTGTTTTTATTGACCCGTTTGTTTTGTTCATACTTTCTATATTAAGCTACACGTTACAAAATATATTACCGTGGAAAACATTTTCTTTCTTCTTTTAGTTTGTTTGGCATAGTTTGCTGGAAATATCTGCGTTTCGAATGGCAGAACCGTATCAAAATGGGAAAAGATATAAAAAACAAATTATAACGGAATTCACTTTCTTGTTTATCTACATATACTTAATACTATAAAGCGGAAATATTTGATCGTTTGTTTGTTTGTATTAAATAGGCCCCGAAACTCCTCAACCGATTTGGAAAATTATTTTACCCATGGAAAGATACTTTATCAGCGACTAACATAGGCTATATTTTACCCCTATATTTCTACGGGAACGTGAACTACGCGAGTGAAACCACGGGGCGCTGCTAGTTTTAAAATAAAACTTAAACCGGTGTACGTCTAAATTGTTTTAAAACTTGACGATGTGTTTTCATACAAGATTTCATTAATAAGTAACCATCATCTTCCTAGCGTTATGTCCCGTGTTTAGACGGGGTCCGCATAGACCATGATCCAGGATTTAGCGAGCCTGGTAATTACATTGAAGCGACTGCCGATCTGACCTTCGTAACCCTAAGATAGGGGAACCAAAAATTTTTTGGATCATGGTTACAAATCAAAAGTTGTTTGAATTTGCAGGTTTCATCAAGATGTTTCACGTCGAGTTAGTGGTATAAATACGTACATAGATTTGAAAAATCCAGAGGTACGTGCCCGGGTTTGAACCCGCACTCCTCGGTTAAGAAGCGCGTGTCCTTACAATTGAGCTACCACCGCTCTTTCATTTAGAAGTAACAAACATTTTCAATTCACCGTCTATTTCAACGCACCAACGCGGCTATTCGTAGGTAGGTATACCCTCTATTCCATCATCTATTGTGATATTTGTGATCAAATAAGTGGACTCGCTATGTATTTCTAATGATTATTTTATTCACATAAGCCAGTGCTACATTAATCTTTATATTGAAGCTTGTTACAATAAATATTTATAAATTTTTTTTTTCATTATGATTTTTCATTCTAAGTGACGTGTTTTCACTTAATAGGCGTCCTCCATAGCGTCAATGACTTCGGACCAAAATGATGAGGAGTCACAGTCGATGGTGCTGCACGGAATAGCCTTGACGTCATCTCGAGCTGGAGTTGTGCTCGTCGTTTTCGGCTTAGGCACGTACCAACCGGCCGCTATGGTGGCGATCGCGATGAAGATGAGGAGGCGAACCTTCATTGCGAGTAGCCGCACTTGGTGCCACTGCTGTAGATGGTTACCTTACAGGAAAAGTGGCCAAGCTCTGCCCTACGTTTGTACTTATATGTACTATAGCAGCAAAATAATACGGCAGCAGACCACGAAATTTAAACATTAATTCAAAAATTTCAAACAATAATTGCCTAATCGTAACTTGACGCTATGTTAAATCGTGCAAACTTAAAATTAAAATATTATTTATAATTTCGATGGTTTCCCCTTTCTTGAATCGGTTAAAAATTTCACCAATTCTGTGCAACAACATGGGACAAACCTACTATTTATTTATAAATATTTTGTCCCATGTTTTTCTGGGACTAAAAATAATGTGCCAACTGTTCCTTGCCAAGCATATCGTAAAAGGCGGCTAATGGTATATTGGGTTTTGGGTATGTAATTGTGTAGGCGACGAGTAGTTATTTGTCACTACTTTTTCACAATTCTCCACCTAACCCATCCCAGTTTTTTTTTACCAGAATGTGATTAAAGGGGCTTGATGCCCCTTCCACTCTGCCTACCCTTTCGAAGATTGCAGGCGTGATGTTGTAAATTTTGTGCACCTAGGTCGGTTAAAGCCGGTCCGCTATGTCCGGTATGTCCGTCCGCTATGTCCGGCCGGTACCGGTCGGTTAGGTAAATATACTAAAATAAAGCCAAGTTTAATTGGCCTGGTCAGCACCTCGAATGACGGAATAGTATAAACATGAGAAAATGTTATAAGAAAAACAAATTATTAAAAGTAATTTTCTCATATATTTAAATAAAACGATGAACCATGATCCAAAAATCGTCTGGTTCCCCTATCTTAGAGTTACGAAGGTCAGACCGGCAGTCGCTTCAATCGACATGCTTAATCCTGGATCATGGTCTAAGCGAACCCCGTCGAAACACGCTACATAACGCTAGGAAGATGATGATTTAAATTAAACGATTATACTAAAGTATTTTGTTAAGTAGACATTTTTGAAATCAGTATCTATTATACTCGCAGTACACGCTCTTCCGTCATATATTGTGTTCAAAATCAAATTCAAAATATCTTTATTAATATGGGCTTCAAGAAAGCACTTAAAAATAGTCAATATACATAAAAAAAAACGATAAGAAACTACCACCGGTTCGGAAGGTAGACTCTATCGAGAAGAATCCGGCAAGAAACTCGATAGTTACCCTTTTAAATGCCAAATTTTACAAATTTCTCAACTTAATTAATTTATACTTAGACTAGATATCACTGCAGGTGAACACTTCATTATGCAGTTAACCATAAATCCTTGTCATTGAGGTAATCTTTTGTAATAGCCATTACTCATTAAAAAATATTAATGCATAATTTTAACTTGTGTAGGGGTAATGTTCTAATACTTTGTGGTAGTTTATTAAAAATTTTAATACTTAGACCAATAAATAATAACATGCAAACTCGCTTTTGCCAACGATTATTTTATTCTCAGAAACCAGGGCTGTATTAATCTTCGTAATGATGCTTGTTACAATAAAGATTTCCACTCTAAGATAAGTTTGTTTCCTTAATTAGCGTCCTTTATGGCTTCGTCCAATGCGGTCCAAAAGTATGAGTAATCACAGTCGTCACTGGGAACGGTGCTGCACCGGATCGCCTTTACGCCATCTCGTTCTGACATCGTGCTCGTGGTCCTCGTGTCAGGCCCGCACATACCGGCCGCTATCATGGCAATCGCGATGAAGATGAGGAGGTGAACCTTCATTGCGAGTAGCCGCACTTGGTGCTACTCTGTAAACGTTTAACTTACAGGAAAAGAGGCTGAGCAGTTGCCTTATGTTTGTACTAACGGCAACCGCGAAATTTAAATAAATTGAAACAATAATCGCATAAATTAGTTTTTATTTTCAATTTTATTCGCTGAACCGTTACTCGATGCTTTGTTAATTCATGCAAACCTAAAAATGGAACGTAAATATTTATTTATTTCATATTAACATGGAGATATTAATAAATAAATAAACAAATAAATAAATTAAGTTACTTATGTTTTGCCAGGGATTAAAAATTAATATTTTATAATTTTCATGTTAGATAATGGACTTGTATCTTACGGATTTAATTACTCCTGTGTATTTAATTATACTAGTGATCGTCCACTGGTCGAAATGGGACCATTTTTATTATAGTATGTATGTTTTTTTACATAATTTATTGAAATATTAGCTTTCTGCACCCCTTTTCCATATAAACTTTAACCGTGCCAAATCTCATACTCCTCCAACATATTTTTATTTGTTTCTTTATTATAATATTGAATTTGAAGTAAGACACTTGCTTCATAATTTTTTTACTATTCCACCTGCACCTCCCCGAAAAGTCCAAAAAATTTTTTTTTTTTTTTATAAAATCACATACATGGCTTAAGCACTTGTATTACAAATATCAGAATCAACAGCGGTATTACAAATAAATACTAAAATATTAGATAATAACATTTTTGGGTGTTATTATCTAATATTTTACTTACCTCGGAGTCAAATCAATGTATGTGATATAGTCTGATATTTATATTTATTAAATCGTATTCTGTAAAGGGCCATATAGATCTATATTAAATCAACAATGTTTATGTTAATTGGATAAGGATTACTGCTGTATTGGTTAAAATTGCTTCGAAAATTAACCATAATTTGTCGTAAAAAGTAAATGACAAAAAAAAAATATTGTGGGATATCCATAAGAGATACCAAGGCATATACCATCGCGGAGTTTTCTGTAGACGTTTTCAATATGTACAATACTTAGTACATAATTTTGATAAATCTCGTAGGGTTCAGCCTGCGTTTGCAATGTACTCGTAAGTGAAAAAAAATTAAATTATTTAAGACATCACATTAGAAACTTCAAAAGTAACAGTATTTCTCTACTAATTAATGGATGTTATTATAAATATAAACCTTCCTCTTCAATCACTCTATCTATTAAAAAAAATCGCATCAAAATCCGTTGCGTAGTTTTAAAGATTTAAGCATACATAGGGATATAGGTAGGTTATACTATGTAGTGATACAAACATTGTATGCAGGTTTTGGGCGAGTTGTTTGAGAGAAAACGTACATAATAATATGTTTAACTAAAAACTAACTAACTAACTAAACTTCACGCCACTTCCCTAGCGGGGTAGGCAGAGAGAACCGAACGCCATATAGCACGATCCTTACACACCTCACTCGCCTCTTCAACATTCATGATCCTTTTCATACAAGCTCTACGGTTTTTATGACTCCTAACATCACCTTCTGTTAATACACGACCAATCTGGTCGTAGTAGGTGACCCTAGGCCTTCCGCGGCTCCTACATTTACATGTCCGAACCACCGAAGCATGCCTCTTCTTACATTGACTCCGACGCTGTCTTTTAAACCGACTCTATTTTTTTTTTCAAAATATATCGCACTATTATAGGCAAGATTACTAAAAAAAACTGTTTAGTCTGTCAATTAGATTATAATACAATATTGAACACGTATTTTTTTTTTATTTGTTGACGAGGATACAATGCATTCAAGTTGCGCGTGACGTCACGCTTTCTTCAATTTTTACTAAATAGTGACGTCGCAAGTCCCCACTCCAAAACTTTGATGCTCTTTATGATTGTGATTTTTTGTTAATTTGATAAAGCGAAAAATATATGTCTAGTATTTTTGTATAATCTAACTGACGGACTAAATAGAATTATAGGTTGTTTAGTTTAATGCAGTCATCATCCCTATTACAGAATGATGCGACGAATTTTCACCAAATCAGTCTAATAGTTTTAGTGGCTGACACAGACATACTCGTACACGTATATGAGTTATCTTGAATGTTTCGTTGAACACATAATAAATAAAATCAAATCAACACAAATCAAATCAAATTAAATCATTACCTGATTTCAACTAAGTAAAATAAAAGTATAAATTAGAATCATTAAAGATAAAACAAACAAATACCTTTCTCATCAATAGGTATTAATTCCGGCATGGGGTTCGAACCCGCTTGTTCCTAATTTATTGATTCCATGCGACAAAGCTGTTGGATCTTTGTTATACTATGCTGTTTACCTACTTTGTTTTAGTAATGAAAAATTGCACTGTGTTCATTAATAAAGGCGTTTAATTTCAATGATGTTGGATTATCTCCGTCGCCATCGTATGGAAATGGCTCAATACCCCGGCCACTCATCCCCGCTCCAAAATGGAGGAGGAGTAGTTCTGTTTGCCGTGTAGTGGTGGGCCCGTCGCCAGAGGTGGACGCGTACCGTGCGACTATAATGAGTATACCGTAGCCGCTCAGCATCTTTGGCCAGAGAGGACTAGCTGGTAATCCCAGGGGTCTCTACAACACCGCTCTGTTGCCGCGGTCAGTGATGCTAGGTAATGCTTCCCTCGTGAAATAATAACAGGGTGATACAAGCGCGCTAACCGACTGAACCGCTGGGCAAGGCGACTGGCGACCTTAATAGATGTCCAACAAATTTAAAGCGGTCTAAGTGCACGCCAGCGACGATGTCTCCACATATCAAACACGCCTTCAGCTGTGACTTCCCACTCCGTAGGAGTGGTCACGTCGTTCCAGTTACTGACGTACACGTCCCAATGGACGCGTTGATGATTGTAGTCCATGGTGCACCAGAATTGGGTGGTGAAGTGTTCGTAGAAGGAAAATTGTAATCGATCGCCGCGCCTTACCCATATGCCCATCTCGTCACCTATCCTGTCGTCTTTGGAGGCGCACCACAAGTGGATGGGGAGCGGCGAATTGTTGAAGATGTTCACGACCCATTCCCTCTTAAAGAAAGACCAGTTCCAACATCTAACAAATAAAAATTGCGCGCACAACGCAAGGAATACCCACTTAATGTTCATTGTGCAAATGTGATAAACTTAATGCGCAACTGATTTTATTTATCTACTGTTTCCATCGATTTCGAGTGGAACAAAACGGATTAAAGCAATCAAGGTCCACCTAAAGGCTTTCAACAAACGTCATATTTGCTTAAATGTTGTAATGCACATTCCTAACTTTTTTATATTTGGAGCCATTTTATGCAACATATCCTACTAATATTATAAATGCGAAAGTTTTTATGTATGGATGAATGTTTGTTACTCTTTCAGACAAAAACTACTAAATGGATATTAATGAAACTTTAGAATAGGAAATAACTTGTACATCCGATTAATATATAGGCGTCGGTCGAGACGCACGCCACAAATATTAAGTGGTAGCCAAGTGGGCGTGGCTGAGGAGCTCAGTTCATTGAAATAAAGTAAGAAACATTTATTACATTTGGACATCACAAACAACACAACCAGGACAGTACATCAGTATAAATACATACAACAAAAAAAAAAGGAGTAACACAACTTATTACGACAACTTAGAAATAAAAGAGAAAAAAATATGCAAAAGAGTTTACGATAACCAGACACGGGTTCGCGATGTCCAAAGGAAAAGGGCCTCACTCAGCATTTAAGCCATGACCTGCATGACAAGCAATAACGCTGGTTTTCAGTGTGCCCTGTCGAGTGATGCTCACGGACGAGTGACCTGTTTTTTTATACATCTTCATATACATAATGCAAGACAAGCCAATGCTTAGTGTAGTGACCGTAGTGTAAAAAATCGCATTTTGTAAATATATTTGGAAATAAAATTATTATTATTATTATTATTATTATTATAATACAATATATTAAATTAATAAAAAATGGGATAAATACAATTATATAAACATTATAATGTTACGGGTAGGTACAAATGTTGCGTTCCTAACGTCGCACTATCATAGTTCGCGTTGCGGGTAGGGAGCCGCGGCGGCATCGCTGCAGCACGCGCCCATTACTTATTGTGTGGTGGCATGTGATTAGTTAATAGCCTATTTGTGTGTGTTTGGTTTCATCGGTTCCCTTACTAAGTTTGTCATTTGTTTTTGCCATTGCCATGACATGTATACTCGTTTTTTCTGTTCTGTGGCGGAGACGCACGATATGCGCACGGGCCGTAATAGCTGCCGACAACTGCGAGCTGGGTCTGTACTGCGACCAGCGCCCGTTTGACGCATATAACGTACTTGACGCTCTAGACCATAGATTCCCAAGGGTGGTACCGGCCGCTAGTGGGCGCCGGAGATTTTGGAGGGGGAGGTAGCGGGCCCAAAGATAAATGGGGGGGCGTTATGACAGTTTAGGGGACGGTAGCGGCGTACTTCTTAATTAGAAATTTAACATAATAAAATACTTGCCTCTACCTTTAGAAAAATAAATTGTATCTAGCTGCCTAAGAATCTCGCAGCTACGACCACGAATTGCACGATTACACAGGATAACCAATTAATTTGTAATTATTAGTAGATAGTCCCATGTTGGTCTGGGACTTGGCCCATGTTGATCTGGGACAAAAAAAAGAATGTGCCAACTGTGGTCCTTGCCTAGCATGTCGTAAAAGGCGACTAATGGTTTACGGGCTTTTGGGTATTATGTGACCGAGTAGGCGACGAGCTAGCTACTTGGCACTCCTTTTTCACAGCTTTCCATCCAACCCAGCCCACTGTCCCATGTTGGTCTGGGACTTAAAAAGAATGTGCCTACTGTGGTTCTTGCCTGGCATGGCGACTAATGGTATATCGGGTTTTGGGTGTGTGATTGCGTGGGCGACAGGTTGGCCGCTTGTCACTGCTTTTTCACAATTTTCCATCTAACCTAGCCCGCCTTTATTTTTGGCTGAATTTGGTCGAAGGGGCATGCTGCCCCTTTGACTCTGCCTACCCCTTCGGGGATTATTGGCGTGATGTAATATGTATGTATTTATTAATAGATATACATATAGATATAGTACCTATACAAACAATGAAATTGGTATATTATTAAGAGAGGGGGGAGGGGTTGAGCGTTGGATGTTTTTTTTCTTATAAAGAGGCCCCCCTTTTTATAACTCAACAAAGGTTGGAAACCTATACTCTAGACGCTAATCGTGGGGTTGCGCCGAAGCTCCCTTGCGACGTAGCTAAAATGCGTGCCTAACACGTTAATTAAATATTCGTAATCATTGCTTGTTCACCATTAACGGTGAACAGCGCGGAAATAAACAAACCAATAATGTCAAGGCTTGCGAATCTTGAAGTGGCCCTTGATACAGTTACATAACAGCTCAGTACTATTAACTCATGCCACGATTATTTTTACAAACACAATTGCTTTATTTGATTATTATTATTTTTTTATTATTGATTTGTTGTCATCATTTTCACTTCGTCACCATTGCACAGGCTTGATTTTTTCCGCTATATTACGAACACGCTCTGCGCGTACATAAAACTCTGTAGCGCGCTCGCGTCGGTATATTGTCACGATGAGCGGCAAGTGCGGCGGGTGCGTCAAGTGCGCCGTGTGGGTCTTGGTGGCTAGCGCGGTGCTGGCGCAGCTCGCGGCTGGCGCCGATTACGATGACGACGAGGAGCACGTGTTCTTCATACGCAACGACGGGTCGCTGACTGTTCGCGTGGAGTGCGAGGAAAACGACGGCACCGGCGACAAGACAAGCGAAACCCTGAAGCCCGACAGTAACATGGCCTGGCAGATCGTCGCGAACTCCTTCACCAAGTTCATCTGCACCGTATACTATTATAAAGCCAAAGTCAGCTGGGAAGCATTCAACGGTAGATGGACCAATACACCAAATCCCCTCGTTTGGTCCATCTCGGACAACGGCGTCGTAGTCGCCTGAAAAACACCCCAAAATCCACCCATGACTCGACCTACAGATCAACACGATCTCACTAACACCTTAGGTCAGTTCAACACAACTGCGGTCGCTCACCTTGGTTTTTGGTTAATGTGTCTTATAAAAAAAGCTTCTAATGTACATAGTAAAATGATAGTCATCCAAATAAAATATTTGCTGTATTTTACTGTCCCCTTAGATTATAACATGAAAAGTATACTAATGAATGAGCTTCCTTTTTCTTGGAGTCTATCTACATAGTTCCTACAACGTACTCTACCTTGGATGTCAAGGCATTCAGTGTGATAACCATTCGATCGATTCAGGAGAGAAATAAGCATTATTTGTATACAGGTAGCTAATTTATCATTATATGTCGCTTTGAAAATAGCGTACCTATCAATTGATCATGAAATTGACGTTACAATCTGAAAATAGTGTAATTATTTGATGTCGTGACATCGGTGTTGTATTATTATCAATCACGAACTTACTTAACTATTTAGAAAATATACAAACACATTTTCATTTATATGAATTTTTTACCATATTATTGATTGGTTTGTTATAATTTTCACTTCGTCACATTTGCCATCAAGCTCGTCGCCGATCAAATCAAGCCTGTGGCTGGATTTGTTCCGCTCTGTTCGCAATTATGAACACGTTCAGCGCGCATATAAAACTCTGTAGCGCGCTACAGACTTGTATATTGTCAAGATGAGCGGCAAGTGCGGCGGGTGTGTCAAGTGCGCCGCGTGGGTTGTAGCTGCTAGCGCGGTGCTGGCTCAGCTCGCGGCTATCGCTGGTGACATCAGTAAGCACACGTTCTACATACAAAACCACGCGTCACATACCGTTCACTTGATGTGCGAGGGAGACGACGGTATCAGGAGGACAAGCGCAAACCTGAAGCCCGCCGGCTACATGGGCTGGCGTTTTATCGCGACCGCCGTTACCAAGTACAACTGCACCATAGACCTCAACGACATCAAAGCCAGCTGGTACGCATTCAACACCAGCTGGAAGGACGTTCCGAATCCCCTCGTTTGGTCCGTCAGGGACACCGGCATCTTCGTCGCCTGGGAGAACGTCCCAATTCCCACCGACGGCACAGCCCATTTCATCATCAAGTCCCAAACGACCACCATGACTTCACCAATACATTAGGTCGGTTCGACACATCTGCGATCGCTCACATTCAGGTCTTTAATTTATGTGCCTTACGGAAATGGCTACCTGTGTAGTAAAATTGTACTAATACAAAAAAAGTGTTTGCTGTATTCAATTATGTATCCCTTAATATTACTAGTTAATATATTCTAAAGCCTGAATAACTAATAAAACTAAAGAGGATAATGGAAACTGCTTCACTTCACTCCATTTGTGATTGTGAGCATAATGATATTGTATTATAAAATAGATTTTTTACTTAGTTGAAAATTATGATCATTAGATTTTATTTTCATATACACATGTTTTAGGAGAGCCCGTAAATAAATAACAAAGGGTACAAGGGGCTGATATGATGCTTGCAACGCTTGCAATGCAGATGAACCGCCTGAGAGGCAGAGCAACAATGACTTGCGGGTTGTTGCGTGCGGCGGCCTGGCGATAAGGCCGGTGCGGGGCGACACGCGGCGATCTTATGTCTACCATTAAGTCTTTAGTGGTTTTAGTATACGCCAAAGGCGAACCTTCCACAAGTCGTACACACCATCGGCCGTGATGAGCCAGCTCGTGGGGTTCGGCGCGTCGTCCCAGTTCTCAACGTACACGTCCCAGCCGACGCGCTGTTTGTCGTAGTCCATCGTGCACCAGAATTGGGTGTTCATACGAGAACGGAAGGACCATTCTAGTTTATCACCGGGCAACACCCATATGCCGCGCTCGTCGCCGATCCTGTCGTTAGCGGAGGCGCACCACAATAGGACGGAGATTGGGGCACGATTATAGATTTTAACCGTCCACTTTTTCCAACTCCAAAAGCAACATTCATGAAATAAAAGTTGCATGCACAGCGCAGTCAATATCCACCTGTTGTTCATGGTGTGGATATGCTAAACTTTAAACACGCTTTTAATTTATATACGTATTTCCTGTTTATAAATTGATTGCAAGCATATCGGATTGGATTAAAACAATGAAAACTAGCTCAAAGGCGTTCCACTCACGTAGAATTTTACTATTTTTTTCACGTAGAATATTTTTTACCACACTTATATAAAAGTGTGGTAAAAAATATAAGTGGATTAAAAAAATTCTACGTAAGTGGAACGCCGTTGGGCTAGTTTTCATTGCTTTAATATAAACATATATGTATATATCTAAGCACGGTTTTTCATAAAGCTCAACAGATGAAAGAGTATGTTAACCCTACGAGTAACAACCCTGAGCTGGAAAAACCGATGGGCCTCCTTCCATCATCATCATTCTAGGGTTATGGTCCAGAATTTACTGAATCTGGTAATAACGTTGAAGTTACTGCCAATCTGACATTTGTAACTCTAAGATAGTGGAACCAGACAATTTTTGGATCATGGTTGCAGGTTTCATCGCGATGTTTTTCCCTTACCGCTGAGCTAGTGGTATAAGTCTTGTAGGTTGAACACGAAAAAAATGAACACCGTGAGGTTTAGTCGGTACTAGAGTGTTTTTCCTAGACAGTTCTGAGCCCGACACACCCTTGTAGGCCAAAGCTAGGTTTACTTGGACGTTAAAAAAAAAGATCCATTATAGGTAGGTATGATTTTTCAGTACCGGGGGTACTAGCTATTCCTTCGGCGGCGGACACGCGTGCTATGCGAATGCGCTGGTCTCCGCGAGGAGGCTAAGAAAATCAAATGCACCTTAAGTTTGGCACATTAACATCATGAACATCAGGGGCTATTATTTCCGTATCAGCACTTTTTCTGCAATTATAATTCGTGGTAAAAATTTGAACTGGTAGTTTTTACGAAACCAAGGGGTCGTAAAAGTCATAAAAACCCTTGTGGCGTGCCTCTAACAATGACGTGATCGGCGATGAGATGGCATATAGGTGAGTCCCTAAAATAATCCAAAATTATCTTTCTACGTTGTAATATTACACCGTTCAAGTCTGCTGCATCATGGACTACTCATCAGGGCTTCGTCTGAGACATGGACAAAATTTGGTGAACGACTCTGTCGTTCACCAAATTTTTCTTTAGTCAAAGATGACTTATGTAAGATGGCTTCGCGCTACCCACAACCAACCCGTCCCAATTGAAATGTTTGGAGGCAATGCAAAATCGATTTTGGTGGAATTGATCCGCTCCGCTTTCGTCTCCACTCTCTCGTATATAAGGTCGGTTGCGAGCTCGCGTCGATATATTGTCACAATGAGCGGCAAGTGCGGCGGACGCATCAAGTGCGCCGCGTGGGTTGTAGCTACTAGCGCGGTGCTGGCGCAGCTCGCGGCTGTCACCGGCAATGCCAGTCAGCACACGTTAGTGTCCGTATACAACAACGCGTCGCTGTCCGCCCTCTTGGTGTGCTTGTCGGCAGACGACCGAATCGGCGGCAATTCAGGAGCACGGTTGGAGCCCAACAGCTTCCTAGACTGGCGCTTCGTTGCGGGAGCCTACACCAAGTACAACTGCACCATAAACTATAACAACACCAAAGCCAGCTGGTTAGCATTCGACGGCAGCTGGGACGATGTGCCGAATCCCCTCTTTTGGTCCATCAGGGACACCGGCATCTTCGTCGCCTGGGAGAACATCCCATTGCCAACACACTCGACCCACACGACCAACATTACCCCACCAACACATTAGGTCTGTTCAACACATCTGCGGTCCCTCAACATTGGGTCTTTAGTTTTATGTACCTTGTGGAAAAGACTTCCTGTGTAATAAAGTTTTATTTGTTCAAAGAAGGTATGGCCGTATTTGGCTATATCGGTCCTTTTAGATTGTTTTATGAAAAGCGATTAAAAGAGCTTACCGCTTATTGGACTCTACTATTTACTACCTCCTCGTTTTGTTTTGACTCCAGCAATATGTTTCTATACAAGACCTAGGCAGTATTATGAGGTTCCACATATTTCATAGTTTACCCAGGCATTCTCATCACACATTCGCATATGTATAAATATGAATAAGTCGTCAAAATGTGTGTAGGCGCATAACTCTAGAGTTTGTAAAATTGACAGGGCCAGGTTTGTACGGGATCAACGGAAGAGGGAAGTTTTTATAGAAGAAATCGTATTACCTAAAGTTTGTATACAGGCAGGTAGTTTTTAGGTTATATCTAACTGAAGAATGGGATTAAATCTCTCACAGTAACGGGTTCAACGAGATAAAACTATACAATTGGCCGCATGAGGTTAGGTCAAGCCCCGTTTATAACATTAGTGAGGATTAATATTGTAGACTCTAAACAGAAACCAGATATAAATGATAAAGAGTTGTTTTAATACTACTAGATGATGATCCCTTCAGTAAGCAGGTAGGTTATAATAAAAAATAAACAAAAATAAAAATAGTTTTTATTGCTCAATACAAAAATCAGTTACACGAGTTAAGTCTCCCCAGTAAGCAACGCAGTATTACCTGTGTTGGGGATGACTTGCTTTTTCCCATGACGTTACTAAATATATTGAGAAATTAAGAAAATAGGATAATTATGTGACTAAAATTTAAGTGTGTATGTGTGATAGTGTATGCGTGTGGGTTTCTGTGGGTATGTGTGTGCGCATGCAAGTGTGGATTTCCTATGTAATTTAATATACATAGCCCGCTGCTGGATTAGGTGGATGAAATCCTGTTTATAACTACGATATTTTACAATAACATCACACAACTAAAACTGGAGACAATAAAGCGGAACATTAATTAATTATAGATCAATTTTAAACTAACTAACTAGCTTCACGACATTGCCCTAGCGGGGTAGGCAATTAGAACCGAACGCCATGTGGCGCGGTCCATACAGACCGCACTCGCTTGTTTAACAGTAATTCTTCTCATACAAGATGTACGGTTATTAGAGCTCCTTTTTGTTGGAGTACTCCCACGAGCAGTCACTCAGCTCGGGGAAACAGAGGGCGATGAGTCGGACTCAAACTGACTAAAACCCCGTGGCCTACAGCGGCGCAGTTCCGGAGGGTTATTACAGCTCCTATCGTTCTGTTAACACACGACCAATTTTGTTTCGGTAGGTCAGATCCATTTGAAGTATAGGTAATACTTAATTTTTCGAAAAATAAATTATAATGCGTAGTCGTTTGTAATTGTTCCTTTTGAGGTAAGGAATTGTAAAAAAGTGACATATCTGGAAGTGGATCTGACATAACAGTGAAGTACCTACAATAAAATAAAGACTGTTGCCCCTCTGACTCTGCCTACCCTTTCGGGAATTATGGGCGTGATGTTTTGTATGTATGTACATACTACATACAGTACAGTATTACATATAATCATTTGGCCGTCAAAGAGGAAAGACACGCTGCTTGGCGCTCCTAAGTTTTTAATTTCAAAACAGTGTTAAAAGTGACTTTTACGGAAGAAAATTTATATGAAAACGTTGGGTGAATTATTAACTTTAGTGTTGTGCAGTGCGATATTGAAAATTAAAACTAATTAGTGGTTTAAACATCAAAAAACTGTGATTTGTGTGGGGTACTACAACATTAAAAATTACAAATCTTAAACAATCACTGTGTCCGGAAACAAACCTAACATACGTTCGAATGTTTTCTGTTAGTGATTATTAGCACATATGGCTCACTTTCGCCTCTTGACGTAACGACTGCCTGGCGTATTGTGCTGAGACTCGCTAAAGACGTGCGGAGGAACGAATTCAAATCCGAACATTAAATTTTTTTATTATTATTTTTTTTTTTTTTTTTGTTTTGTGTTTATTTCATTTGAATTTTGATATTGCTTAGTTTGTTTTTTTTTTTTTTTTTTTACTTTTACTTTTCGGAAAAAAATTTTTTTTTTTTTTTTTTTTTTTTTTCTTCGTATTATTCATCCTTGTGGACTAAAGTAATATGATATCTAACTCGAATGAGACAATGGGGTGGGGATGTTGCACCATGGGGTTACAGGACTCGAACTATATACAGTGTACTAAATGTTCAGTCGCTTTTCATTATGAATGTCTATCGTTAACGGATAATCAAGCAAAGCATAAAGATTTTGCTACGTCGTCTTGGATCTGTCCTTTATGCTCTGAAACACAAACACACGGAAATAGCGATAATACTCCCGTCCGTTACAACCCAAATGTAACAGTAAGACCAGGCAAGAGACAAGCCCTAAAATCTCCACCAGTTGAAAAAGCTGTCACACGAAGTGACATGCAAGAAATCATCCAAGGAGTTATATCTGAATTTCAGAAAACAATGCGGAGCACTATATCGGACGTATTGGGCGCTGAGTTAAGGTCCTTAAAGGAGGAAATAAGAGATGTAAAGGAGTCGATGGAATTTATGAACGTAAAATATGAGGCTATAATAAAGGAACACGGTGAATCTACTGAAAAAATTAAGCGCCTAGAGACAGAAAACAATGCAATGCAGTCAAAGATTGATGACTTGTCTACTCGAATTAATCAAATGGAACAAAATTCGCGAATGCGCAATATCGAAATTCAATGCGTACCTGAGAAGAACAATAAAAACCTGCTGAACATTGTGACCGAACTGGGTAAAACGATTAACTACCAGATTACAGAAGAACATTTAGCTCATTATACTCGTACAGCAAAATTGAATAAGGACTCCAACCGCCCGCGATCTATTATTCTACAGTTCAATACGACTAGGATAAGGGATCAGTTTCTGGCGGCAGCAATAAAATATAACAAGTCCAAACCAAATGATCGATTGAATAGCTCTCATGCTGGTATCACTGGAACTAAAACGCCAATATTTATCTGTGAACATCTTTCCACCACAAACAAGGCTCTCCATGCAGCAGCAAGACAGGCGGCTAAGGACAAAGGATACAAATATGTCTGGGTGAGAGGCGGCCGTATCTTCATGAGAAAGACAGATGAGTCCGAGTTCAAAATCATAAGGAATACCGATGCATTAAATAAACTGTAGTAATTCGTTATGATTATATAAATATTAAATAAATTCTTTTGCTTTCGTATTTGAATGTATCTCTTGCTTTTAACAACAAAAGAGCTAAGAATATATTACCAAAACGTTCGTGGGTTGCGTAGTAAAACCCACAATTTCTTAAGAGAAGTAATCTGTAATAATTTTGATATCATTGTTTTAACTGAAACTTGGCTTAATAGTAGTGTAATGAGCGAGGAGTTATTTGATGAAAGGTACAGAGTATATAGACGGGATCGTGAAAGTACTGGAAATGCCGGCAAGGATGGAGGAGGAGTTCTGATTGCCGTATTAAAATCAATTAAATCTATCCGGAAATTTGAATGGGAAAGTACCTGTGAAGATATTTGGGTAATTGTAGATTTACCATTTGGAAACACTGTCCATCAAGTAGCTCTTTGCGGTGTGTACTTACCGCCACCAGTTAATAGATTATATTTGGAATACTTTATTGAAAATTGTAGAAAAGTTATGCCTGATAATTCTGAAATGTATGTTTGCCTCATTGGGGATTTTAACTTAGGTAAAGTAAATTGGAGCTTGGTAAATGACTCGTCAAGTAATTACGTTCCACCTAGTACATGTCAGCCATTAACGGACATGATGCATTATAATAAATTGGTTCAATTAAATGCAATTTGTAATAAATCCAATCGTATCCTCGACCTGATACTTGCAAATATTTCCATATCCCAATGTACCGTGAAAGAATCAATGGAAACTCTTAGTGCTGTAGATCCGTATCATCCCCCTCTTCAAATAGTTATGTCTTTGGTCCTAAACGCCACACTCCACTATAACGTTAACACCAAAATACATAACTTCAGACGAGCCGATTATAAACAAATCCGTAGTTGTTTGACTGCTCTCAATTGGAATGAACTATTTTGTGGTAAAGATGTAAATGATATGACTTCCTTGTTTTATGAAATCCTAAATAACCTAATACAACAGTATGTTCCTTTTAAAAAAATAAGTAATCATTCTTTTCCGCCTTGGTTTAGTGCTTCATTAAGGAGAATGGTACGAGAAAAAGAAAATATAAGACGACGGTTCAAAAAATATAAAAACCCATTGGATGAGATTGAAGTTCGTCTACTCAGTAGTCGTTGTAGCGCTTTAGCAAATAATTGCTATAGTGAATATATAAAAAAAATAGAACAGAATATTAAAACAAACCCAAAAATGTTTTGGTCTTTCACAAAAGCAAAAAAGGGCGGGAAGAGTAGTTATCCTCACGCAATGACTGACGGTATTACAACTTCGTCTCAAGGTAAGGAAATCTGTGATTTGTTCGCTTCTTGGTTTAAAACTGTATATGATGTTCCTACTAGCAGTGACAATACCGATCTGAATGCTAGCTTCTGGAATTCGATCAAGAACTATAGCCTCGAACTAACTGCTCCACTTTTTAGTAAAGACCAGATATTGAAAAAAATTAAGTCCTTAGACCTCAACAAAAGTGCGGGTCCAGATGGTGTTCCCCCTATTTTTCTTTTATCATGCGCAGACGAACTGGTTACACCCATTTATTTGATTTATCAGAAATCTTTTCAAACAGGCATATTTCCAGACGTCTGGAAGGCAGCCAAAGTAGTTCCCATTCATAAGGCTAACCACATTGCAGTTGTTAATAATTACAGACCCATATCCATCTTGTCAACATTAAGTAAAATCTTTGAAGCACTACTCTGTCCTGTATTGCAGCGTCATCTTAACCATTACCTTTCTGAACATCAGCATGGTTTTGTTAAATCCAGGTCTACGACGACTAATTTAACATTATTTTACGAAACCTTAGTGGAGGCGGTGGATGGAGGCGGAGAGGTAGATGTAATATACACTGACTTCAGCAAGGCTTTTGACAGAGTACCACATCATATACTGTTATCGAAGTTGGAAGCCTGTGGTATAACTGGTTCATTGTTGGCATGGCTTGAATCATATTTAAGTAACCGCAGCTTTTACGTTGTCGTTAACGGATACAGTAGCTCCTCATGCAGAATATCATCAGGCGTACCACAGGGATCGCATTTGGGTCCACTGCTCTTTAACTTCTTTGTGAATGACTTGCCTTCCTGCTTTCTACATACCTTACCTTTCATGTATGCTGATGATTTGAAGTTGGTTGGTACTTCTAATACCTTTGAAGACATCAAAAATAATCAGGACGACATCGATCGCATGGTGGAATGGTGTCAGAAAAATGGTATGGACCTGAACTTAAAAAAATGCTACCATATGAAATTTACTAGAAAGGCTAACCCGCACGCTAGCACTTACAAAATTAAAAGTATACCTATAAATAAAACGGAGGAAATAAAAGACTTAGGGGTAGTGTTTGATAGAAAATTAACTTTTATTCCACATATAGAAAATGTCGCGAAAAGAGCATTTAAAATGTTGGGATTTGTTATGCGTAACACCAAGGTTTTCAAAGATAACCAAGTCAAGATCCTTTTATACAACAGCCTCGTGAGAAGCATAACCGAGTATGGTAGCGTTATATGGAGACCTCATTACGCAACACACTCTTTAAGATTGGAACGGCTACAAAAAAGGTTTGTTTCAAACTTGGCCTATAGAAATAGGATCCACAAAGAAATCCGATCATATGAAAAAAGACTACAATATTTTAAAATTATCTCATTAGAAAATCGGAGAGATCTGCTTGACTTAGGTTTTTTATTTAAACTTTTTAATAACAAAATTCACTGCCCACCTCTACTTCAGAAGTTTAAACTACGTGTACCTCTAAGAATCCCTCGCGCCCCTATAACTCCACTTTGCTCTCCTTTTCGCAAATCAGTTTTAGGTGCAAATTCTACTGTTCCTAGGTTGTGCAAATTGCTTAATGGATATAGTGATTTAGTTGATATCCACGCCGATTCATTTGCCAAGCTCAAAACAATCTTAAACCGTGCCTGGTTTCAGGCTGCTACTTAATTAAGTTTTACTATGTTTTTTTTTTTTTTTATCTAGCTGTACAGACATACTTTGTTCTGTCGACAGTGACTTCATTTGTTGTTTTTTTTTTTTTTCTTTATACTTACCTTTAATTTAGTATTTAGTAGTAAGTTTTTTCTTCACTGTTTGCAAGTTGTGTTCACCTTAAAAGTTTGTTACATTTAAATAGATTAATAGTAATTATATGATATATAGTTGATGTGATGTAAACAAACGCTGGAGAACCTCAATAAATAAATAAATAAATAAATACTATAGCCACAGATTAATGATACGTACAACAGAGGGACTGCCCATACTTAAAAAGTTATTGCTATAACTCGCGCAAGAACAGCGACAGTGGTGAGTAATTGGAACTACAGCAAAGTTTAGTCTGTTTGTCAGGAATAACACAAGATGGCGCTACAAGCACAGGTTAGTTGTTTCTTAGTAATAATACGCCATTTGTACAAAATTAATATTAATGATAAATTATCTAAGAAATGACGTGAATAACTTATTTTATGAAAAAAATATTTTTTTCAAGTGAAATAATAACGTTTTATTCGATTTTATCTATTAATCAGTCTAAATGATGCCTGTAGCGACATCTATCTGTGTCAAGTCTATACGAAATCTAAAATGTATGTGACTGACCAGATATGCTATAACTGATTCCACGTTTGTTACTGTAATGGGGTTCCCATATTGCGGCCTTGGCAGGAAGACTTAGTTCGGCGGCATATGCAGTCAGGAAAATAAGACAATTAACTGATGTTGAAACAGCAAGCTTGATGTATTTCAGTTATTTTCATTATGGTCTACTGCTGTGGGGATCTGCGGCTAATATACAAACTATTTTTGTATTACAGAAAAGGGCCGTTAGAGCTATATACGGCCTTAGACCACGTGACTCTCTTAAAGATTTTTTAAAGAAATTAACATTTTAACAATTGCATCGCAATTTATTTTAGATTGTATTATATATATATACAAAAACATTGACCAATTTTACTAAAAAGTCAAACGATTATAGTTTTAATACTAGAAATAAACACAAACTTGCTGTTCCAAACCATAGACTCCAAAAGAGTGGTAATTCATTTATTGTTCTTAGTATTAAAATATTTAATAAACTTCCAGAAAGTCTACTAGTATTACCTTCACATAAGTTCAAATTGTGCATTAAAGCGTTATAAATGAGTAAGGGCTATTATAAGATTGAAGACTTCCTAAATGATAAACATATATGTTTAACTTCATAATGAAGTGTTCACCTGCAGTGTTTTTACCTAGTAAGTATAGATTATTAAGTACGAAATTGTAAATTTTGGCATTGAAAAGAGTAACTATCGAGTTTCTTGCGGTTTCTTCTCGATAGAGTCTACCTTCCGAACCGGTAGTATTGTTTTCTTTTCTGTTTAATATATAAGACTATTTATAAGTGCTTTTTTGAAGCCTATATAAATAAAGAGATTTTGAATTTGAATTTGATAGTATAATAGTATAATGATTGGTGAATGTATGGTAGTATAATGATTGGTGAGTTAACAGCTCATCTATTCCCTCCATCGAATAGTACCAAAAATCTTGACATCCAAAGGTTTGGATAGACAATAAAAATATGGATGTGGATTTCTGTAGGAAACTCTTCCGGGACACGGGGGCCATAAACCGTCAAGTCCTTGACTCCACGCTGCTACTGAGCCCGGCCCGGGATTTGAATCAGGGACCTCTTGATCTTTTATATATGATGAATGATGATAGGCGGTGCATGCTACGATTAAACCAACGAGGTAGTCATAGTTAGTATCATATATATCACAATAATTTCATCATCTGCATGTGACGATTTATTTTCAAGTTCTTTTTTGTCTTTGAGTTTATTTACGGTTCAGAAAACTGTAATTGAAACCCAGTAAATAGCAATCATAATCATTTATTGGCCACCATATTTAAGACCACACCCAAAGGTAAAGTTTAATAAACAAATCTAAATGAAACAGTAACGTTATTCAAAGTGGTAAACAGATTTAAAAAGGAATGCGAAAAGGGAGCGACCACTGACGAATCACGAAGGTGGAGGAGTTGTTGAAGGCGCAGTGTAAAAGGCCTCATACTCATCCTTCCACTCGCCTCGGACGCCTTTTGGCTTGACCAGCCAGTTGGTGGGGTTGGGCGGCTCCATGCTCGTGAGGAACGCGGTCCAGGAGGCCGACATGTTCCTGTAGCAGATGTTGCACCAGAACTCGGTGTTGAAGCCCGCGTAGAAGTTCCAGGTGAGCGCTTTTTCGGGCGCAATCCAGACGCCCATCTCGTCGCCGATGCGGTCGTCGGCCGAGGCGCACCACATGCGCACGGGCACCGGCGTCTTGTTGTACACGTTGACCGTGCGTTGCACGTAGTAGCCGCCGACGACCGCGAGGTGGGCCAGTACAACGACCAGCGCCCACTTGACTGCTACGGCGGACTTGGCGCCCTTGACACTCTTGATGCTGTTGTAACTCATCGTTGAATTGCGCTGCAGCTCGATTGCGACGCAACTTAAATTCACGCTGCACGTGTCCTTGGTGGTGAGTAGCGCAGAACTAATCAAGCCCGTGCAAATGTGATAGATAAATGCGAAATAAACAACAACGTCAAATAAATGGAAAAATTATGACTTGCGGAAGCCTATCGAATGGATAAGTCGTTCCAATCTTGTGCGGGTTTGCAAATGCGATAGTATTTTGATTCAGGCTAGGCCAGGTCAGGGACCCCCTAAATCAAATTTATCAAATCCTTTATCAAAACTCAAAAAAAATCCAGGACATACAAAACAAGTTTGTATTAAAGTCAATCCCCCTTCTAGCTATGAAATGAAATGAAATGATCTTTATTTATATAGGCTTAAAAAAAACACTAATAAATCGTCAGAGCAAAATAAATATAAACCGGTTCAAACAGCAGATTTTACCGAGAAGAAGCAAGGCAAGAAACTCGATAGTTACTCTTTTAAATGCCAAGTCTTAATTGTTATTATGTAGTTACAATTTTTTTGGCAATTTAAATCTATCAGTGCAGACGAACAGCCTATTTTGCGACTGGCCATATATTCTTATCATTTAAATAATCTTCTACCTTATTATAGCCCTTTTTAATCAAACAAGTTTTAATATATAATTTAAACTTATGCTCAGGTAGATCAGTGAAACTTTGTGGCAGCTTATTAAACATTTTGATACTTAGACCAAAAAAAAGAATTACCACTCCTATAAAGTCTATAACTTGGAACAGCAAGCTTGTGTTTATTCCTAGTGTTAAAAGTATGTGTATCTGATTTTTTAGCAAACATGTGTATGTTTTTGTACACAAACATGATACAGTCCAGAATTAACTGCGAGGCTATTATTAAAATATTGATTTCCTTAAATATTTTTCTAAGTGAATCACGTGGTCTGAGGCCGTATATGGCCCTGATGGCTCTTTTCTGCAATATAAAAATGGCATGATTATCGGCCGCAAATTTAAAAATTAAAAATTTTATACATTTGGTTTTCTTGGCATTTAGTAATAAATTATTGGTTGTGAACCAATATAGTATCTGTGAGAGAGCATTATTTACATCGTCAAACTTGTCTTTCTGTCTGTAGATTTTAAAAATAAGTGAAGTATCATCAGCAAATAATACTGTATCACATAAGTCCCTCGTATAGTAGGGCAGGTCATTTATATATATTAGGAAGAGAAGGGGCCCCAACATTGACCCCTGAGGCATTCCCATAGCTAAAGGGGTGCCAGGAGAATTACTTCCATTTAGATTTATTACTTAACGTCGGTCATTTAGGTATGACTTTATTAAATCAAGCGAGTTTATTGAAACACCATAATGCCTTAGCTTAATCAAGAGAGTCTGGTGATCTACGCAATCAAAGGCCTTAGAAAGATCACAAAAAATTTCTACAGCATCCTGCTTGCCCTCCCATGCCTCAATAATATGTTTTACCAGCGTTATTCCTGCATCAGTGGAGGACTTACCCCTGGTGAATCCAAACTGTTTATTATGTAATAATGGTTATCTTTTCTGGTGGTTAACGGATGTCTTCAGAGTATTGATATAAAACTTGTAAATGTAGGTATTCTATAGAATCACTAGGCAATGTATAATTGTGAACAATAAATCGTTTACACACTGTATGAATTATTATTATTATTTGCGGATTTCCAACTTTATCCAGGCATTGCTTATTGTCCAGAGATTGTATACGGGTAGAATACCTCTTGAAGAAGCCGGCGTATATACCTGTGCGAGTATATAGTAAGGATGAGCTGAAGTCATGGGCCCCTTGGATACTTTACTCAAAACAAGAATTCTAGCTTAATATCAATATATGTCCCATGTTGGTCTGGGACTTAAAAAAGAATATGCCAGCTGTGGTTCTTTCCTAGCATGTCGTAAAAGGCGACTAATGGTATATCGGGTTTTGGGTGTGTGATTGTGTAGGCGACAGGTTAGCCACTTGTCACTGCTTTTTCACAGTTTTCCATCTAACCCAGCCCGGATTTATTTTTGGCTATGTTGTTGAAGGGGCATGCCGCCCCTTTGACTCTGCCTACCCCTTCGGGGATTATGGGCGTGATGTTATGTATGTATGTATCAATATATCTTCAAATAACGCACGAATTGAATGCAGTCGGGGCCTGAGACGAGACATACCTGAGCTCTGCATTCAACTCGCGCGCTATCTGTAGCCGTGACTGCTTAAGTAGTAGGCATAGTTCTTAAGCACTAATACACACATACAAATCGACGGTGCATTGAATATAAGCTTTCTTTTGATATCCATAAGTAATAACTTTATAAGTCTTGGAAAGCAGAATACATTAAGACAAAGTCGCGTTTGCCATAAATTTATTGTCGGGCGCCCCGACTATGATCGCCGCCACACCAGGTTATAAAACGTAATCTTAACATTGTTTTCACTATTTGTAATATTGAAATACTTTGAATAATGCAAATCTTGCTAAAACAAGGTATATTTGTTTAAAATATTTACGGATTCCACAAAAACAACACACGAAACCCGACACGCCATGTTCGATTTTTTGTATTATTTTATCGTCGATTTTGTGGAAATATCTGATATAATTAGCCTTTGAAATTTATACATAATCAATTGGCAACAATTTTGAGGATTCTTTTCATATAAGTATAACACTTGTAGAAATAAATAATAAATACATTACAAACTCACATTTTCATACACTTCACATTACCGGCTAGAAAAGGAAAATTTACTGATATTTGACATTTTTTCTTTTTTATGTCATTTGGTTTTGCACGATAGTTTATGGTTTGAATTAAATCTATGGTTCATACAGAGCTCTATGGTATTTTTATAATCTAAAAATAGAGATGTCCCCACAAAATTAAATCTAAAAAATCTGCCATTAGCTTTCCATTAGGTTTCCATAGTCGCCTAGATCTCTGGGCTGAACTCGAAAAAAGGCAATTGTGGTTGAGCTAGACTACTTTTTCATACATACGTAGTACATATCATCACGATCTCCTCAGAGGGGTAGGCAGAGTCAAACGTGCGGTCAGATACGAGCTAGAAGGGAGATTGACTGCAACAAAAATTTGCTATACTTTATATAATCATCTTCCTGGCATTATGTTTGTTATTTTTCAGTAAACGGTTTGGTTTGTGTGGAAGAAAATGTAAAAAAGAATTTAAGAATTAATCTTATTTCGCTACGGTAAGAAATAGGTAGGTACGATATTTTTTTCATTAAATGTAGGAACCAGAATTGTTCGGTTTTAATTTGTATTAATTCTAACGGCACTATTTCTGAATGAAATAAATCAATTTTAAAAATAAATATATTTTCACGCATTTATCGCTGGATACAATATTTTGGCAGGCGGCTACCATGAAATTCAACGAATTGCAATAAACTTTTGACCTTTGTCACGTGTCTACATTATCAATTTCTCATTCCAAATACCTTAGTGCATGATAAAAATAAATGAAAACAAATGTTATCTTTATACGGAGATAATTGATTTAGTAAGAAAATTACTTATTGTACCTAAGCAACATAATTTATCATGATATAGAAATTTCTAAAAAATTCCAATCTATTTTCATATAAATAAAAATGAATCGAAAAACGTTCTGCTAAGCGCAACATCCCGGTAGTATTATTTTTAATAGCAGCGTCCCGCGGTTTCACTCGCTTAATTCCCGTTCCCGTAGGAATACAGGGATAAAATATAGCCTATGTTACTCGCTGATAAAGTAGCTTTTCATTGGTTAAAGAATTTTTCAAATCGGTTTCACTCCTTGCAAATAAATAAATAAATAAATAAATTCTTCAGACTGACACACCAATTCCCTAATCCCAAACTAAGCTTATGTTTGTGCCATGGATACTAGGTGAAAGGATATACATACTTAAATACGTTTATAAACATCCATGACTCGAGTACAAATGTCCATGTTCATCACACGAAACATTTGCCCCTAGCGGGATTCGAACCCACGACCCTTGGTTTCGTGGCCAGGGTCTCTGACCACTCGACCAACGGGCCAGTCACAGTCATATGAGACACATGTTAGCATCAAGCTCGTCATTACACGCGTCACTTCAATGTGGCTGCACTATTTTTTGGAGTATTTGTATTTCTCAGGACATGGTGTGTATGTTCACGGTGGTTTAGCGTTGCGCGATCCTGTGGGCATCTCACATAAAAGCGTGAACGATAAATCCCAGGGGCTAATCGGTATACCCCGCCCACTACCACCCTGGGCGGAGCAGAGTCCTCCTACCATCTCTAGGGCCCCGGGAGTCCGATACACCCCGCTGATTCCCCCAGGTTTCAGTGGGACGGTGCATAACGCATTGCCCTGGATCAACAAAAAAATCGTTAAGGTTTGCATGAAATGTAATGTTAGTAAACTGAAGAGGGGATTAATACTATTTGTCAGTTCAGCGAATAAAATTGATAAAAAAATACATATTTATCCATTATCGTGCCGGATTGTTTAAATTAAGTAAACGTTTAAATTTCGCGGTTTGCTGCTATATAAGTTTAAATATAAGGCAACTGCTCAACCACTTTTCCTGTAAGTTAAACGTTTACAGAGTGGCATCAAGTGCGGCTACTCGCAATGAAGGTTCACCTCCTCATCTTCATCGCGATCGCCACCATAGCAGCCGGTAGGTACGTGCCTACGCCAAGGACGATCGACCCAACGACAGAACAAGATGACGTATGGGCGGTTCCGTTAGACGTTGATGATGATTATGACTTGTCATCCATATGGGCCGCATTTATTAGAGCTACGGATATCGCTTATTAATTGACACTTAACTTACAAAAATAATTGTCAAAAGCCAGTTTGCATTTTATTTGATAACCACAAATGATGGTAAAGTACTAGTAGAGAGAGGTAGATCAATGGTATGGATATAGTAATAAAATAATTCTGCATAGCCATGTAGTATTCCAATTTGCCTCATTAAACGATCCCACTCGTGGGACAAATTGGAATGCCATAATATTCGCCGTTGAATCTGCCCTGCTAATTTTCATTACAATCTTATTATTTTTAACAACAAAGTTAACCCGTTAACAACCAAATTGAATTGAATTTTAAAATCATTACTAATATTTCAAGCATTTCAAGTTAAAAAGCCGATAAATGTAGCATTAAATGAAATGAAGAATGTAATTCAAACTGCTAATAAAAGTAAAAAAGCATAGCTTATCATTCCATTTTTAATATAAACTAACCACCAGCTAGTATTGCGACCAGTTTTTGCATTGTGATTATAAGTGGTTGTTTTATTGCTTTTTATTCAAATCACAAAAAATTTTGTTATCAAACTGATTGTGTTTCTAGCTATGATATGATGTCTTCGCCCCGAAAGAGGCTTTTGCTATTTTTTTTTTTTTAATAGTTGTAGTTCTGGCTTCTATGTCCGAGGCTTCTACTTCTATGGCGAAGCCATATACACTATTAAAAACAATACTATTAAAAACAAAAAAATATATATATATTTGTATAAATACGACTGTTATAAGTATAAGACTGTGTTTTAGTTTACAATGTATGACGTGTAATCATCTCTCTTTCTCTCTCTACAACAGGCTAAACCTTGTGCACTGATTGGGTGAACGTCCATAAGCCATCGCAAAGGACGATTATTAATGGTGAATTTATACCAATTTAATTATTATTATTGATAAATTATGAACCACGATTAGGAACAGGCTTGACTATATGGTATTATTATATTATAAACAAAACATAACATAACATCACGCCCATAATCCCTGAAGGGGTAGGCAGAGTCAAAGGGGCAGAATGACCCTTCAACCACATTCAGCCAAAAATAAATCCGGGCTGGGTTAGATGGAAAATTGTGAAAAAGCATTGACAAGCGGCTAACCTGTCGCCTACACAATCACACACCCAAAACCTGATATACCATTAGTGGCCTTTTACGACATGCTAGGCAAGAACCACAGTTGGCACATTCTTTTCAAGTCCCAGACCAACATGGGACAGTGGGCTGGGTTGGATGGAAAGCTGTGACAAAACATAAACTTTAGAAAATTAAGACGTCATTTTATAAGCGCTGTAGTTCGGCTTACAATATTAGCTTCAAATTTTCCAATTGTAAACTAACGGTATTTACTAATATGGGTATGATGTGATGATGTATAATTTTTCCGTACATGGTATTATCGCTAAACTCCTTAATTGACTGGGATATTTTAAACAATTTAGTGTGTGCATTTCAATGGTTCACTGGATGGTGGTTTAAATTTATGTAAAATTTGATATGTAAATAATACAAACTCATGGCCTCACAATGTACTAAGTTGATCAAGAAAATATTTTCAAAATATTATGCAAAAATAACGTTTCTCTTGAATTGTTCAAAAACCTATTTATGTACAGGACAGCGTTTTCCAACATGGACTTTCTGTAGTCGACAAGTACAAAAATTTGGTTCGCGAATGACCTAACTCTTTTATTCGTATTCAATTATTATCAATGCTATGATGTCATTGTTGTTTTATCTATAATAATAATAACATCAAAAGGAAAAAAAATCCAAAAAGTTTGGGTACAACTGACATTCATTTTAGTTAAATAAAAGTGTTTGACTCGTTTTTTAGGTTCCGTAAAGTATACTAAAAATTATGTAATATATGTCGCAATCGCAACAACACAATAAAATATGGCAGCAAAAATATAATAATCTAAAGGATCGGATTATAATTCTACTATTCAAATCAATGAAGGACCTCGTCGGGTGGGGGGATGCTCCTGTTCGTGTTGGGGGTTCGCACCAAGGGCTTGTCCCAGTGAAAAAAGACGCCGTCGTTTCTCATGGACCACCTGAGGGGATCCGGCATGTCCTTAAAGCTGTTGTCGTACACGTCCCAGCGATATCTGCGGTAGTTTTTTTTAGTCAAGATGCATCTGTATACGGTATCGTCCATTGGGGTAAAACTCCAATTCAGGTAGCTGTCGGGCTCCAATATTGTGCTTATTCTTTTGGTAAAGCGGTGGCCTGCCGGGGCGCATGACACGTTGCGGGGATGCGTTCCGTTGTTGAATACATAGACCGTTCGCTTATCGTCGCCGGTGACGGCCACGAGCTGCGCCAGCACCGCGCTACCCACTAGAACCCACGCGGCGCACTTGACGCAACTGCCGCACTCACCGCTCATCTTGACAACATAGCGACGCAAGCGCGCAACCGCGTTTTATATGCGCGCTGAACGTGTTCATTATTACAAATATAGCGGAACTTATCAAGCACGTGCAAAGGTGACGAAGTGACGTCATCGGGCAAATAATAGAAAAATCCATGAAATCTATCAATGAAAGTAATTTTAAACGAAGATTCGATACCATTTATAATTATTTGCAGACTTGCCAAGACCAATTAAAATACAAAATTTACACATATTTGTTTCGCTGTCGCTATAAGTTTGTCATTATAAGTAATTTTAATGTCTATATTCAACGAGAATCAGCGAATTACGCAAAATATATATATTGTATTTTAGATTATTGTACCAAATTCCACGAAACTTTTCTTATTAAGTGGAAGAAGTATTAATTTAGCGCTTTGTTGTATGCTTGACGCAAGAATCTGCATGATATGTTGACACGCTAATGGTAAAAACATGCTTGACTGTTTTATGGATTTATTGACAGGTGTCTATATATACACGTCGCAGAGAAGCAGTCAAATTATTTGTTGATACATTACTAGCATGTGCCTCTCAAAGCCCAAGATATCCTGGATTCAAAGTCGGGGTCGGGCCAAACAATTTAATTGCAATCCAGCGGTTTCTACTGGATCCAACGTCATGAGCTAGATCCAGCTAGATTGTCACAATTAACTGATCTCTTGTACTAGCCCGGAGTCAAAGAGTTGGCGGTTCAATCACCTTGTGCCGAAGAAAGCATGTTAAGCCGTTGGTTTGGCACCAAATGTTTTTGTTGTCCCAGGGAAATGTTTTACGCACCGTCTCACTGAAACCAGGGAAAAATTAACAGGGTGTGTCGGACTTCCGAGGTCCTCGAGATGGTAGCGAGATGGAGCAGGGTCTAGCTCCACCCTAAAAAGGATAGGGTATACCAACTAAACTTGGATTTAACATCCACGCCCTTTTGTAAGATGCCCACGTGATCGCGCAAGGCTTACAATGCACCTGTACTTGCGTGTCTACGCAACTTGTGAACTATAACATCGAATAAGAAAACATTATAAAATATATAATAAACAAACCTAGACTCTATGCCAATCTCTATTTCCAAACTAAGCCTATAAACTGGTGCTATGGACATACTCAAAACGTTCATTTTATTAAGTATGTATTTATAAACATTCATCACGTATAAATGTACATGTTTTTCACACGAAACATTTGCCCCTAGCGGGATTTCGTGGCCAGGATCTCTAATCACTCGACCAACGGGCCTGTCTAATATTATATGTCGC
The DNA here is from genome assembly GCA_951394215.1 of Glyphodes perspectalis. Lineage (NCBI taxonomy): Eukaryota > Metazoa > Arthropoda > Insecta > Lepidoptera > Crambidae > Glyphodes > Glyphodes perspectalis. Next base: position 1,766,183 of record OX596221.1, read on the forward strand.
AACGATAAAACTTGGCCTTAATAACAGACGAAAAATCTAAAGGAACAGATAGTTATGTTAATATATCTAATATTTGTTTGCGTTAGTAACATTTTATTAGATTAGAAGGTTATGCATTAGACTGGACTAAGGAGATGGCGGGCTCTCGGTCGTGGTGGAGGTTAATGAGGGGTTCTGCCATTACGTGGCTTTACGAGGGCGTAGATGCCGTCGTCTCTAATAAACCATTTAAGGGGCTTCGGCATTTCTTCCCAGCTGGCAAGGTACACTTCCCAGCTAAATATCCCATTGTCGTCCAAGGTGCACTGGTACCCGAGGGAGTCACCTGGGTAGATGTTGAGGAAGTCGTTGGGTTTCATCAACAGAGATACAAAAGAATCGCCGCCAACAGGGCCGCACGACACCTGTTGGGGAAGCGTTCTGTTGTTGTATACGTAGACTATTGTTGTATTCTGCCTTCTGTAGCCGAGGTCAGCCGCGAGCTGCGCCAGCACCGCGCTAGCCACCAAGACCCACACGGCGCACTTGACGCACCCGCCGCACTTGCCGCTCATCGTGACAATATACCGACGCGAGCGCACATCTGGGTGTTTTATATACGCGTTGAGCGTGTTATACCCATATTGTTGTACCTAATAACACCTGCCTATCGTAATGGCTAATTTAGTCACACAAATAGAACGTGGAAAATAATTTTAATCAAAATATCACGCATTTTTATAAAAGGAATAAAATCACAGATCTGATTAAGTATTCAATTGAAATAAATAAGTATATATGTGTAAATGAACAAATATATATAAAAAATATATATACGGTCGAACTGAGAACCTTCTCCTTTTTTGAAGTCGGTTGAAAAGAAAATTAAAAATATGTTTATTTATCTCGTATTAAATTAGTAAAATTATGACTGGCTCGATGCCGCATTTGCTAGTGACCCTGCCCCATGCGCCAAGAGTTGTGGGTTTGATCCCTACCCAGGACAAACATTTGTGTGATGAATAGTTGTGTTTGTTGTATGTCTGGGTGTTAATATCCAATATTTTTTTTTATTTAAGTGTATATTTGTAATACTTACCATTGTTGAATCTGATATCCGTAACATAAGTGCTTAAGCTACTTAGCTCGAAGTCAGATCAATGAATGTGATGTTGTGGGGAATTTATAAAAAACAAAAAAACAAAAAATGCGACTAATGATGTACTGGGTATGGCGATTGTGTTAATGGACAACATATGCAATAGTCACCTTTAATAAACATTATATTTTTAAGTAGCTTTCTATTGATGAAATAATTTTTCAAATCGGTCCAGTAGTTTTGGAGCCTATTCAATGCAAACAAACAAACAATAAAATCTTCCCTTTTTATAATATTAGTACAGACAAGCGCAAACGCTGCGCGCTTTATGGTGACCATAGAGCGCGCGGCGTGGCGCGCTTTGTGGTCACCATAAAGCGCGCGGCGTGGCACGCTTTGTGGTCACCATAAAGCGCGCGGCGTGGCGCGCTTTGTGGTCACCATAAAGCGCGCGGCGTGGCGCGCTTTGTGGTCACCATAAAGCGCGCGGCGTGGCACGCTTTGTGGTCACCATAAAGCGCGCGGCGTGGCGCGCTTTGTGGTCACCATAAAGCGCGCGGCGTGGCGCGCTTTGTGGTCACCATAAAGCGCGCGGCGTGGCGCGCTTTGTGGTCACCATAAAGCGCGCAGCTCGTGCGATGACAACAAGGCACACATAAAGCTTGTACCTGCGTGAGTTTTTGAGACACCATTATAAATTTATTTATAATGGTCATTTAGATAACTAACTAAATATTTGACCCGTGGTTCGGTCACAATAGTTATTCACATTAGAACTTCAGCATTTGACGTATCAAAACCAAAATGTGCGGCAAATCACGCCATGTAGTATTATTCCAATTTTCCCTATTGAACCACTCCGCTCGTGGGACAAATTGGAATGCCATAATAATCGCCGTGGAATCTGTCCTGCTAATTTTAATTTAAATCCTATTATTTTTAAACAACAGAGTTAACCCGCTAACAACCGAATTGAATTGAATTTTAAAATCATTACTAAAAATTTAAGCATATCAAGTAAAAAGCCGATAAATGTACCATGAAATTGGAAAAACAAAGTGTAGGTACCGTTCCAAATTAATATTCAATGAAATGAAGAATGTTATTCAAACTATAGAATATCATAGCTTATCATTCTTCCATTTTAAATATAAACTAACCACCAGCTAGTATTGAGACCAGTTTTTGCATTGTGATTCACTAAGTGGTTGTTTTATTGTTTGTTATTCAAATCACAAAATGTTTGTTATCAAACTGATTGTGTTTCTAGCTATGATAGTCTTCTCCGCGGAGGGACTTCCGCCTGTTCAAGTGTTAATGTACAGCAGATGTCCGGAAACCGGTTGTCCTACGCCCTCGGAAACTATAACACTACCACCACCAACGACATAAACGAGGTTAATTAAATCAACAACACAGCCGAGCCTCGGACACGGAATAGAAGCCGCAACTACACCTATTCAAAAATATATTTATACGATTGTAATAAGTATAAGACTGTGTTTTAGTTCACAATGTATCTCGTGTGATCATCTCTCTTTCTCTCTCTACAACGGGCTTAATCTTGTGCACTGATTGGGTAAACGTCCATTGGTGGTAATAATGTAGTTATAATTATTAATATATTATGAACCACGATTAGGAACAGGCTTGACTATTTGGTATTATTATAAACTTTAGGAAATTAATCGGCGACTTAAAACGGGGTACGTGGAGCCTGAGAGAGTTTGAGACACCCTGGTATAATTTTATGTAAAATTTGATATGTAAAAAATAAACGTGTTTCCTGAATTGTTAAAAAACCTATTTATGTGCAAAACAGCGTTTTCCAACATGGTCCTGTGGTCGACAAGTACTAAAATTTGGTTGGCGAATGTTCTAACTCTTTTATTCCTTTTCAATTATCAATGCTATGACGTCATTGTCGTTTTATGCTGTAATAACATCAAAGGGATCCCCGTTTCCAAAAAGGTTGGGTACCACTGACATTCATTTTAGTTCAGTGTAAGTGTTAGACCCATTTTTTAGGTTCCACATATACTAAAAATTATGTAATATATGTCGCAATCGCAACAACACGATAAAATATGACAGCAAAAATATAATAATCTAAAGGATCGGATTATAATTCTACTATTCAAATCAATGAAGGACTTCGTCGGGTAGGGGGGATGCTCCTGTTCGTGTTGAGGGTTCGCCCCAAGGGCTTGTCCCATTGGAAAAAGACGCCTTCGTTTCTCATGGACCACCTCAGGGGATCTGGCATGTCCTTAAAGCTATTGTCGTACACGTCCCAGCGATATCAGCGGTATTTTTTTTAGTCAAGATGCATCTGTATACGGTGTCGTCTTATTCTTCCGATAAAGCGGTGGCCTGCCGGGGCGCATGACACGTTGCGGGGATGCGTTCCGTTGTTGAATACATAGACCGTTCGCTTTTCGTCGCCGGTGACGGCCACGAGCTGCGCCAGCACCGCGCTACCCACTAGAACCCACGCGGCGCACTTGACGCAACTGCCGCACTCACCGCTCATCTTGACAACATAGCGACGCAAGCGCGCAACCGCGTTTTATATGCGCGCTGAGCGTGTTCATTATTACAAATATAGCAGAGCTTATCAATCCTGTGCAAAGGTGTCAAAGTGATGTCATAGAGGCAAATATAAAATGAACATATTTAAAATCCGTTATTACCTTAAAGATAAAAATTAAAGTTTCTTGCAAAATTAATAAAGAGCTGTTGATTTTGTGCAAAATAAAATATAAAAATAGAAAAATCCATGAGATTTATCAATTAAAGTAATTTGAAACGAAGATTCGATACTACCAAGAAAATGATTTACGCGTCGTCTTACCCAAACCGGGAGAAATTCCAGCCCGCGACACTTGGTTTCGTGGCCAGAATCTCTAACCACTCGACCAACGAGCCTGTTTGAAAGTTTATGTCACAACAATAAACTTGACCTTAATAACAGACAAATAATCTAAAGGATCAGAAAGTTATGTTTATATATCAAATTATTTATTTGCGTTAGTAACATTTTATTAGACTAGAAGGTTATGCGTTAGACCGGCCTAAGGAGATGGTGGGCTCTCGGTCGTGGTGGAGGTGAACCATGAGGGGTTGTGCCATTGGACGTAGATACCGTCGTCTCTGATGGACCATTTGAGGGGATTCGGCACATCCTCCCAGCTGGCGACGTACACGTCCCAGCTAAATGTCCCGTTGTAGTCCAAGGTGCAGTGGTACACGGTGGAGTCACCTGTGATGAAGCTCCACCTGAGGAAGTTGTCGGGTCTCAACATGGCGCCGCCGACATGATCATCTGCCGAGGCGCACGACAACTGGTGGGGTAGCGTTCCGTTGTTGTATACGTAGATTGTCCGCCATCTGTAGCCGAGGTCAGCCGCGAGCTGCGCCAGCACCGCGCTAGCCACCAAGACCCACACGGCGCACTTGACGCACCCGCCGCACTTGCCGCTCATCGTGACAATATACCGACGCGAGCGCACATCTAGGTGTTTTATATACGCGTTGAGCGTGTTATACCTATATTGTTGTACCTAACAACACCTGCCTATCGTTAATTAGTCACACAAACAGAACGCGGACAATTTTTATCGAAATATATAAAATGTTTTTTTTTTAATATAGAAAAAAATTGCGGATTTAAATCTCATTGAGTATAATCTAATTGAACTGAACAAATAAATATGTGTAAGTGAAAAACATATGAAAAGAAAATTAAAAATATCTTACTATGTTTATTCATCTCATTTTATATATTTTTAACTGCGAAATGTATGGTGGTGTAGGTTTATGATAATGGGAAACATATGAAAAAGTTACTTTCGATAAACATAATATTTTTTTTTTAATAAAAATGTGCAGTCGTATCATTGTAAACTTCAATTAGACGTAATTGCAGTTAATTAATAATCATACGACTGCAAACTCAAGCACAAAAGTTGTGTGTTTTTATATAGATTGGCACATGAAAGCGTGAAATCATTACAAATGCCTACAGTGCTCGCACCAAACTGCATTATTATACATACCAGATTTTCAATTTAGAATTTTTAATTTCACTTTTTTCTTTCTTTTTTCGCTCTATGAAAATATCAATTTTATATTTTATATAAAAAATATATAATATACAATTATTACTTAATTTTTTGTGGAAAATCGTGTAGGAAAAATAATCGAGTTGTTACTCCTATAAGGTGCCGTGGTCTCTTATATAGATACATTTTTCGGTCCAGATAACTATGGCTGAATTAGCCATGATCCAATTTCTCTGGTTCATCTATCTAAATGTTTCTACACAAAACAGTCAACGAAACAATTCATTGACTGTATTGAGTCCTACAAAGTTTTGACTAGGAATTGAGGTCGGTTTTAAAACATTTGGAGCATTATGTGTCCCCAAAACATTGACCTTCGTTCCTATAACTTGCATAGGACACGCTGTATAAGAGACATCTTTTTTCATTTGGACGCGCAATCCCGCAGAATAAAATCTACGTATGTTGAACACTTTCTGTCGGTTTTTGATTGTTTTAATTCGTTACGTTATGCTAGCAATCAATAGAAAGCAGTAGATACATATGCGCGCTAAGTTTAGCACATTTACATCATGAATATCAAAGGGATATTGACTGCGCTGTGCGCGCAATTTTTATACGTACAACCGGAGGCCTTTCGAGGAAACGAAGTGACAATTGACACGAGGTGGACCGTGGTCGTGTTTAATGATGCGGAAGTCCCTGCCCGCTTTTGGTGTGCCTCCGGTGACCACAGAATAGGGGACGAGAAAGGCATAGTGGTTAGGCCCGGCGGCCATATAGATTGGACCTTTTACCCTTACTGGCTAACCCAATACTGGTGCACCATGGACTACCACGTTAACCGCGTCGGCTGGGACGTGTACGTGTGGAACTGGCACGACGCGCCGAACCCCACCATGTGGTCCGTCAAGGACTGGGGCGTGTTCGACATGTGGAAGAACCGTATGTGGCGTAAACTTACACCAGTGAAATTCTACGGTATAACAGCGAGGACGCTTTAATAATAACTTCAGCACATAGGAAACGATCACAATCGAATACCTTTATGAAATACACTACAAGTGTTGTTCAGTTATACTAAGTCTATAACTTTTGAATGTGTGTTTTCTCTTGGTTTCAATTAAATAATAAGTTGGCTTAACGTGTTTTCCTTTGTGAAAAACAATTGAGTATCTGACAAATAATTCAGTATATAAAATATCAATTACTCGGTTAAGTACAAAAAAATACTTACGATAACAGTAACTCTAATTAATAAAGATGCTAGATTCATTTAGCACATAGGTTTTGAGGATTACCTATGTAAATTTGACGATTTATAAGTGATTTCTTGAAGCCTACATAAATAAAAGACATTTATGTAGGCTTCAAGACACAGACACACAAGAGGCAGTAGACCACTTTAACCACATACAGCCAAAACAAAACTCGGCTGGGTTAGATGGAAAATTGTGCAAAAATAGTGACAAGTCGCTAGCTCGTCGCCTACACAATCACATACCCAAAACCCGATATACCATTAGTCGTATTTTACGACATGCCAGGCAAGAACCACAGTTGGCACATTCTTTTTAAGTCCCAGACCAACATGGGACAAACAAATTTATTTTTTAAGTTTTTAGTTTTCTACTTATTCTCAGCAGGCCCTTGTTACCAATATTTGATACCTATATTGTAGGAATGCATTATAAATATTTAGTCCGTCATCTTGGATGTAAAATAACGACACACAGGCACAGCTAACCATGTATTTGTCATTCAAACTGAATGTGTATACAAAATTTCAGCTTTGGTCACCTTTCAACTCCATCATCAGACACTGGTCACCGCTTAGTATTAAAGTACGCATTAAGACGAATCAAACGAGCCCAAACTCGATGGGGTTATGACATTTTATTACACAGTTCCTATGGTCACCTGCCATCTCCATGGTACCATAATATGAAATGAAATGAAATTGTCTTTATTTACGTAGGCTTAAAAAAAGCACTTATAAATCGTCAGAATGAGATCAATATCCACCGGATCAAAAAGTAGATTCTACCGAGAAGAAACCGGCAAGAAACTCGATAGGTACTCTTTTAAAATGCCAAGTCTTAATAACTATTAGTTACAATTTATAAGTGAATGTAAATTTAGCAGTGCAGGCGAACAGCCTATTCTGGGTCTAACCATATATTCTTATCATTTAAATAGTCTTCTATCTTGTAGTAGCACTTTTTAATCAAACAATTTTTTATATATAATTTGAACTTATGTACAGGTAAATCATTATATTGCATTTTCACGCCCCATACACATGTATGCAAAAATTAAGCTCAATCGGGAACCGGAAAGTGGATCAAATTTAACTCGCAAGATTTGATTACAGACAAACAAACAAACAAACATCGGGAGAGGTTAAACTAAATAAATAAAAATAAAATATAAAAAAAAGGTTGTAATAATTAGGAGTCGTTTGAAAGTCGTACCTCGTGACTCACATAAGCGTCAATTAAATTCATTCCATCACTACATGCGTAAAATTGAAAAAATATCTACGCGTATGGAACACCTAGGCGGCCTTTGATTAATTTAATCCGGTACGCTCGCAATCGATAGGAAACAGTAGATATATTATACATTTAGTTTATGCGCGTTGAATTTGGCACATTCGCACCATGAACATCAAGTGGCTGTTCACTGCGCTGTGCGAGCTACTTTTATTTGTTCCATGTATATTTATACCTGACGATACATGGCGCGTGGAGATCTACAATGATTCTCCACTTCCTATCCGCTTGTGGTGCGGCTCCGCTGACGTCAGGCTTGGTGACGAGCGAGGCGAAGTGGTGCCGCCCGGAGTCGCGGGATTCTGGACCTTCGGCAAAATATTCCGCACCCAGTACTGGTGCACCATGGAGTACAACAAACAGTGCGTCGGCTGGGACGTGTACGTCTGGAACTGGCAAGACGCACCGAACCCCACCCAGTGGTCCGTCAAGGACTGGGGCGTGTACGACAAATGGAAGAACCGCATTTGGCGAAAACTGAAACCAGTAAAATTCTACGGTATCACAGCGAGGACGCTTTAATAATAACATCAGCGCTAAGAAACGATATTAACCGTAAATTGATTAATGCATATGTTGATGGTGTGCTTTATATAAACAAATAAATGTATTTTCGACACACCTATTTTCGACCTGTACATTTTAAATATAAATTAATATACATATTGCGCTGTTTGGCTTTATCTTTGATTTATTCACTGTCACTGATATTAACAATCCCCGAATGAATAAGCTAAGTCTAAAGAGCAGTAAGTTTCTTATATCACATTTAGTCAAAAACAGAATTGAGTATGGTAAAGTAGTGCCAAACAGCTGGCCCATAGCCTACATAACAGAGGCTGACGGAACTGCAGGGTATTTAACCAATCGATGCCGTTGCCACCTTCTTCCGCTAACTATCCCCCTCCCAAAGTCAGCTGGCAAAAAAAAACAGCTGGCTTAAAGCTGGCAAAAAAGATGCGATGCTATTGTTACCAGTTCTGAAGTCCAGCCCGTGCGATGCGGACGTGTGCTGCGCAGAGTTTGCGTTATAGCGAAAGTGGCAGGAGTGAGGTGTGTCTACAGAACCTATTCAGATACTCACCAAAACATCTATGTCCGATGACTGGGTAAGAAAGAAAGAGTGAGATAATACTCTTTCCTCCTTAGACTGTAAACCAATATGTAAAAAAAATGCAACGCGTGTAGAGCACCTAGGCATCAACTGATTGCTTCAATTCGTTCCGTTACGCTTGCAATCAATAGAAAACAGTAGATACATAAATTTAAATGCGCGTTAAGTTCGGCACATTCGCACCATGATCATCAAGTGGATATTATCTATTCTGTGCGCGCAACTTTTATTAACTCCAAGTAGCTTCCAAGTTAGTGGATATTGGCGCGTGGAAGTCCACAATGATGCTTCAATCCCTATCCGCCTATGGTGCGGCTCCGCTGATGTCAGGCTCGGCGACGAGCGAGGCGAAGTAGTGCCGCCCGGACACGCGGGATTCTGGACCTTCTCCAAAATATTCCACACCCAGTACTGGTGCACCATGGAGTACAACAAACAGTGCGTCGGCTGGGACGTGTACGTCTGGAACTGGCAAGACGCGCCGAACCCCACCCAGTGGTCCGTCAAAGACTACGGTGTTTTCGACATGTGGAGGGATCGTATTTGGGTTAAACTAAATCGATACTAATCCCATTATAATAAATATAGTCCCGTCATAAATACAATGAAAACCAAAGAGGACCCCTCGCCGCTAGCTAAACATCGTCACCATAAACAATGCACGAATGCACGATTCCGATTGTCAACTTCACGTTTCATCGCGTGGCTTATTAATAATATGTCATCGTGTGCAGTCATCATTTTAGGATTAGTATTTCAAAAGTATATATTGTTTACTTGTTTTCGACTTGTGCGTTTTAAATATAAACCAGTACATAAAATGTGCTTCTTCGTTTTATTTTATTGTTGATTAGTCAGCTTAGGTCTCACATACTACCCTGCTCGCAATTGCAGAAAAGATAAGTGTCTAAGGAGCAATAAGTTGCTTGAATCACAGTTGTCTTGGTCAGTGTGGTAGTTTCCTTAACTCAAATATTTTTAGTTATAAAAAATATTGAATACGTTTTTTACTACATCTCATACGCAAAAAATTACAAAGACACAGCGCTTCAAATATCTAAAGTAGGGCGCTTTTACGTCATGCGGAAATTTAACGCGCTGTATCTTTGTCATTTTTGATTTGCTGAACAAAACAAAAATACGTTAATAAGTGATATTTTTGGTCATCTAAGTAATGGACTTTATAAAAAATTTGCTAAATAGCCTATTGAGTGAGGTAAGTTGTCATACATCATACTACACTGTGTCCTACACCGGGGCGTGCCTTATAGCCTCCACTCAACCGTGGCGTCCAAATTCTAGCAGTAGTTTACCAGCGCCGCATGGACAAACAGTAGTCGGACAACAACCGTTGTCTCCACCAACGAGAGATACATGCCTGGAGGGACGAAGCTCGAGACGTAATGTTCCAGCGATTATTAAATACCATGGAAAACCCGGCGGCTAGCCAGAACTTAGTGACGGCAATACGACCCATTTATGCAAAATTGTTTGAATTTGCAGATTTCTTCACGATGTATTCCATCACCGTCGAGCTAGTGGTATAAATTAGGGATGGCGATTCTCGCCGAAAAAGATCGATTTTTAAATCGATTCGAATCGTGACCTGATGTATCGATCCACAAAAAAATCGAGGTCTAAAAGATCGATTTCCAAAAAATCGATCTTTTTTCAAATTCGAAAAATCGAAGGTCGATTCTAAAGGGTGATGAATCGATCCAATGAATCGATCCAGTACTACATATCGATTTAAAAAATCGATTTAATTAGCTTAAAAATCGATTTTTCGATTAATCGATCTCAGATCGCCATCCCTAGTATAAATACGTAGATTTGAAAAATGGCGCATCTTTATCTAATCTTTATCATAAAATCTATTTAAATTCCCTGTGAGCTCTGCCGTCACACCATAAATTCAGAGTGGCGATGGTCACTCGAGCCAGGTGGTATTTAATCAATTATGGAACTTTGATTAAACATTTGCCATACCCAGCCAGCTATTGAATAAGCTGCGGCTTTTGACCCGTAACATAATTGGTAATTTTTGGGAAAACGAACTAGAACGCATAAATATAGAATCGTGTAGATAGAAAAACTTTAAATGAAACCTTAAGGCGCTGCACACACATAGAATCTATTGAGGCCGTCGACAATTGTCGTAGTAGATCAACAATACCTCGCAGAAGGATGCGGCTGAGAAGGAATGGGAGCTGGACCCCGCCCCGCCTCTCAGCTCATGCGCAGGAGTAGACCAGGCCGGCATAGACAGCCCACATGCTGCCTTAGCAAAGCTCTAGCGGGCGATAAACCGGGAGGTCCGTCGCCCGTGCTTTAAGCCCAGTAGGCGACCCTCTGTGTTCCAGGGGCGTCTATTCGGAGTGCTCGAGGTGCAAATTCGAGTCGAGCCTGAACGGGGAAAACGCTGTAGGAGAGGATCGCGGGTAGACTATGCGTTCCCAGGCACCCTCCCTAAGCGATTCGGCGAAACACCTCGGGGTTTTAGTTGGTAGGCCCGGGGGAGAGCCCACATAACCACTCCACTCCCCCGGTGGTATGTGTAAGGCATTTCCCAGGGTAAAAAAAGCAGTACCTGCTCACAAATTGATTCTGCCATGTCATATATATGATTTTTAAGGTAAATATTGGAAGATACATACATACTCGCTATACCGAAGGATTAGACAGAGCCAAAGGTGTAGTATGTTCATTAAATTATATTTAGCCAAAAATAAAACTTGGTTGGGTTAGACTGGTAACCTTTTAAGGCATACTAGGCTAGAAACTTAGTTTACACATTATTTTTGAGTCCTAGAAAATAACATAAGAACGTCAAAAAATATAAGAATGAGGACTGTATAGTAGCCCTATGATATTTATACAAAGTGTTGTAATTTTTTTTTGTTAATAAACGTAGAGCTAGCGGGGAGAGTGTAGTGAACTGTAGTGTGATGGTGTTCCATTCTGATCTGACATACAAATTTACACTTTGTTTATGGATGAAAATTAAAAGTCCCTTTTGCCAAATAAAAAAAAAATGTCTATTCACGATTAAATATATTTTATCAGTACATCCTATTTTGAAACCAATGTGTATAAAGCCCATAGGTATGTATTGATTGCTTTAATCCATTATTTATGCTTACAATCAATAAGAAACAGTAGATAATTACTAACATATATAAAATTACACGCGCGTCGCGTTTGTCACATTCCCGTAATGAATATCAAGTGGCTGGTCACTGCGCTGTGTGCGCAACTTTTATATGTTCCATGTAGCCCTCGCTGTGAAAACAAATGGCGCGTGGAGATCCAAAATCAGGCTCTACTCCCCATGCGCTTGTGGTGCGCCTCCGGTAACACTAGGGTCGGCAAAAGGACAGGCGTACTGTTGCAGCCCGGACATACGATGGGCTGGAACTTCACCAGAAGCTTCCACTCCCAGTACTGGTGCACCATGGAGTACAAAAAACAGTGCATCGGCTGGGACGTGTACGTGTACAACTGGCGCGATGCCCCAAACATCCTTGTGTGGTACGTCAAGGACTGGGGCGTGTACGACGGGTGGAGTCATCGTTATTGGCGTAGAATATATTAATCAAGAATTTATAAATATTGGTAATGCTTTGGGAACTTTAGCGGCAAAATACAAAGACAATAAAAATGATGACCCCGTCCCACACTAACTGACATATACATTTTAAATAAATATATATATATATATATATATATATATAAGTGCCCAAAATGTGTTCTTTATTTTTTTATTATTCACGGATCACCCCATGAGGCTAACCCACGGACCCAAATCTTCATCTGGTTTTGGTATAAGGAGTGAACCCATCCCCCAATCCCTCAGGCTTAGTAAGCTCTGGACCTAGACCATCCAGGGCTATAAGGGCCGCGACTGGTGTTTTGCCAGCCAGTCGCGGCACTGAGCGCAGCTTTTACTGCGGCCGGACTCGGATTGCCGAGGAAGATGAGAGAAGGTGGGAGTTGTCGCACTGCTAGAAGCGTCGCGATGGGCGCGAGAGGCACTGGCACTCCCGCGCGTATAGGTCCTATCCCTCCATTTGTGGGAGTTTCTTCTACAAATGCTACCACACGCAGTACTGGTGCAGCATGGAGTACAACGAGCGATGCGTCAGCATGCGGAAATTTAACGCGCTGTATCTTTGTCATTTTTGATTTGCTGAACAAAACAAAAATACGTTAATAAGTGATATTTTTGGTCATCTAAGTAATGGACTTTATAAAAAATTTGCTAAATAGCCTATTGAGTGAGGTAAGTTGTCATACATCATACTACACTGTGTCCTACACCGGGGCGTGCCTTATAGCCTCCACTCCACCGTGGCGTCCAAATTCTAGCAGTAGTTTACCAGCGCCGCATGGACAAACAGTAGTCGGACAACAACCGTTGTCTCCACCAACGAGAGATACATGCCTGGAGGGACGAAGCTCGAGACGTAATGTTCCAGTGATTATTAAATACCATGGAAAACCCGGCGGCTAGCCAGAACTTAGTGACGGCAATACGACCCATTTATGCAAAATTGTTTGAATTTGCAGATTTCTTCACGATGTATTCCATCACCGTCGAGCTAGTGGTATAAATTAGGGATGGCGATTCTCGCCGAAAAAGATCGATTTTTAAATCGATTCGAATCGTGACCTGATGTATCGATCCACAAAAAAATCGAGGTCTAAAAGATCGATTTCCAAAAAATCGATCTTTTTTCAAATTCGAAAAATCGAAGGTCGATTCTAAAGGGTGATGAATCGATCCAATGAATCGATCCAGTACTACATATCGATTTAAAAAATCGATTTAATTAGCTTAAAAATCGACTTTTCGATTAATCGATCTCAGATCGCCATCCCTAGTATAAATACGTAGATTTGAAAAATGGCGCATCTTTATCTAATCTTTATCATAAAATCTATTTAAATTCCCTGTGAGCTCTGCCGTCACACCATAAATTCAGAGTGGCGATGGTCACTCGAGCCAGGTGGTATTTAATCAATTATGGAACTTTGATTAAACATTTGCCATACCCAGCCAGCTATTGAATAAGCTGCGGCTTTTGACCCGTAACATAATTGGTAATTTCTGGGAAAACGAACTAGAACGAATAAATATAGCGTGTAGATAGAAAAACTTTAAATGAAACCTTAAGGCGCTGCACACACATAGAATCTATTGAGGCCGTCGACAATTGTCGTAGTAGATCAACAATACCTCGCAGAAGGATGCGGCTGAGAAGGAATGGGAGCTGGAACCCGCCCCGCCTCTCAGCTCATGCGCAGGAGTAGACCAGGCCGGCATAGACAGCCCACATGCTGCCTTAGCAAAGCTCTAGCGGGCGATAAACCGGGAGGTCCGTCGCCCGTGCTTTAAGCCCAGTAGGCGACTCTCTGTGTTCCAGGGGCGTCTATTCGGAGTGCTCGAGGTGCAAATTCGAGTCGAGCCCGAACGGGGAAAACGCTGTAGGAGAGGATCGCGGCTAGACTATGCGTTCCCAGGCACCCTCCCTAAGCGATTCGGCGAAACACCTCGGGGTTTTAGTGGGTAGGCCCGGGGGAGAGCCCACATAACCACTCCACTCCCCCGGTGGTATGTGTAAGGCATTTCCCAGGGTAAAAAAAGCAGTACCTGCTCACAAATTGATTCTGCCATGTCATATATATGATTTTTAAGGTAAATATTGGAAGATACATACATACTCGCTATACCGAAGGAGTAGACAGAGCCAAAGGTGTAGTATGTTCATTAAATTATATTTAGCCAAAAATAAAACTTGGTTGGGTTAGACTGGTAACCTTTTAAGGCATACTAGGCTAGAAACTTAGTTTACACATTATTTTTGAGTCCTAGAAAATAACATAAGAACGTCAAAAAATATAAGAATGAGGACTGTATAGTAGCCCTATGATATTAATACAAAGTGTTGTAATTTTTTTTTGTTAATAAACGTAGAGCTAGCGGGGAGAGTGTAGTGAACTGTAGTGTGATGGTGTTCCATTCTGATCTGACATACAAATTTACACTTTGTTTATGGATGAAAATTAAAAGTCCCTTTTGCCAAATAAAAAAAAAATGTCTATTCACGATTAAATATATTTTATCAGTACATCCTTTTTTGAAACCAATGTGTATAAAGCCCATAGGTATGTATTGATTGCTTTAATCCATTATTTATGCTTACAATCAATAAGAAACAGTAGATAATTACTAACATATATAAAATTACACGCGCGTCGAGTTTGTCACATTCCCGTAATGAATATCAAGTGGCTGGTCACTGCGCTGTGTGCGCAACTTTTATATGTTCCATGTAGCCCTCGCTGTGAAAACAAATGGCGCGTGGAGATCCAAAATCAGGCTCTACTCCCCATGCGCTTGTGGTGCGCCTCCGGTAACACTAGGGTCGGCAAAAGGACAGGCGTACTGTTGCAGCCCGGACATACGATGGGCTGGAACTTCACCAGAAGCTTCCACTCCCAGTACTGGTGCACCATGGAGTACAAAAAACAGTGCATCGGCTGGGACGTGTACGTGTACAACTGGCGCGATGCCCCAAACATCCTTGTGTGGTACGTCAAGGACTGGGGCGTGTACGACGGGTGGAGTCATCGTTATTGGCGTAGAATATATTAATCAAGAATTTATAAATATTGGTAATGCTTTGGGAACTTTAGCGGCAAAATACAAAGACAATAAAAATGATGACCCCGTCCCACACTAACTGACATATACATTTTAAATAAATAAATATATATATATATATATATATATATATATATATATATATATATAAGTGCCCAAAATGTGTTCTTTATTTTTTTATTATTCACGGATCACCCCATGAGGCTAACCCACGGACCCAAATCTTCATCTGGTTTTGGTATAAGGAGTGAACCCATCCCCCAATCCCTCAGGCTTAGTAAGCTCTGGACCTAGACCATCCAGGGCTATAAGGGCCGCGACTGGTGTTTTGCCAGCCAGTCGCGGCACCGAGCGCAGCTTTTACTGCGGCCGGACTCGGATTGCCGAGGAAGATGAGAGAAGGTGGGAGTTGTCGCACTGCTAGAAGCGTCGCGATGGGCGCGAGAGGCACTGGCACTCCCGCGCGTATAGGTCCTATCCCTCCATTTGTGGGAGTTTCTTCTACAAATTCTACCACACGCAGTATTGGTGCAGCATGGAGTACAACGAGCGATGCGTCAGCTGGGACGTGTACGTCTGGAACTGGAATGATGCGCCAAACCCCATCCAACTGGATGGGGTTTGGCGATATTACATCAAGGACTGGGCCGGGTACGTAACGTGGGAGAACCGTTTTTGGCACACACTAAGACAATCAAATCCTGATCCTGTTCTCGTAAAGATACTTCCATGATAAATATAGTGAAAACTAATAAAAAAATCTTCGGATCTTTGATATTGATAAATATGGATAACGACGGATCTTTGAAATCGATAAATATCGGTATTTTAGGCGTCAATATATCGCTATTCATCGGTTTGCCTATATATCGTTGCAACCCTAGTCATGATGGGTTATTGCACATTTGCCACAAAATTAATTCGCCACAATGTAAAACATTCAATACATTGAAAGTTAATTCGTCACAAGTACCGACACGGTGTTGTAAATTCGCTACAATTCTAAGGACAAGTGCGGTAAATTTACTACACAAAAATAGAATTATGACGAATCTACACACGCATTTTTTTTGTGATGAATTAACTTTGTGGCAAATGTACAATAACCTGTCATGACGCAGTCCGTCATCCGATTATCAATATCATGTTGCATTGACATTTTGAGACGTAGGTACAAATACAATCTCAGTTAGGCGAAGAGTTAATTTGCAAACGTGAATAAACAAATTTATAACCAGTTCTTTTTGTTACAAGGTCTCCCGTCGAACCGATGGTGTAGCTTCTTTGATCCAAAATCCTTGTAACGGCTTAAAGTTAATAAATCTTATTCATTTTCATTTTAATAATTAATTTTATTCGTATTTAGTCGTGTGGCAAAAATATCGATATACCAGTCAGGTACACGATGCCGCATCCCCAAAAAAGAATCCATTCTATTTTTGAATAGAATATACAGTTAAATATAGAAATAGAAATAGAAGTAGAAGTAGATGTAGAAGTAGAAGTAGAAGCAGAAGCAGAAGTAGACGTAGAAGTAGATGTAGAAGTAGAAGTAGAAGTAGAAGTAGAAGTAGAAGTAGAAGTAGAAGTAGATGTAGAAGTAGAAGTAGAAGTAGAAGTAGAAGTAGAAGTAGAAGTAGAAGTAGAAGTAGAAGTAGAAGTAGAAGTAGAAGTAGAAGTAGAAGTAGAAGCAGAAGCAGAAGCAGACGTAGAAGTAGAAGTAGATGTAGAAGTCGAAGTAGAAATAGAAGTAGAAGTAGAAGTAGAAGTAGAAATAGAAATAGAAATAGAAATAGAAATAGAAATAGAAATAGAAATAGAAATAGAAATAGAAATAGAAATAGAAATAGAAATAGAAATAGAAATAGAAATAGAAATAGAAATAGAAATAGAAATAGAAATAGAAATAGAAATAGAAATAGAAATAGAAATAGAAATAGAAATAGAAATAGAAATAGAAATAGAAATAGAAATAGAAATAGAAATAGAAATAGAAATAGAAATAGAAATAGAAATAGAAATAGAAATAGAAATAGAAATAGAAATAGAAATAGAAATAGAAATAGAAATAGAAATAGAAATAGAACTAGAACTAGAAATGTCTTTATTCATGTAGAATCCACAAAAGCACTTATGAATAGTCATTTTTTTTTATTTATCCTGTTTTGGTCCACTGTTGGGCAAAGGCCTCCCCTAATTTTTTCCACAGCACTCGATTGGTCGCCAGAGTCTGGCTGGACGTAGACATCTAAATCGTCACGCCATCTTTTCTTCGGCCTGCCCCTCTGGCGACGGCCTACTGGCTCCCATCTGGTGACGACAATTTGAGTCCATCTTTCTGGATCCATCCTGCATACGTGACCTGCCCAGTCCCATTTCAGTGTGGCGGATTTTCTACCTACATCTGCAATTCCAGTTTTAGAGCGGATTATGGTATTCCTAACTTTGTTTGTTCTTTTCAGACCTAGAATACTTCGCTCCATAGCCCTTTGGCATATCTTGAGCTTGGACTTTTGATTTTCGGTTAAGGACCAAGTTTGTGCACCGTAAGTTAGGATAGGCAGGATACAAACGTCGATGAGTTCGCGTTTAAGCGACAGAGGAAGGTCACCCTCCATGTGCACTTTCATGGACCAGAAACTTTTCCAGGCGTTATCGATTCGGCGGTCGATTTCTTTTTCTTGCCTGTTCGCGAAAGAAACTATCTGCCCCAAGTAGATATACTCATCGACGTATTGCATCAGCTGCCCATCTACCGTTATCCTACGCTTCGTGCTATTGGTCATAACTTTTGTTTTCGCCCTATTCATCATCAGTCCAACCTCAAGACTTGCCAACGTACAACAACATATCTGCAGAGTTTGTAACTCTGCAGATATGTTGGCAAACAACACGATGTCGTCAGCAAAACGGAGGTTTGTAAGTATATAAATTAATTTGGTTGAATTAATTTAAGGTTAAATTAATTAGGTTTGTAAGTATATATATAACTAATGAATAGTCATAATAATACAAAATAAATATTCTACCGCCAGGTTCGGAACGTTGATTCTACCGAGAAGAACCGGCAAGAAACTCGGTAGTTACTCTTTTAAAACGCCATGTATGCAATAACAATGCTACTTTATATCTACTTCTAAAAATTTATATAATTCAAATATAATTAATGTAATACATTACAATAGTCGAGTAGACCATATAAGAATTAGAGCGCAGACTGAAGATTCCTGTCATTGAAAAAGTCTTCAATTCTATAATAGCCCTTTTTCATGAGCAATGTTTTCATATGTGATTTGAATTTATGAACGGGCATTTGAATTACTTTATCTGGTTCTATCAAAATAACAGCTTTTTAATGAATATTACAAGAACTTAATATTTAAATTCAGATGCGTGTTATTTTTAGCACATAACAATGCAAAAGGTTTTGCTAAAAAAAATGTAAATTGTGCGTATACGAAGTCGCAGACAATTGCTAGTATACATACATAACATCACGCCCATAATACAATTTCTTTAGTGTGACAAATCAAGGAAGAAACAGTCGAGAACGTTTGTATAGAAAATACACTAATCGATATAATAATCAATATAATAATTTTCCAATAGTATAATACATTTTGTCTTACTACTTACATAATTTTAAATTTAATCAATTTCAAGCTACACATATTGACTCCATGCATCCAGGCAATTAATTTCTGTGACTGTTGAACTGAAATTATATCGAGAAAAGATAAATAAGGAAGAAAATATCATTGTATCAAAATAGATAATAAATATAATATGTTAGTGAAAAAACTAGCGGACGCTTAAGATGCTTTACACACGAAATAGAGGAAAGAATGGAAATTGTCTATAATAACAGATCTTCGAAAATCGTAGCAGTAGAGCTAAGTACAAACGAAGTGCAAAAAAAAGTTTTTAAAAACACATAATCCGCTAGGTGGCACGAGGGAGTCTCGTGGTCTTATCACAGTCACTATTGGCTCATTGTTGACAGGATGTCAGTTTGGTCTGACAACTAACCGATGAGGAGGGTGTCAAGACCGCAAGTCATAGTTACGCCATCTTTTGGATGTTTTCATTCACATACCAATCAATCCGAATTTGCCATAAAGACAACAATTTACTCAAAATTCATAAAACCCTTGTGAGACGTTCTTCTTTACATAACTTATATCAGTGGTTTGTCTCTTAGTATGTTACTTGATACATGTTTAATTTATCGTCTACGTAGGAACAAAACGTGAAAAAACTGCATTTAAATACTTACGTGTGTAGAACACCTTTAAGTGGGCTTTGATTGCTTCAATCCGTTCCTTTACGCTTGCAATCAATAGCAAACATATACATTCAGACGCGTGTCAAGTTCAGCACATTTACACTATGAACATTAAGTTTCTGTCCACTGTGCTGTGCGCGCAATTTTTATTTGTTTTATGCAGAGAAAAAAGGAAAGAAAAAGAGTGGCGCGTGGAGGTATACAATGATGCTCCAATCCCTATTCGCCTGTGGTGCGCTTCCGCAGACGAAAGGCTAGGCGACAAGCAGGGAGAAGTGGTGCAGCCGCGACACGCGATAGCTTGGACCTTCTTCAAACGTTTCCACACCCAGTACTGGTGCACCATGGAGTACAACAAACAGTGCGTCGGCTGGGACGTGTACGTGTGGAACTGGCGTGACATTCCGGACGTCATCCAGTGGTCCGTCAAGGACTGGGGCGTGTACGACAAGTGGAAGAATCGCATTTGGCGCATATATAAACCAGCAAGATACTACGGCTTAACAGCGAGGACGCTTTTATAATAAATTCAGGGCAAACGAAACAAAAACAATACCTAATTTATGTATGTTACTTGGGAAGACATCACAGCCATTGCAAAAGGTACAGACTTAAACAGCTGATGACCAAATTAAAGCTCAGTGTAACAAAAATTTCCCAGAATTTTTCTATGTATCATAATAAATTCTGTTTTGTGTGTGATATTTTTACCTCGAATACAACGAGATCCAAATTAACTTCGATATTTTGAATCATTTTTTTAAATCTACTATGCATCCACTGCGGCATAAATACCGCAAGTAGGCCCTGTGCCATGTATAAAAAAAATCCACGATTCGAGTACAAATGTCCATGTTCATCATATGAAACATTTGCCCCTAGCGGGATTCGAACCCGCGATCAGATATATATAAAAGTTACTCTATGTCCGCGACCCTCGGTTCCGTAGCTAGGGTCTCTGACCACTCGACCAACGGGCCTGTCAATGTATGGCGGCCCTGCACGGCGCTGAGGTAATTGAGGTTAGTCCAGATTCCCCAGGTCACCTCTAAAACAGTGTAGGAGCGCCTTAAGAACCCAAATCAATAAATTGTACACTTATGTGTATTTGGGTTGACTACATATTAATAATCGTTTTTATAAAACAATAATGAAAAAGCACAAGCTAGGAAAAAGCTTGGTTCAATACTAGGTAACACAAAAACCGGCCAAGTGCGAGTGACTGGGGCACGAAGGGTTCCGTATCAATATCGAGCAGCGGCAAACTACTAACTACGGCTAAATACTATAAACATATATGTACGTCATCTGACGTGATCCTGGGAAAAACTTTAATTTCCACCCGGACAATGCAAGTATTACTAAATGTTTTTTTAATTATATTCAAACATCTAAAACTCCAATTAATATTTAAGTAAAAAAAAGCTGTAGAAATGTCAATTTGAATTAGTATGTAGAAGTGAGAAAAATGAATAGAAAAATTTCATTTTCCCGAGGAATCAGACAGGATACAGCGAGGCGTAGCGAATTTGGCCTAATAAGTATATGATTGAAAACTTAAATGAAAAAAAAATATCTTCCTTGTTTTGATTTGTGCCTTAATGCGTGAAAATCGTAAGAAATGGCGCCAAAAGGCATCAACTGATAAGAGCAAGACTCCTATCCGTTGATACGACCATTTTTTTAATTTCTGTATATAATAGGGACATCATAAGCATTGGGGAAATTAAGAAACATTATTATTATGTTAAAGTTACTTTACTACGCAATTCTACAAATTGAAAAGTAAAATTATAATTAGGAATTCTCCGAAACTCAAAATGTTATATTCGTTATGGATATTGCGCGGGTAACTCTTCAATAATTTCGGTTAGTCAAATTACTTGTATAGTAATTGCTTTAATCCGTTCCGTTATGCTTTCAATAAATAGGAAACAGAAAACATATAAATTCAGTTGCGCGTCAAGTAAGGTACATTCGCACCATGAACAACAAATGGCTGTACTCTGTGCTGTGCGCGCAATTTGTATTGATTCCATGTTTGCTGGCTGCGAAGGACTGGCATGTGGAGATCTATAATTATGCTTCAATCCCTGTCCGCTTGTGGTGCGCCTCTGGTTACGCCGGTTTAATCGGCGATAAGAGAGGGCAAGTGGTGCCGCCAAATATGGGTGTAACCTGGTCGTTCCCCTTACGCTACCACACCCAATACTGGTGTACCATGCAGTACGACAAACAATGCGTCGGCTGGGACGTGTTTATCTACTACTGGACCGACGCGCCGAACCCCACCCAGTGGGCCATCGAGGACGGGGGCGTGTACGACATGTGGAGCAATCGCATTTGGCGTATACTAAGACCAGTTAATACTAAGGTATAACAGATAAGACGCATAATAATTTCGAAGTAAACAAAGCAATAACCCTTTTGAATAAAAAACATTTGAAATCGGTTTACAATTTGAGATATCGAGTAACATACATACAAAAAAAAAAAAAAATCAGTCGAATTGAAAACCTCCTCCTATTTTTTGAAGTCGATGAAAAACAATCCGAGATCGAAATATATAGTCAGGAAGATTTCGCAAGCCTTGCAAATATATTAAAATTACTTTTGTTATTTTGTATCATTTATATATCTGCCGCCGCACAAACTCCACAGGTAGATCCTATATATTAAGCTGAGGCTTAGTAAGCCCAGGACTCCCCCTCAATTCGGGTCATCGAGTCTAAATAATTGATAGCTACTGTTGTCGAGAATTTCTTGTAATTAGGGTATTTCATGTAAATTAATTATTATTATTTTGAAACGATACAAATGAGAGTTGAAGAGTTAAAAGCAAAACCTAAGGAAAAGCTCAACACAATAGTAACACATAAAAAACGACACAAAAGAGGTAAAAAAAGGTTTACCGATGTTTTATTAATTGAGATGGAGAAAACATATGACACATATGACATAATATAAAATAAAATATATGTTTTCTGTCTTTTTGCTATCATTGTTATTAGAATAGATTATTTTCGGCGGCCGAGTGGTGCCGCCCGGAGAGGGGGTAGCTTGGCCCTTCATCAAACCTTACCGCACTAATTACTGGTGCACTATGGTGAACAACAAACAGTACGTCAGGTGAAACGTGTACGTCAGTAACTGGAACGACAACGATGCGCCGAACTTCAGCCGGTGGGCCATCGAGGACCGGGGCGTGTACCACATTTGGAACTATCGCATTTGGCGTTAACTATAAAACCAGCAATTTTATTTCAATAGGTATGTTGACTGGCTAGTCAATTGAGATACTTTTTAAGAGCTGTCAAAACGAAATCACTTCATAGATTTTGTATGGGCTTGTCAACGTATGACGTCACTAGTTTGTTTGATATTTCAAAATTAAATATAAATGGTGTCAACATCCCAATTGCAAAAAGCATGACTACAGGGTACCAAATTAAACCTGGAACTCACCAAAATAAGAAATTTTTACTACATTTTGTTCGACACAGCATAATATATTCAGTATGTGTCTTATTTTTTTAACTCAGATATAAAAAGATTAGAATTATTTTTTACATTTTGGATTATTTTTATCCGCCACCGCATAGACGCCGCAGGTAGGCACTGCCGTGCAGGGCGGTCTCGCATGGCGCTGATGTCGTTGAGGTCGATCCAGATGCCCCAGGACACCCCTGATACAAGAAAGGAATAATTAGGACGAAACTATCCTATTTTTTTCACCCGGAGAAATTCGTAACGCATACCACCTCGCCCGGGGGAATCAGGATAATCGTGATGAAATCTGCAAATCCAAACAACTTTGGATTTGTAACCATGATCCAAAAATTGTCTGGTTCCCCAATCTTAGGGTTGCGAAGGTCAGATCGGCAGTCGCTTCAATGTAATTACCAGACTCGCTAAATTCTGTATCATGTCTTGATAACGGCCAGGGTACATCCACTACAACTCCGGGATGCATTCTTCACGCCGACTGAGGCTTCGCGGATGCTGACCGGATGCATACACCATCGTCTCCCCAGTAGGTCCGTTAGGCACGAGTCAAAACCCTGACCCAGCACGTCTCAACTCCTCCGCACAGAAATCGTCGCGACAGGCGTCGGGGGCCCAGTCTCGCGCTGTGCCCTCTGCTGAACTGGATACGCGGAGAGTGACTCGCCGGGGGGGCCGCCTTCCATCCGGCGGCCCAAATTGAGGCCAAAGCCCTGACATTGAAAAACATTGTTGCGCAAATAAGTCCAAGAATAAGCTAAGCTATAAATTATTGATATATAAGCTTTAAATTAATGTAATGTAAGTTTTAAATTAAGATGTAATAGTAATAGACTCCTGTTTAAGGGCTTGGCCCATCGTAAAAAGTGTCGGTTGTTATACCTCATAGTGTTGAAAAACAGTTAAAATCTGTTTCATACTAAAACTAATGAATAAGTTACAATGTAATTGGCCAAATTAGATACAGAAGGCCCCTGTGATGGCCTCAGGCCAGTGCCCAAAGCACTTACCTTAGTCTTCACTCATATATTTTAATATTTAGTTGAACTAAATAAATAAGAAAAATATTCTTCGGTACATACCTATCCAATAAATTGCTGTGACTTCTTGACCCGGAATAATATTGGTAATTTTGATAAAAACAATAAGAAAATAAATAGAAACATGATAACGAAAAAAATTAAAGCGGGGCCTTAGGGTGCACCCTCACCGAGAGTATACGCATGTAATGTAACGTTACAGATTCGATTTTAAGCATTACATTACAATACTGCCTCCCTGGCTGACGAGCCTTCGCCTTTAATGTTAAGATACTGATTGACCCGTAATAAATCGTTTTAATAGATATTAATTATTCAGATTCAAAATAATACATTTCTTATTTTAAGAGTGTGAGACATATTATTATTTTCAAATGCAATCTATTGGGATTATCTATTTGATCTTATTCCCCACGCGTAATTAAGCAAACATGATGGCAGAGTACAGAAATATTCGTGTTTTAAAATAAGCCTAAAGAAGCTTTTACTTCAGCTAAAACTCAATTTTCGGTCGGACAATAAATGTGCGTTGGACATCTAGATGATCAAGAATGGCGCTGGTTCACAAGCATAAAACATTAGTATATATTACTGGATATATGTGACATGTGAACAGAAAATGGAAGATGAGAAGCGAGTCAGGTATGCAAGGACCGTGGACATACAGTGAAGACCTTGTTTTCTACCTACCTCGCCAGGGAAATAGCTTCAAATTAATTAGTTATTTATATATCTCTATATATATCGCCTTGGTTAACGATGAGGTATAGCGCGCCTCTAGGCAAAGTGTAGAAAAATAAAATTGCTTTGCCCTCTTACTGATTGTTAGGCATATGTATAATCAAGTTAATATTATCAGTAAATAATATTTTCTTCTGCTTGTACTCTACAGCCGTGAGATTTATAAAAGAAATTCAACTAGTGAGGTCAACATGGGTGAGCTATGATCGATTTAATTTGTTCCGTTATGCTTACAATGAGTAGAATGCAGCAGATATAAATTCAAGTGTTTGTTTAATTTAGCACATTTACATCATGAACATCAAGCTGCTCACTGCGCTGTGCACGCAACTTTTATTTGTTCCATCTAGCTTTGGATTTTTGAAGCCGAAATGGAACGTTGAGGTCCATAATCACGCTTCAATCCCTATCCGCTTGTGGTGCGCCTCCGCTGACAACAGGATCGGCGACGAACGCGGAATAGAGGTGGCGCCCGGCGAAAAGCTGGCCTTCTCCTTCCGCAAATACTACCAAACCCAATACTGGTGCACCATGCAGTACGACGATCAGAGCGTCGGCTGGGACGTGTACGTCCACAACTGGTACGACGCAGGGAACCCCACCCAGTGGTACATCGATGACTGGGGCGTGTACGACATGTGGAGGAATCGCATTTGGCGCCAACTAAAACCAGCAAAGCTAAGACTTAGGAAGCATTATTAATCAAACGAAACATAAACATTTGAAAATTGAAATATCCAGCTCTAGCCCAGAAGATATCGCAGGCATTGCAAAGGCGACTACAGATGTCCGAGTTGAACCTTGAACGCAATAGTAAAAACTTTCTACTCATTTTTTTACTGTTTGTGTGCCTTTTTGAACTCGGATAGAGATCGAAATTAATGTTGGTATTTTTAATATATTTTAAATCAACTGCCGCATAGATGCCGCAAGTAGGCCGCGTAAAACCTAGTGATCCGTATATTGTGTCAGTTCTGTATATCAATGATCCCCTTTCACCCTCCTTTCCGACAAGATCTCAGTCAGTGTATGAGTTTCGGTATTATATGCTAAGACCACAATGACTTCCTAGAACATCCAGCAATGGCTCCAAGTGTACGGCAGCGAACTTAAATAGTAGTATTTAATACTTTGATTATCTGTAGTCGATATGTCAATGTCATACAATTTGTTGATGAATAAATTAATAATTGTGAAATTTGCGAATTTATTAAACTATGAATTTTAGGGCTTATGGCAGCGGCCGTAAATTGTACTAATTAATAGTGTCATCGGCTTTTATGAATAGTACATCCCATTTAAGAGTCTATAATCTGGATGTTCGACTGGGTATTATGTCTGACCTGCTTTCCGTATACGCGTCCAACACGATGACGTGATCTCCCGGGAGGATATTATTCAATTCTATCCGTCCCGATAAACTTTTTTGGGTCAAAATGTATTGCCCCGTCGTAATATAGGTTATTTTTACTATTTTCTAGCAATTTATACTTTTCTCACTGTTAGTCTGTAGTGACAAGTCGCTAGCTCGTCGTCCACACGATCACACACCCAAAACCCGATTTCCGAGCATGTCGTAAAAGTAATCATATACATAATCATAAAAAGTAGGTAATCATATATATATATATATATATATATCGTATCAGGCGACTAACGGTATACCTACCATTAGTCACCTGATACGATATGCTAGACCAAGGATCGCAGTTGGCAAATTCTTTATAAGTCCTAGACCAACATGGGGCAATGAAAATGTTGATACAACTATAATCTTCACGCCCCTTCTCTAGTGGGGTAGGCAGAGAGAACCGAATAATATTGGTTTATAAGCTTAAAATCTAATTCTACGTATGTATTTAAGATTTTTTTATTAAGTGTGTATGTGGATGAATATAGGTACCGTGATAGGTACATATGTCGAGTGTTTTGAGCGGTGGTTCAATGGTAACAACACGCGCCTCTTAACCAAGGCGTGCAGGTTCAAACCCGGCACGTACCTCTGGATTTTTCAAATCTATGTCGTATTTATACCACTAACTCGACGGCGAAGGAAAACATCGTGATGAAATCTGCAAATCCAAACAACTTTGGATTTGTAACCATGATCCAAAAATTGTCTGGTTCCCCTACCTTAGGGTTACGAAGGTCAGATCGGCAGTCGCTTTAATGTAATTACCAGACTCGCTAAATCCTGGATCATGGTCTAAGCGGACCCCGTCTAAACACATAACGCTAGAAAGATGATGATGTCGAGTGTTTTATTATTATTATATCTTTCGGCACAATCATGGTGTGTATTGCGCTTTAAATAAATTAAAGGTATATGCGGTTGCTGCAGGACTGTTGCGAAACATAGTGGTGGCGCGGTCCCGCTTCGGATGACTTGTTGCCACGTGACGAGCGGTGCGCACTCTCGAGACTAGTTTTAGTGTATATCACATTCAAAGGTCTTATAACCAATTTTGAATAACTAGTTTTTAGAATACCTACCTAGGAAGATACCTCTAAGTAGTATATCTATATCTTTTTCTGTATTCTCTACAACTATTTTGTTACAAAAAGAGATCTAATCGAAAGATGTGTCAATTTTGTTTTATTTAGATATATACTTAAAATAGTGTTGTATAGACCAAATAAAATTAAGGTGCGCTAGAGTGACAGTTAGTTGGTTAAAGTGAGGCCCGTGATCTTTATTTGATAATCTTGGAAGACACATACATATGTATCTCCCAAATAATAATAATAAAATCTTTGTTTTTAACAAAAATGCGGTCCATACAATTATAAAAATAACCAAGGGTCCGAGAAAACGTATCTTTGAATAAAACATGTCGAAAAATTAGCTTGGCTCTTTAACAGCCATAAAATCTTATAAGTCCAATGCGTGTGGAGCACCTAAGCGGTTGTTGATTGCTTTAATCCGTTCCGTTACGCTTGCATTTGATAGGAAACAGTAGATATATACATTCGGATGCGCGTCAAGTCCCGCATATTCACACCATGAACATCGAGTGGCTGTGCACAGCGTTTTGCGCGCAACTTTTATTTGTTTCGTGTAAACTTTTAAATGACAAGTGGCGGGTGGAGATCCACAATGATGCCCTACTCCCTATCGGCTTGTGGTGCGCGTCTGGCGAAGGCAGGCTCGGCGACGATCAACCCGCTTATATAGAGCCCGGAAACTCAGTATCCTGGTCCTTCGACTATCGCTTCAGAGTGCAATACTGGTGCACCATGGAGTACAACAAACAGTGCGTCGGCTGGGACGTGTACGTCTGGAACTGGCAAGACGCGCCGAACCCAACCGAGTGGTCCGTCAGGGACTTTGGTATCATCGATATGTGGAAGAATCGACTGTGGCATAGATTTAATCAAGCAAGTCCTAATCCTGTTACAATAGGGGTAATCCCATAATAAATGATGTGAAAACTAAATATGAGAACATTTTTAGACCCTGCACCCCCGCACCTCTGACTGGATATTGTCGCAACCAAGTAAGCCTAAAACGTATGTCTAATCGTCAAATACTAACACAACTAAATAAACTAACATTTTAGTACAGTCACAGTATGTATATTGAAATATAATTGTTTTTTTTTTATTATTATTCCGAAAAAAATAAAATAGAAAATTGAAATATTTTTTTTATAAAACATTACCAATATTTTAACAGTTCGACGATTTAAAGCCAACTTCCATTAAACTACACTCGACATACAGCTCTCATATTAATTAATGTGACTTTTTACCCCAAAATAATATAAAAAATATTGAGAGAACTATCATCAAAAGTACCTTACATAAATAATAATACTTATTAGACTACATCACATACATTTATCTGACATCGAGGTAAGTAGCTTATGCACATGTGTTACGGATATCAGAATCAACAGTAGTATTATTACAAATATATATTTAAAAATATTCAATATTAACACCCAGAGACAGAACAAACACAAGAATTCATAACACGAATGTTTGTCCTGGGTGGGGATCGAACTCACAACTCTTGGCGCATAGGGCAGGCTCACTACCGAATGCGCCATCGAGCCAGTCAACACTACATGGATATCATCACTCGTAAGCACCGCAAGGGTACAGTCCAGGAGCAGCAAGCTTCTTAATTAAACCACATTTGGCCAAAAATAAATTCGAGCTGGGTTAGATAGCGAAATGCGAAGAAAACACCATTAGACGCCTTTTATACTCTTAGCATATTCGTTCGGTTCTCTCTGCCTACCCCGCTAGGGAAGTGGCGTGAAGTTTAGTTAGTTAGCACATTCGTTTTTTATTCCAGACTTTATTGATCATGGTTATTTTGATTCCTAAAGATATAATAAAATAAAGATATAATAAATACACAATTAGATATTTTGTATGGATCTCTTACGATTCGAGAATTTTCTTTTACGTGAGTTGATAGGAACTGTCTTAACTAAGCGTAATTGCTTAATTTGGAAAAAATAAATAACAAAAATAAGAATAAGTGTGTAATTCTGGAGGATTTATTTAATTTATGTTACTAAAAACTAATTGACATCATAAACATCAAGTAAATAGTGCCTCTGCCTACCCCGCTATGAAAGTGGCGTGAAGTTTCCTTAGTTAAACATTTCATCGATGATATTTTTACTTTAGCAGCTTGTTTCAATTCGTGGTTGTCTTAAAGGTAATTAATAAATAGTTCCAGATACGCTTTGCGCGCCGTACGAATAACCGTCAACTACACTACTGACTATATCATCATCTTCATTATCTTCCTAGCGTTATGTCCCGTGCTTAGACGGGGTCCGCTTAGACCATGATCCAGGATTTAGCGAGTCTGGTAATTACATTTAAGCGACTGCCGGTCTGACCTTCGTAACCCTAAGATAGGAGAACCAGACAATTTTTGGATCATGGTAACACTTCTAACTAAATGTACGATATAAAATTGACTGGCCCGTTGGTCGAGTGGTCAGAGACCCTGGCCACGAAACCAAGGGTCGCGGGTTCGAATCCCGCTAGGGGCAAATATTTCGTGTGATGAACATGGATATTTGTACTCGAGTCATGGATGTTTATAAACGTATTTAAGTATGTCTATCCGTTCGCCTAGTATCCAACCAATCCAATCCAACAAGCATAAGCTTAGTTTGGAACTAGGGAATTGGTGTTTCTGTCTGGAGAATTTATTATTATTATTATTATTATAAAATCTTTAGCGTGAAACATCTTTATGTGCTTAGATTGCTTTTATCCGTTCCGTTACGCTTGCATTCGTAAAAAATAGTACACATACAAATTCACGTGTGTGTTTACTTTAGCACATTCACATCATGAACATCACGTTAGTAGTCTCTTTGCTGTGGGTAAACCTGTTATTCGTTCAATGTTTCTTCAGACTTGACAAGGAATGGAAAATAAAGGAAAAGTGGTTCGTGTTCGTTAACAATCATGCTACACTGCCCGCCCACTTGTGGTGCGCGTCCAAGAACAACAGGATCGGTGACGAGCTGGGCATATGGGTGGCGCCCGGTGGGAGCATATCCTGGTCTTTTAGGCCCCACTTCACCACCCAGTTCTGGTGCACGTTGATCTACAACCACCAGCGCGTCAGCTGGGACGTGTACGTGTGGAACTGGTTCGACGCGCCAAACCCCACCAGATGGTCCATCAGGGATTATGGTGTCATCGACTTATGGAAGAATCGTATTTGGCGTACACTAAATTCATCAGTATCCATCCCATATGTACGATTAATAAAGAAAGTGAAAATACAACAAAACGATTAAAATGCCACTCTACTCAGCGAAACATTACAATCAATATATATATATATATATATATACATATATAAAATTGTTACATCACAAACTTGTGTAAATAGTAAGATGGCGACAAAAACGCAAGTTTTTTTTTCCCTTCGTCTAACATCACCATCGTCTTAGTGTTATATACTTAGTCCCCGTGCTTAGTCGGGGTCCGTTTTGACCATGATCCAGGATTTAGTGATTCTGTGGTAGTGGTAATTATATTGAAGCGACTGCCGATCTGACCTTCGTAACCCTTAGATAAGGGAAACCAGACTATTTGGATCATGGTTATGGTTACACATCCACATGTTGTTAAAATGTGCAGGTATCACGATGTTTCCCTTTACCACTGAGCTAGTGGTATAAATACGTAGATAGATTTGAAAAATCCGGAGGTACATGCTCAGGTTTGAGCCTCTCCCCGGGCCATGACTAGAGTGTCATCTGCGTAACAAATGACACTCGTGCCCGGGAGGAGAGCGCCCCGCAGCATCCAATCGAACCCGATAATCATAACCGAGAGACGGCAAAGGCGTCCAGACCTATCGACGCAAACGATGTGTATATCCGACAGATAACTCGACAAGGCAGCTGACATATATTGAGGCACTCCGTGATATATAAATGCCACCAAAATTGTAGAGTGGGGAATGGAGTTGAATGCGGTCGCAATGTCAAAAGGTATTGCAACAACTCCTTTCTCTCTCTCCCACGACTCATGAAACAGGCCATTTAGACAGGACTGGACATCAACGGTAGATCGCCCTGAGCGAAAGACAAATTTAGCTTAACTCAAATCCCGGCCCGACTCACAGAGATGTTGATTCGAGCGGCAATAATCCGCTCGAAGAGTTTACCGGCCTCATCAATTAAATTGATGGGCCGGTAAGTGGACGGGGAGTCGGGCGGGTGCCACTCTTTTCGCAGCAGGCAGAGTTTCCCCGGCTGCCAGGTTTTTCAGAACCTACCTACACCTCCGCCTCTACGGAGGCGAAACTCGTCGCCTTCGCATCCGCCTCCGCCTCCGCTAAGTACAACCCTAATCTCCCATTACAAACCTAATTAAGATAATAATATGTATTATTTAAAATATGCTAATATTAATCATAAAAGCTACTTTATCAGCGGGTAACATAGGCTATAATTTATCCCCGTATTCCCACGGGAACGAAAACCCGGGAGGCGGTGTTAGTATTGTATATAATATTTTTCCTCCAAGGCATGTAAGATTTAAAAAAGAAATCCATTTAGATAGCCTGACCTTTAGGTGCACTCTGTGTATTAAACTCGTTCGTTATGCATATTATTATTTAAAAAAAAAGACATAAAAATTCAGATGTTTGATAAATTTAGCACATTCACATAATGAACAACAAGTTAGTATTCACTGTGCTGTGCGCACGATTTGTATTTATTCAATGTTGCTCTTCGGTCTTTGATTCCTCTAGAACAATTAAGTGGCACGTGGAGATACACAATGAAGCTCCTTTGCCTGCCCACTTGTGGTGCGCCTCTGCTGACGACAGGATCGGCGACGAGCGAGGTATAATAGTGGAGCCGGGCGAAAAATTGACCTGGAAATTCAGCAGACAATACACCACCCAATTCTGGTGCACCATGGATTACAACAATCAGCGCGTAGGCTGGGACGTGTACGTCAGGAACTGGGAGGATGCGCCAGACCCCACCAAATGGGTAATCATGGCGGATGGCGTATACGACATGTGGCTGAATAGACGTTGGCGTAAGCTATACACATAAACATCAACATAATTTTTATTTAGCTACGGCTAGCCAGCTCGCCCACAAGTCACCGTCTGAACACACTACGGCCTTCGGTGAAAGTTTTGTTTTTAATTAATCCAATAGCTTACTAATGTAACGTATAAATACTATTCATTCTTAATAATAACTAAACTAGGACTTAGATGTCGGCTAAGGTGCAAGTTGGATTCTGGCGACACGCAACAGCAGACGACGTGTCGTCGCTTCATGTCGTTGCGTCCTGTAGCTGCAGTCAAGATTTCAAACCCGACTGCAGGCTACAACAGCAGATGGCATCCAGTTGGTTCCGAATGTTCCGTGAAACAAGATGTCTGAGGTGTTTGATAATAGTGATCGCAACTTATTTTATATTTTATTAGAAGAGTAAGGTGACGATGAAGACCTATTTTTACTATACAGAAAAAGACGAAGAGCCACACGTTCTATGCTTAAATGGAGAGGTAGTGAGGGATCTTATTTAAAGAAAATCAAAAAACGTTTAAAAAGCAATATGGAAGAACTTAGAGAGTATTGTCGATTAAATGAAAAAACAGTTTGAATTCATATTAAGTTTAATCCAATAAAAAATCGAACCAAAGAAAAGAAATTCTATAAATGCTGAACAAAAACTATTTTAAATATAGGCCACCTAATTTATCAGTTTGTCTTCTACAGAATCGGAAAAATTGATTGTGAAAAGTAACTAACTCGACGTGTTGTTGCTCCGACGTCAGCGACACTACTAATCTGTGGTTGACGACGCTGTCAGCCGACTCACTAGCTTCAGCTAGCTACGGAGGGAATTTCATAGAAATACATAGAAACTAGTAGTGTCGCGACGACACGTCGCCTGCTGCCGCTGCGTGTCGCCAGGTTACAACTTGCACCTTTAAAGTTTACTAGACAACCTCCTTATTGGTAATAACCTTGTTGGCTATAGAAGCTCATTGGTGTAAAAAGAAATTCATACAATATACAAATTGACTTTATACAATTCGAATTCAAAATATCTTTATTATATCGATATAAACTCCGCGAAGAGACCAATAAATTCCATTACTCTTAAAGCAGTGTTTAAATAAAATCTAGTTCATTAGTCCAATAGGTCGACGAGCAACAAAGATTTTATAGCAGGATGTTTTTCACAATATCTATGAAACTTAATGAAAGTCTTACTAGAATTTTATTTTACTTCCGTATTTACTGCAGACTTTTACAGTAATTACTTACTCTTGCTTAGACTTTCGCTTGCCAAAGACCAAAAGAGAAAAGCATGCTGTGACTCTCGAAACACCTAATATAGCTACGCGCATATGAGTGATGGTATGTATCTTATAGATTTTTTATATACTTCGATATATATTATACCTATCAGGTAGCTAAATGGTGACAGTTGAACTATCGATAGGCTATCGATTAACAATAAATATTGGCCTATCCAGCGGCAACACTACTTCAAAGAATTTCTTAAATAAGTTTATAACATTAAGCCTCGCTTATGAGGCCTCGCTTGATTTAAACCTCTGTTGCAGTGAGAACGATTTCTTGTCTGTTTATAAGCTAGGAGTAACAATACAATTTTGTGCTACACGGAAGAACACTGTCTGTGTGCCTAAAATTCCTACTGTACATATAAAAGCAAGCAAGGCAGATTTCACTCCAACTAACGTACATACATAACATCACGCCCATAATCCTCGAAGGGGTAGGCAGAGTCGCCTACACAATCGCACACCCAAAACCCGATATACAATTAGTCGCCTTTTATGACATGCTAGGCAAGAACCATTTTGAGCAAACCTGATTGTGTACGCACCAGAAACCAATTTAAAATTAAATATGTAAAAAAATATTTTAAAGTTACAATACACCTGCCTACCTAACTTCACGCGTTTTAATCGCAAGTAATGAAAGCTTCTATAATAACGAAATGGATCGAATGGGAAGTCTTACAAAATATATTCAATTGAAATAAGTAAAAACACGTGTAAGCAAATAAGGCACCTTTAGGTTTATATGAAAATCAAATGACTTTCATATAAACCTGAAGGTGCCTTATAATTATTTTCATTTAAAAATATATATATTTTTTGCACTCTTATAAATTTTTAACTGTGCCAAATTACATACTTTTCTACCTGCGTAACTTTCCTAAACTCCTTCCTTACCTACCAAAAAATATCCAAAGTTATGCATGCTTCACGTATTAATTATTAGACTGGACAACAGCACATACATTGCTGATTTCATATTCAGTAGCTTAGGCCAGGGATTCCTAAACTTTATAGGTAACGGAACACAAACAACAAATAACTTCGACAGGCCCGTTGGTCGAGTGGTCAGAGACCCTGGCCACGAAACCAAGGGTCGCGGGTTCGAATCCCGCTAGGGGCAAATATTTCGTGTGATGAACATGGATATTTGTACTCGAGTCATGGATGTATTTAAGTATGTCTATCCGTTCACCTAGTATCCATAGCACAAGCTTATAAGCTTAGTTTGGGACTAGGGAATTGGTGTGCCAGTCTGAAGAATTTATTTATTTATTTATTTAACTTAATCAGTGTTTCCACAAGATAGGACAAAACCAACGTGTGTAAAGCACCTAGGTAAGCATTGATTGCTTTAATCCATTCCGTTATGCTTGCAATCGATAGGAAACAGTAGATATATAAATTCAGAAGGTACGTTTAGCATATTCGCAGAATGATCATCCATTGTCTGTGCGCTGCGCTGTGCGCGCAGCTTTTATTTGTTTCATGTACTTACCTCAAAAGCGAGCGGTGGTAGCTCAATGGTTAGGACACGCGCCTCTTAACCGAGGAGTGCGGGTTCAAACCCGGGCACGTACCTCTGGATTTTTCAAGTCTATGTACGTATTTATACCACTAGCTCGACGGTGAAGGAAACATCGTGATGAAACCTGCAAATTCAAACAACTTTGGATTTGTAACCATGATCCAAAAATTGTCTGGTTCCCCTTTTTTAGGGTTACGAAAGTCAGATCGGCAGTCGCTTCAATGTAATTACCAGGCTCGCTAAATCGTGGATCATGGTCTAAGCGGACCCCGTCTAAGCACGGGACATAACGCTAGGAAGATGATGTACTTACCTCAAAAATAAACTCGCGCGAGAGGCGAGGTGATCTACAACGAGGCTCGACTCCCTGTCCGTTTGTGGTGCGCCTCCGCTAATACCAGGATCGGCGACAAACGGGGCGAGGTGGTGCTGCCCAAGCAAGCGAAATCGTTTAACTTCTTAGAAACCTATAACGCCCAGTACTGGTGCACCATAGAGTACAACAAACAGTGCGTCGGTTGGGACGTGTACGTCTGGAACTGGAAAGACGCGCCGAACCCCACGCATTGGATTATCAAGAACTGGGGCGTGTTCGACAAGTGGAAAAATCGTATGTCGGTTAAACTAAAACCGGTAAAATACTACGGTATCACAGCGAGGACACTTTAATGATAACTTCAGAGCAAATGAAACAAAAACAATCAACACTGAATTAAATCGACGAGGAAGACATCGCAGGCGTTCGCAAGAACGTTCAAGAACTTACTATAATGAAAACCTTCTACTTCAAATCTTTCGATATACCAAACTCAATTCATTTTTTTTAATTTTTAACACAGATATAGAGAGAACGAGATTAAGTTTTGATATTTTGAATTACTTCCGTTCCTATGAAAATATGGAGATATAATATAGCCTATGTTACTTTTAATAAATTAAGCCAATACAAAGCTTTATTACTTATAATAAAGCTTTGTATTGGTGAAAGAAAGGATGAAACCCATAAAATATGCAAACGTTAGGTTGACTATATTTTTCCCGTCACAAATCTTGGGAAGGCAGGTATATATAAACAGGTCAATCGATATTAGTAACTTGCACCGGTGTTAATTTTTTCGTCAATGAAAATATCGGCTTCATCTGCTAATAATGCAACAACTTGCATTATTTGCACTTTGATATCTTAATTTTTTTGAAAATAGCTTAAATGGTTTTACTTTTCCTTTATTGTAAAATGCTGCCGTGTAATCGCAACCTGTAAACGCATGGAAGGCGGGAACACTTTGGCATAATTTGAATCCTAACTACAATGCTAAATCGGTGCAATTAATGCAATCAACAGGTTGGTTATCAGTTTGTTTTTATTGCCTGGTGACCTGTAGCACAGGCTTCTCTACGAAACTTATTTCAGGCGCCAGTCCCTCACATATTGGGCTAAGACCACTCTGTTATAATTAAGTCTTGTCTGTAACTTGCAAGTGCCTAATTGTGAAGGGAAAATAAACATATTTTTTTATTTTATTTTATTATTGCTGAACCGACAAGCCAAATTTCTAAATCAGAAATTTTGCGTATTTCCTAACTAAATAATCAAAACATCAGTATCGGAGGCTTTAATTAAAATTCTTGAGCCTGGTTCCGCTTTATAAGCATGGAAAATAATCCTCGTATCTGCATCTTCGTGAAAATAATGAAATAATTTTTAATAAACTTTAATTCTTAACCAGACCGTTGCAAGTTACTAGTATCGATTTACCTGTTTATACCTGAACCCACGAGTTGTGACGGGAAAGAAATAGTCAACCTAACGTTTGCATATTCTATGGGCTTCATTGATTGGTATGGAATTAGTCTATTAACCAATCCAGTGAAATGTTGTAAAAAATCATTTTTATATTTTTTATTAATCATATTCTGGACTTAATTTTTTACAATATATTTATTGACATATTTAATTGAATATAAAATATTTTTCATCCATTAACCAGCTCCGTGAAGGTCGTTCTATGGTGGGATTCTATACTATACTGGATAGATTTAGTATTTTCTATGCAAAACAAATTTGCCGTACATAAGTACCGAACAGATTAATGCGACCTTTGTCCCGAAACAACATTGGTAATTTTGAGAAAAAAATAACAACGAATACCTACCATGTTAACGGAATAAATGTTAAAGCGAAACCATAAGGCGCTGCGCACACGCCGAACTACTTTCGCTTAGCTACTTAGCCGCTCTACTGCTTTTATGAGAAACACTAGCTGTGCCTGCGATTTCACCCATGTTTATGGATAAGTATAATATGTCGTAGCGTGATTTTATATAGCCTAGCCTTACTTGATAAATGGACTATTCATCACAAAAATACTTTTTCAGTTTGTACCACTGGTTTCCGAGATTACCGCATTCAATCAACCAAACAAACTGTTTAGCTTTATATATTAACTAGCTGTGCCAGCGGTGTCACCCGCGTTTATGGTTAATATTATAAAGACTATTTCCGTCATACATGATTTCTATGTAACTTTAACCATTAAGCCTGCACACGCGACGGAAGCTTAAATAATGGAGTAACTTCTCCCTTTTTCCCAACATTTCCCTTCACTACTCTACTCCTATTGATTGTAGCGTGATGAAAAGTATACTATAACCTGCCCAGGAGTATGAAGAATAATTGTACCAAGTTTCGTTAAAATCCGTCGAGTAGTTTTTGTTTCTATAAGGAACATACAGACAGACAGACAGACAGACAGACAAAAATTTTACTGATTGCATTTTTGACATCAGTATCGATCACTAATCACCCCCTGATAGTTATTTTGAAAATATATTTCATGTACAGAATTGACCTCTCTACAGATTTATTATAAGTATAGATAACATAGAGTATAGATTTAATCAAATAACTTTTATCAATGCATACAAGATAGGAAAATACAATCGTGCGTAAAGCACGATTGTATTTAAGCAGGTAAGCCTTGATTGCTTTAATCCATTCCGTTACGCTTGCAATCGATAGGAAACAGTAGATATATAAATTCAGAAGTTAAGTTTAGCATATTCGCAGAATGAACATCCAGTGTCTGTGCGCTACGCTGTGCGCGCAACTTTTGTTTGTTTCATGTATCACGAAAATAAGCAAGCACGAGAGGCGTGTGGCGATCTACAATGATGGTCTCCTCCCTATCCGCTTATGGTGCGCCTCCGGTACCACCAAGGTCGGTGAGGAGGAGGGCACAGTGGTGCTGCCCAGACACTCGGTATACTGGACATTCGTAATAACCTTTCACGCCCAATACTGGTGCACCATGGAGTACAACAAACAGTGCGTCGGGTGGGACGTGTACGTGTGGAACTGGCAAGACGCGCCGAACCCAACCGAGTGGATTATCAAGGACTGGGGCGTGTTCGACAAGTGGAGGAATCGTATGTGGGTTAAACTAAAACCGGTGAAATACTACGGTATGACAGCGAGAACGCTTTTATGATAATATTGTAGCAGACAAAAGAAAACAATAAAAAACTGTAATACCTATATCGGCGAGGGAGACATCGCAGGCGTCGGCAAAAGCATGACTTCAGATGACCAAATAATACATTGTGAACTCACTATAATAAAAACCTTCTACTTAAAGTTTTTCGGCATTTTATTGTATTTATGTGATTTTTAACATAGATATAATTCCATATAATAACATAACATAGATATAATTATATGTAACCTTATATGTAACCACCTTTTGTAACACAGTTTCTGGCAATAAAAAACATTCTATTCTATTCTATTCTATTCTATGACTCAAAATAAAAAGCTCAAATTTAAAATACTCTTTATCTATATAGGCTTCAAAAAGCACTTATAAATAGTCAATTCAAATAGAATAGAAAACATTACCACCGGTTCGGAAGGTAGCCTCTGTCGAGATGAAACCGGCAAGAAGCTCGATAGTTACTCTTTTAAATGCCAAAATGTACAATTTCGTGATAAATAATCTACACTTACTAGGTAACACTGCAGGTGAACACTTCATTATGAAGTTAAACATATATGCTTGTCATTTAAAAGTCGTCAATCTTATAATAGCCCTTACTCAATAAAAGCGCTTTAATGCACAATTTGAACTTATGTGAATGCTAATAGACATCCTGGAAGTTTATTTAATATTTTATTACTTAGACCAATAAATTAATTACCACTCTTCTGGAGTCCCTGGTTTGAATCAGCAAGTTTGTGTTTATTTACATACATACATACTTAACATCACGCCCATAATCCCCGAAAGGGTAGGCAGAGTCGAAAGGGCATCAAGCCCCTTCAACCACATTCAGCCAAAAATAAAGCCAGGCTGGGTTAGATGGAAAATTGTGAAAAAGCAGTGACAAGCGGCCAACCTGTGTCGCTTACACGTTGGTGTGTGATTACACACCCGAAACCCGATATACCATTAGTCGCCTTTTACGACATGCTAGGAAAGAACCACAGTTGGCATATTCTTTTTAAGTCCCAGACCAACATGGGATAGTGAGCTGGATTGGATGAAAAGCTGTGAAAAAGGAGTGACTAGTGGCTAGCTCGTCGCCTACTCAGCCACATACCCAAAAGCCCGTAAACCATTAGTCTCTTACGGCAAGAACCACAGTTGGCACATTATTTTTTTTTTGTCCCAGATCAATATGAGCCAAGTTTTAGACCAACATGGGACTCCCAAACCAACATGGGACAATCAATGTTTGTATATATAAATAATACAATCTAAAATAAGCTAGGAAGGAATACAGTTGGCACATCCTCTTTAAGTCCCAGACCATCATGGGACAAAAATTTTTTGTTGACATCTTAATAGGAACTAGTTTGTATGTAAATTTCAAGTTATTTCTTATCTGCTAAGGAAGCGTTTAATCGTGAGCGTCAAAATGACGGGTGTACTTCTCAGATTAGCCTAAACATATTGTCGATATTTGGTACCTTCTGTGTACTTTTACGTACCTCTTCTTAAAATCTGTGTACCTACGTCCATACAAAGATATTTTGAATATTAGGTACACCGGCCATCTTGACGTCAGAAACGCGGGTATACTGTAAACCCATACATGTAAATTAATAACTGTTTAAGTAGATTTGGTACCTCTTGTGTACCTGCAGAAACAAGCATTAAACAAATAAAATACGGTATACTTTCTGGGAAAATGAATAAAAAAAAAAAAAAATTTGATTGCTTTAATCTATTCCGTTACGCTTGCAATCGATAGGAAACAGTAGATATATAAATTCAGAAAATGCACATTCAGTTTAGTACATTCGCACTATGGACATCAAATGTCTGTGCGCTGTTCTGTGCACGCAACTGTTCGTTTCGTATAGCTTAAAACCAAGCAAGAATGAGTGGCGCATCGAGATCTACAACGATGCTCCGCTCCCTGTCCGCTTGTGGTGCGCCTCCGGTCACGGCAGGATCGGCGACAAACGGGGCGTCGTGTTACAGACCGGACACACGTTAGCCTGGGACTTCTACAGACGCTTTCTCACCCAATACTGGTGCACCATGGAGTACAACAAACAGTGCGTCGGCTGGGACGTGTACGTCCACAACTGGTCCGGTGCGCCGAACCCCACCCAGTGGATTATTAAGGACTGGGGCGTGTACGACAAGTGGGAAAATCGTGTTTGGGCCAAACTAAAACCAGTAAAATTTTACGGTATAACAGCGAGGACGCTTTTATAATAACTTCGGAGCAATCGAAATAAAAATAATCTAAAATTAAAGTATAATATGCTTTAATTTTGCCAGGAAGACATCGCAGACGGTTCAAGCAAAAGACATGACTACAATACTAGTGTGGGAACCAACACTCCTGTGTGAACTGCCAGACGTGCTCTCTCAGAGACTTTCTGAATATTTTCATAAAGGAACGCAGAAATGCACCATTCACCATGTTTCCAGCGTTCACTCTTCTCTCAATATCACTGTCACACTTTCCCTCTCTTGTAAACTTAGTTCCCAGATATATACGTACGACCTCATTCACTTGTTCTACTTTACACATGACCACAAATGACCTAATTAAACCATGAACTCACTACCTACATATAATAAAAACGTCCTATGAAAAATTTTTCGCTGAAGCACACTAAATGTATGGAATATAAAGAGATTAAAATTAATATCGATATTTTGAATTATTTTAATCCGCCGCCGTATAGATGCCTCAGGTAGGACCTTGCTTTTTCTGTTGACCAAGGGGAATACACCTTCCCGCCGAAGCTGAGGGGAATCAGCATGGTGTGTCCGACTCCCGGGGCTCTTAAGATGATAGGAGGACCCTGCTCCGCCCAAGGTGGTAGTATGCGGGGTATAAGGACTCTATATATTATATAGAACTAGCTGACCCGGCTCATTTGTAACGCCCCGTTCTCGGATTTTCAATACCCATTTTCTTTTTCATGCAACTTTTATATAACTTTTCTTTTATAAGAACTTTAACTTGATAATAATTTGACTGGCCCGTTGGTCGAGTGGTCAGAGACCCTGGCCACGAAACCAAGGGTCGCGGGTTCGAATCCCGCTAGGGGCAAATATTTCGTGTGATGAACATGAATATTTGTACTCGAGTCATGGATGTTTATAAACGTATTTAAGTATGTCTATCCGTTCACCTAGTAGCCATAGCACAAGCTTAAGCTTAGTTTGGGACTAGGGAATTGGTGTGCCAGTCTGAAGAATTAATTTTTTATTATTATTAATAACAAACAACTGAAAAAGAGTTGTCGAAATCGGTTCAGCTGTTCCCGAGATTTGCGACATTCAGCGATTATTTTTTATATTATAGATAGAGTCAGTACAAAAATATAACTAACTAATATAATTATTAACATTGTTCCATGTTGGTCTGAAGCTTAAAAAAAATGTGCCAACTATGTTTCTTGCCTAGCATGTTGTAAAAGGTGACTAATGGTATATGAGGTTTGGGTGTGTGATTATTATGTAGGCGACGAGCTAGCCACTTGTTACTACTTTTTCATAATTTTCCAACTCAGTTTTATTTTTAGCTATACGTGCTGCACCTTCGGGGATAATGGGAGTGATGTTATGTATTGTCCTTGCTTCCTACTTCCTTCCGAACCGCTATCTTTCAAACAAGTTCATCGTTCGACGCGCACTTCGTACGCTGCTCCCAATATAGCTCGTTCAAGGAGCGGGAGCCCGATGCTCTATAATGATTCCGCCACGATCCCTTAGTGAAATTGTGCAGAGATTTCTTAGGGAAAGCTCTGTACGTATCTTCAGCTCTAACTCCTTTACTCCCTCGGTCTAGCTATTTGCGTATTAATATATAATTACAATAAATTTTAAAGGTAACATATAAAAACAAAGTATCTTAGATATGTCTTTTTCTTCAATTTATATGGATCATCATATTCCTATCGTTATGCCCAGTGCTTAGTCAGAGTCCGCTAAGACCTGATGGTCTTCATCATCCAGGACTTAGTGTTCGAAAATAAAATTAAAGCGACTGACTATTATCACTAGCAATGGATATGGAAGAAAAAATGATTTTGAAAAGTATATACATACATACATAACATCACGCCCATAATCCCCGAAGGGGTAGGCATAGTCAAGGGGGCAGCATGCCCCTTCAACCACATTCAGCCAAAAATAAAGCCGGGCTAGGTTAGATGGAAAATTGTGAAAAAGCAGTGACAAGCGGCTAACCTGTCGCCTACAAACAAGCCTATAAGTATATACCTATATGCCCAAAAAAAAAAATCAAAACTGTTTCTGAGGACTTTCGAATAAATGGTTTATTGACTCGAGTATGAAGCAAATGAGATGTCCAAAACTCATTCAATTCTTTCTGATTGTCTCTTCAGGGAATTGGCGTGAAGTTAATCATTTACATATCTCAGTATCTATCACCTTTGTGTACCGGTATAGACTGCTTTAGGCAAATAAAGTGAGGAAAAATAAAAAGGCGATTGCTTTTCCCTTCTTACCACTTGGCATGAAATTCCATTTATCAGCAAATAATAAATAATAAATAAATAAATAAATTCGCCAGACTGACACACCAATAATATGTTTTTCATCTTAGATTTAAATAGTAAACCAGCTTGTAAGGTCGACCTAGGTCAGCACTGATTGATTTAATTCGTTCCGTTATGCTTGCAATCAGTAGGACACAGTAGATATATAAATTCATATGCCCGCTAAGTTTAGCACATTCGCATGATGAACATCACGTGGCTGCTAACTGCGCTGTGCGCGCTCCTTTTATTCGTTCCATGTTGGAACTTTAAAAATGGGAAGGGGTGGTGGATCGTGGAGGTCTTTAATGACACTCCACTTCCTGTCCACTTGTGGTGCGCCTCCGCTGAAAACAGGATCGGCGACGAGCGGGGCATAGAAGTGAGTCCCGGTGACAAGTTAACTTGGAAGTTCTGCAGGCACTACACCACCCAATTCTGGTGCACCATGCAGTACAACAACCAGTGCGTTGGCTGGGACGTGTACGTCAGTAACTGGGACGACGCCCCGAACCCCACCAGGTGGTCCATCAGGGACTGGGGCATCATCGATTTGTGGAATAATCGACTTTGGCGTAAACTAAAACCATCAATATACTATTCTCAAACAGCGAGGCAGCTTGAATAATAAATTCAGTGCAAACTGGTGTCTGCACTGGTGTCCGTGATTTTATCGAGATGAAATTTTATTAAAATAATAAAAAGCAAGTATCGTCATAGCAAA
Source organism: Glyphodes perspectalis (assembly GCA_951394215.1). Lineage (NCBI taxonomy): Eukaryota > Metazoa > Arthropoda > Insecta > Lepidoptera > Crambidae > Glyphodes > Glyphodes perspectalis. The sequence goes on from OX596221.1 coordinate 1,810,345, forward strand.
TTTTATAAATAAAGAGTTGTATTCCAGTGCAATAATTTACAAAACGTAATTTAAAAATGTTGCGTTGCGTTATGACTAGAAATAATAACAACGGGACTAAAAAGTAGTGACAAATGGCTAGCTCGTCGCCTACACAATCACATACCCAAAACCCGATATACCATTAGTCTCCTTTTACGACATGCTAGGCAAGAAACATAGTTGGCACATCCTTTTCACATATTTTACTATTTTCACATATTAATATTTGTCAAAATTGTTAAACTAATCAAAAAGGATACGGTGATTTTATGTAAAAAATACAGTAAGATGCTTTATTGAAAATAAGTGTTCCCTAAGACACATACAAAAACAAAACGTCCTTATTGGGTTGATTCCGAGTCTTCAAATCGGTCGCGCTTATGACATGTCTGCATATTATTTACGTGATAATATTAGTATTAATTCTAAACAAAATAATTTCAATCAGGATTCAAAATAAAATAAATAAAAAAGTATATTTAACTACCCTAGTTTTTTTTTAATTGTAATAAAATCTAATGGGTGTCATAAGGGCGCATAACTATTAACGTCAAAATTAAAAGTGTCACGGAACTCATCTTCTATGAAATCAACTATAGTTCGTGTTTGCGACTTTTCCCACAGTAAACTTCATAAAAATAAAACCGAAAACGGTGTCATAGCAAATTACGCAAATAAAAACAAAAACGTTGTATTCCAGTCCAAGCATATAAAGCGTGATATTAAACTATACTATCTTGAATAAATAGAAATAATACTAATTTTCACGATGGAATAATCTAACGGGACTAGTCGCGATATGCATGATGTAGATGTAGTACATAAGTACGTACTTACAGCTTGAAGTTTCTGCCGTGACCTTGGTCACAAGCAGCGTTAGTTATGTTGTCGAGTCTGTTCATCGTCAAACTGTAACTACTCATGTACTGCATAATGCATGTCGCGTGTAGTCCCGTCACTATTATTTCTACTATTTATAAAACGTTTTTATTCCATTGCTTAGGCAAAGTAGTTTATAAGCATGATTCCTGCTGTCCACAGAAAATCTAGCCTCTTTGATAAGAGATAACACGGGAAAACTTATGACAATAGGGTATTTGACTAAATTACTAACTAACTAACTAAACTTTACGCCACTCCCCTAGCGGGGTAGGCAGAGAGAAATTACTTATGTTACTATAATATTTTTTCTGCCTATTGTAACTGAAATGGAATTCTGTAGAATTTTAAAAAGGCCATGGCGTGTAGAACGCGGTCGTTGATTGCTTTAATACGTTCCGTTACGCTTTCAATCGATAGAAAACAGTCAATATATAAATTCGTGTGCGCATCAAGTTTAGCACATTTTCACCATGAACATCACGTGGCTGTTCACTGCGCTGTGCGCGCAAATTTTAATAGTTCCGAATTGGAGCTTAGTACATTTCAAGAAGTGGAGTGTAGAGGTCTACAATGACGCTGCGCTCCCTGCCCTCTTGTGGTGTGCCTCCGCAAACGACAGGATCGGCGATCAACGGGGCATAGTGGTACCGCCCGGTGACAAGCTTAACTGGACCTTCTACAGACACCACACCACCCAATTCTGGTGCACCATGAACTACAACAAACAGTGCGTCGGCTGGGACGTGTTCAGCAGTAGCTGGGACGTCGACGACGGGATGACCAACCCCGTCAGATGGTCCATCAGGGACTGGGCCATCCTCGATTTGTGGAAGAATCGTGTTTGGCGCAAACTAAGACCATCTAAATACTATGCCCAAACGATTACTCACACAATATTTTAAATTAGCTTTGCATTCATGGATCTCTTACACTTTTTCTATACATACGTACATAACATCACGCCAATAATCCCCGAAGGGGTAGACAGAGACTTCAACCACATTCAGCCAAAAATAAAGCCGGGCTGGGTTAGATGGAAAATTGTGAAAAAGCAGTGACAAGCGGCGAACCTGTCGCCTACACAATCACACACCTAAAACCCGATATACCATTAGTCGCCCTTTACGACATGCTAGGCAAGAAACACAGTTGGGACATCCTTTTTAAGTCCCAGACTAACATGGGACAATGGGCTGGGTTAGATGGAAAATAGTGAAAACTTTTCTAAAATAAAAATATCTTCAGTTTCTCCTTGGAACACCAGGTATCTGCCGAAATCTTACAATACTTTTTACAAACAAATAAAAGGACGGAGAGACCGACAGACGGAAAGTCAAATAATTTTGTTATAAGTACCGTATGTACTCTAAAAACATTTATTTTATACCGTAATTTTGATATTACAAATATATATTTTTATCATCAACGGGGAAGTCTTTCTTTTTTTATATGCTGTTTTGCAGATAATATAGCATTGGATTGAGGGTGACATTGTTTTTTTTTTGTAACACTGATTTCTTTTTGTCGTTGGTATCACGCAAAATTATCTATGACTTGATGGTATTAAACAATAACCAAATCGATCATACGTCTTTCTTTATTTTCATAAAGATTAAAGTTCAGTATAATAAAATAAAAAATAAATTGGTGGAAAATCAATAAATAACGATATGAAGTCGGTTAAAAACTATAGCCACTGGGCCGGAGGGTAAGCTGGGCCACGTCGGAGCGGTTCGCGCAGTGCGTGCGGCGATCTTAATTCTGCAGTCAATGTTTGATATATACCAGTCTACGCCAAAGATGATGTTCCCACGTGTCGTATACACCATGGTCGGTGATGAGCCAGCTCGTGGGGTTCGGCACGTAGTAGTCCCAGTCAGTATCGAACACGTCCCAGCCGAGGCATACGTAATTGTAGTCGATGGTACACCAGTACAGGGTGGTTGACTGTACGTTGAAAGACCAACGTAGCGTGTCGTTGGGTAACAACCATATGCCTGTCTCGTCGCCGATCCTGCCGTCAGCGGAGGCGCACCACAGGTGCGCAGCTAGTGTGCCTTGGTTGACGATTTGTACGGTCCAATTCGGCGATAAAGAAAAGCTCGAACATTGAACGAATAAAAGGAGTGCGCATAGCGCCGTGAATGTCCACTTGATGTACATGATGTGAATGCGCTTAACTTAACGCGTGTCAACATTTTTATATCTAAAGTTTTTTACTGATTGCGAGCATAGCGGAACGTATTAAAACGGATAAAAGCGCACTTAAATATCTTCTACCCACTTTGGGTTTTTTTTTATTTAATCTTATGAATACTTTTTTCACACATTTCCATCCAACCCAGCCCACTGTCACATGTTGGTCTGGGACTTAAAAAGAATATGCCAACTGTGGTTCTTACCTAGCATGTCGTAAAAGGCGACTAATGGTATATCGGGTTTTGGGTGTGTGATTGTGTAGGCGACAGGTTAGCCGCTTGGCACTGCTTTTTCACAATTTTCCATCTAACCCAGCCCGGCTTTATTTTTGGCTGAATGTAGTTGAAGGCATGCTGCCCCATTCACTCTGACTACCCCTTCGGTGATTATGGGCGTGATGTTACATTTTATAAATACACAGTTAATGTTTTTTTCGTTAAGTGTATTTTTTAATTTAGGAGACTTTTAATCTAAAGACAATCAAGAATGGAAACATATTACTTTGTGAGGCAAAAATATTGCCAATAAAAGTACAATTCATTTAACGACCGTCGGCTCACCTAGTTTGTTTCATTAAAGTAGTAAGAGATATAGGGTATAAAGAATGGCACGCAATCAAAATGAAAAATTTGATTCAAAAATATCAGTGAGTTGTAGCACTAACGAATGTTTTACCTTCAACAGGAAAAATGTTCATTGCAAGTAAACGTAGCTTGAAATAAAAACACCATTTGAACCTATAGAAATAAAATACATTAAAGTAAAATTGGAATGAAAAATACAATTGGTTTATTTATCCGATTGACATGTCAAATTGTTCCAATGAATAAATTAAATTGTAAATTCATAAATACTCTAAAACCGACTGGACACGTGCGTGAGGAAATCAAACAGTTTTGTGCGCGCGTGTGCTGCAGGAACAGAATATATAATATAATACTTAGATTAATTTTATAGATACTGTACTGACTTAACTGCCACCAAAGGTGTTTAACTGGATCTCATTGGCTGGAGTCAGTGGAGGGACTGTATTTTAAAGTTGCATATTTCCACTGAGCTACGCGTACCGAGGGAGCTTACTGATAGAACCAGTACCATTTTGTGGCGGCTATAGACATCTGTGAAATATATATAAGCGTATATACTACTAGTAAGGCACAATATGTAAGTAGACATACGTATACTGAGCCAATATAAAAAAAACGGTTCAAAGAAGCCAAAGGAATTTGACTGGAAGCTATACATTTACAGCAGTTGCTCGGCAGTACCATCGAGGGTATTATTTAGAATGAAGGCTCAGCTCATTATTTTTATGGCCATTACCGCCACGGTGGTCGGTATGTATGTCTATCACCCGAAGACGACGAGCACAACGCCGGAACCAGATTACGTAAAGATAATCCCGTGCGACCAACGCAATAGACACTGTGGATCAGATCCTCTTTGGTTAAACGAGGATCTGACACATTTCAATTTCCGTTGGTGAAATTTGGAGAAAGAAGAAGAGAAATGCACACCGGAGGATAGTGAGGTGATACTTCGAGCAAGGCATTCTTTGGTGATTTGCGTGGCAATTTTCAACCTTAATATTTTTTCAACTGCCACTTGAAAATTGCCAAGCAAATCACCAAATAATGCCTTGCTCGAAAGCAACGGCTGGATTGAGTGCGCCACATCACCGCGCCGAGCGCAGGCATATTTGGTACGCTGTTTCGAAACAAAAACTGAATTCAAAATGTTTTTTGTTAATTTCTCGAAACTATTTATATGCAATATGTAGTTAAATAACGAATTATGTATTTCAATAAATTTGTGTATTCCTTCTTTTGTTTTCCTTCAAAAGTTCACTTTAGGGCTGACAATTGCAGAACAACTGAGTCATATCCAAAAAAAATGTACTTCAGGAAATAGTCAGGAAAGGGTATTGTCAAGAAATGTTAGAAAATGGTAATTGTACAGGTGTGTTTAGAATAGTAAAAATTCTTCATAATATTCTGTCATCAATTATTTTTATTTATTGTTGGTAGTTATTTAATTAAATCCGCGTGACAAGGCAAATAATTTAGTATATCAGCGATTTTTTTTCTAATAATACGATTTTTTTAATTTATAGTGCTAACATAATATGCGAAAATATGAATATTAATAGAAAAAATCATATTAAAAAAATAGAGTTGCCCTTATTACTAATTTATTATTGTAGGTAGGTACTTATTAATAGATTATTAAATGTTTATCCGAAATAAAACAAAAACTTTATTTTAAAAATGTCGCCTTACGGCTGTCGTCCCATTGCATTATGAACTTAGCCTTACCATGATTTTCAATTTACTGACGTCAGGAAGTCAAGAAATTGTATCAGGAAATTGACGTTCCATAATCGTACTTTTCTAATAACTTGTCAAATTGTTGAATTATTAACTTACGCATGATATTATTTCATGAAATAGTATATTTATTATGTAAAGCAATACATAACATGTTTCTTACTCACTTTTTTCCTCAATCCAATAGCGTCAGTATATAGGTAACTTTTTTATCCACATACCGAACACGATCTAAATTCATCATTAATCCATTTAAAATGTCACGAAAACAAAAATAGCGGCGGTGTAGCAATTTGTCTATGGTGCATGCCAGTGTTGCCATCTACATTTTCATAAAGCTACCAGGGTTCTGTTGTAAAGCAAAAGTTGAATTTTGCGTCATTAAATTGGTGTCAGGAAATGGTTTGATTGGTTCGGACAAATAGTTAAATACGTTTCTTTATAGTTATTTATGTAATGTATTAATTAATGGTCGTGATATTAATGGGTTTAATCATTTTTAATTTGTTTAGTTCGTTTAGATGAACAGAGTAATAGCACATTTTTGGTAAAATAAATTTTTAATAGTTAAAAAAAGTTGAGGACACCCCACTTTTGTCAAAATTATGACATTTTTATGAAACAAAATTTTATTTTTTACTAGAATTTATTTAAAAATAACTCAGTTTTAGTATTAATTGTTTATTTTAGCATGTTGTTATACAATTGAAACAACATTCAGAATATTTTTTGTAAAAATTATTAAGATAATCCTAAAAGACAGTAGCCACAGTAAAAATGTACATTTTTTTTTAATATGACTCAACTATTTCCAAGACACCTTACGGGAAATATTTAATTAACATGACAAACGGTGATTACAACTCGTTATGTTTTCTCTCCAAATTTCTTCAAACTCCCATTCTACAAACTCCCAGGGAGCCTCTGCATCAGAAAACCCCCTCAGAATACTATGCCGTTTAAATTTTGTTTATTCATGATAAGTTATAATTTTTTTTTACTTATCAGGTACTATTAAAATATAGATTATTCGACTTCCATTTCAATACACTATTTACACATATACAATCTTATTATCAGTAGAGGAAGGGTGTATAATCGTCATAAGTTGAATATTTACTTATCTATTTTCCAAACGGATCCCAGTTCTACCAACATTATTATAGAGTTTTTTGTATAGTTTGAAGAGAAAAAATGTCAAGATAAACATAATTCAGTTTCGGTTTCATTTCTGTAGTATTATATTTTTTAATGTCTGGTACATGCTGTCTAGTTGACAATGTCACTCCAGTTAAGAATGCATTAGCAGAACAACAAAAAATTAGCAAAACCAATAAAAAAGTAATAGTGAAAAAGTAAAGTAGGAAACCTAAGGAATTAACTATCGAAAAAGAGGAAAAAACTTGTTCGAGCAGTAAACTCAACGAAGAATGGGTTCAATGCACACAATGATGATGTGGGTGCATGCGAAATGTGGTGGGAATAAGGATCTATTTTAGTATTGCCCAAACTGCGCCTCCGATGATGACAGTGATGCCAATAGTGACCTGTGACAACGAGGATCGTCATCTGAGACAACCTACTCCTCGACGGGGGTAACTTGTCTTATTCTACATTTATTTGTGATCTTTTAATTATTCATACAAATTAGTACTTTTAAGAAATAAGTGCAAATAACGAAAGCTGATTTACCAAATATTATAATTTTATTAATAAAGAAAAATATGCAATTTTAAAATAAAACATACATACATATATAATTTCACGCCTTTTTTTCCATAGGGCTGGCAGAAATTACTTCCATTTGCTTGTTCAGACCATTGCAACAGTTGTTGAGATCTTGACATACACCTTAAAATAAAATAAAACATGTTTATTTATATTGTATTATAGGATAATTAGTCTACCCTATTTAGCAAACCAGAAAACTGTACAGAATTTTAAAAGAATTGATTACAATTTTTTTACCAAAATGTCTATTGTTTTTAACCGACTTCAAAATAAAGGAGGAGGTTCTCAATTCGTCCTTTTTTTGTATATAGTAAAAATAAACTTGTATAGTAATGGGTACTCTTCAACAAGTATTTCTTATTAGTTCGTGGTTGTTTTATCAACGACCACCTTCATGAAACTGAATCGACATCAAAATTGCCACTATAGACATAAAAATCTAAGGTGTGTGGAACGCCTTTAGGTAGACTTTGATTGCTTTCGATATGTTCCGTTATACTTCAAATAAAAAACAAGATATACCTAAATTCAGTTGCGCCTCTTAGTTGATCGGAGTCACATCATGAATTTGAGGTGGATATTTGCGGTGCTATGCGCGTCACTTTTATTCGTTCCAAGTTGGAGTTTCTTCACGAAGCAGATCGTGCAGGTCTACAACGACGCCCCACTCCCCGCCCACTTATGGTGCGCCTCCGCCAACGACAGGATCGGTGACGAGCGGGGCATACGGGTGAAGCCCTTCGACATGCTGGTCTGGTCCTTCCACTCATTCTACCGGACCCAATTCTGGTGCACCATGAAATACAACAATCAGCGCGTTGGCTGGGATGTGTACGCGTGGGTATGGGACGACGCACCGAACCCCACCAAGTGGTCCATCAGGGCGGATGGCGTGTACGACTTGTGGAAGAACCGTACTTGGCGTGAACTACAAACACCAGAACATATCACTCATGTTCATAATATGTTCGCCCAGCTACGCGACGGACCAGGCGCGGCAAGTCGACGCCGTGAAATGGGCCTATCAGCCGGCTGCAAACACTCCGTCGGCAATCAGTTGCCTTTTTTATTTATTTTTTATCTTTATTTATTAGTTTAAACAGCTTATGGATATTACAATAAAATCTTTATGAGTCGATAAAGTGTATAAAAAATACTCATCATCATCACCTTCCTAGCGTTTCCTTCCTAGCAGCACGGTACATCGTGCTTAGTCGGGGTTTGCATAAACCATGATCCAGGACTTGTTCTGGTTGTGATCATCATCAGATCTTGGCAGATCTGGATTACTACCGATGTAACCTTCGTAACCATAGATAAGAAAACCAAATAATTTGTATCATGGTTTCATCACCATGTTTCCCCACACTGCCGAGTTAGTGGTATAAAAATGTGCATAGATTTTTGTCTCTACACTTTAGTTAGCAAATGTTGTATATAAAATTATTGTATTCCACCTATGAACGTATGTAGTATGTCGTAAAAGGCGACTGATGATATGTTGACTATTGGATTTGTGATTGAGGCTAGCAACTTGTCACTTTCTGTCTTTTCCATTTAACCCAATTCAGTTTTATTTTTAAGCTCTAGGAGCTTGCTACGCCTCTGACTCTTTATAATGTGTCTAATGTATATATATTTTTTTTAAATTGATACAAAATATGATTCTTTTTTTTTTATATATGAGTAGTAGATATATCTACAAAGGGTTCTATTTTCAAAAAGATATGCGTTTTCTGTGACTTTTGATCTTGAATATCATAAGTAACGGATATGAGATTCTAGAACACTAAAAATTTTTAGAATTAAAAAATAAAAATATACACCAATTCAAGATTACCTCTCATTCTATTCAATTTGTAATATGACTAACTTACAAAATCTATCTATATAAATAAAACAAAGTCGTGTTTGTTACACCACTTATAAGTCGAGAACGGCTGAACCGATTTACGTTGTTTTTGATTTGTTGGATTTGTCTTCGTCCAGAATAACAGAATAACTATTAAAAACATTGAAAAATTTACGATAAAACAATATAAAAGCAAAAGTATTTTCTCATATAAAACGGTGGGATTCGTATCTGTCAATGTTAAATGTCAATCGACAAATCAATGTCGATTTTCATTTACTGGGCGATACGAAGTTCGCCGGGACAGCTAGTTAATAATAAATATTAAGGCTAATGGTATTTCATCAGGCCTGTTATATATATCTATGAATTTTCCTATGTTTCATTCATATCTAAGTGAGGTTGATTTGGGCAAGTGACCTAATCAACCTGACCAAAACTTTAGATCTTATTAGTCCAGACAGCGCCACCTAACAATGGAATTTTACCACACATTTAAGATATAAAAAATCGGAGGTGTGTGGACCGCCTTTAGCTAAGCTTTGATTGTTTTAATCCGTTCCATCATGTAATCGTATTGCAATCAGACATCCGCTGGTATACAAATTTAGATGTGCGTTAACTTTAAAACACGAACATCATGAACGTCAAGTGGGTGTTTACTTCGCTGAGTGTGATTCTCTTCATCGTTGACTGTGTCAAGGCGTGGCGTGTCGAGATCTATAACAATGCTCCACTACCTGCCCAGCTGTGGTGCGCCTCCGCGGACGACAAGATCGGCGGTAAGGAGGGTAAAATCGTGAATCCTGGCGGTGTATTGTGTTGGAGCTTCCACAAACTCTACGTCACTCAATTCTGGTGCAGCATGGAATACAATAATCAGCACGTCACCTGGGACGTGCTAGTTGGAAACTGGCACGACGCGCCAAATCCCACCAAGTGGATAATCCAAGACTGGGGCGTGTACGATGCCTGGAAAAATCGTCTTTGGCGTGCAATAAAACCATCAAAATCTTATGCTCTAACGGCGAGAACGCTTTTATAATTAAGGCAAAAACGTAGCGCGTAGAGTAGAGTAAATAAAAAAAAATCCTTTTGCATCACTCTATCTATTGGTGAAAACCGCATCAACATCCCTTGCGTAGTTCAAGAGATCTAAGCGAACAGACAGAAGCGACGACTTTATTTTATACTATTATAATATGCCAAAATCCACCATAGTTCAAACACATTTGAAATAAAAAAATCAAAGAGTAAATTGTTAAACAAAATCTTCCTTTGTTTATGCTCTACAACATCTGAAGAGAGTCAGACTCAATGAATCTAACACAATTCATTAAAAATCTGAAATCATTCCTTTGTAATAAATGCTATTATAGCTTACAAGAATTCCTTAATGATACAAACTTTTAAATTGCTTCAATTTCTCTTGATACTTCCCTATTATTATTATCTTTTAATTAGGTATACATACGTAGGCAGAGTCAAAGGGGCAGCATGCCCCTTCAACCACATTCAGCCAAAAATAAAGCCGGGCTGGGCTAGATAGAAAATTGTGAAAAAGCAGTGACAAGCAGGCCTGTCACCTACACAATCACACACCCAAAACCCGATATATTCATTAGTCGCCTTTAACGACATGCTAGGCAAGAGCCACAGTTGGCATATTCTTTTTTAAATCCCAGACCAACATGGAACAGTGGGCTGGGTTGGATGGAAAGCTGTGAAAAAGGAGTGACAAGTGGCTAGCATGTCGCCTACTCAGTCACATTCCCAAAAGCCCGTAAACCATTAGTCGCCTTTTACGACATGCTAGGCAAGAACCACAGTTGGCACATTCTTTTTTTTTTGTCCCAGATCAACATGAGCCAAGTCCCAGACCAACATGATACATTTTCAATCGGGAGATAAATATATTTTTAAACATGTGTAGGACACTGCCACACCTAACAACGCTGAACCCGCCCAGTGAATCGCAGCTAACGTACGCAGAGCTTCGTGACACAACTCCTCAAAGCATTTTACATTTTATCGTTTGTAAATAAATTAAATTGGTCATAAAAATCTGTTGCTGACTCGCTGGCGATAGTCACATAGGAAAAACAACTTACATTAGTTACATACCATGGATAACATTCATATAAATTGATATGACTTTTTGATACGAAATAATAATACCTACAAATATTCGTAAAAGTATCATCAAGAAAATTTCATACTTTAATAAAGTTATAAAAATTTAAGATTTATCAATCATAAATATATGATTAAAAATGAAAACGAAAAGTTTCATGCCAACAGAAGAAATAAATATCACTGCGCATGCGATTGTTATTTTGATGAAAATAGATTCACGAAAATCTTGATAGTAGAGCTGCACTTATGAATCGATGTTGTTATTAAATTTTGTCGCAAAGAGAACAATTTACTTGTAGTTCGTTATATTATTAAGTTTCAATTAAAAATCAATGTATTTATTTAAGTACTAGCTGTGCCAGCGGTGTCACCCGCGTTTATGGTTAATATTATAAAGACTATTTCCGTCATACATGATTTCTATGTAACTTTAACCATTAAGGCTGCACACGCGACGAAAGCTTAAAAAATGGAGTAACTTCTCCCGTTTTCCCAACATTTCCCTTCACTACTCTGCTCGTATTGATTGTAGCGTGATAAAAAGTATACTATAACCTGCCCAGGAGTATGAAAAATAATTGTACCAAGTTTCGTTAAAATCCGTCGAGTAGTTTTTGTTTCTATAAGGAACATACAGACAGACAGACAGACAGACAGACAGACAGACAAAAATTTTACTGATTGCATTTTTGGCATCAGTATCGATCACTAATCACCCCCTGATAGTTATTTTGAAAATATATTTCATGTACAGAATTGACCTCTCTACAGATTTATTATCAGTATAGATGGAGGCTCCAAAGCAGTACTTATTAAATGCCTAGGCCTAAAAAAAGAACTTTTGAATACCACCATCACCAATTACTTTTATCAGTAATATGTTTGTTTCAACAAGTAATGAAGCTTGTACTTTAATACGGTTAAGATAAATAAATAAATAATATAAATAAATTCTCCAGACTGACACACCAATTCCCTAGTTCCAAACTAAGCTTATGCTTGTACCATGGATACTAGGCGAACAGACATACTTAAATACGTTTATAAACAACCATGAATCGAGTACAAATGTCCATGTTCATCTCACGAAACATTTGCCCCTAGGGGGATTCGAACCCGACCCTTGGTTTCGTGGCCAGGGTCTCTGACCACTCGACCAACGGGCCAGTCGAGATGAAATCCTACTAATATTATAATCGCGAAAGTTCGTGAGGATGTATAGTTGTTTGATACTCTTTCACGCAAAATCTACTGAATGGATTTTAATGAAACCTTACAATAATATAGCTTATAAATACACCCGAACAACCTAAAGGCTATGTTTTATCGATGTACCATGCAAACGAAGCCGCGGGTAGAAGCTAATCGCTTGTAATTTTTCATTTGCGACTAATGTTAAAGCATGGACTACGCATCTAAGAAATTTAAATAATAGGACGTGTATAAACCGCCTTTAGCTAAGCTTTAATTGCTTTAATCCGTTCCATCATGCTTGCAATCAGACATCCACTGATATATAAATGTAGATGTGCGTTAACTTTAGAACACTGACATCATGAACGTCAAGCGGATGTTTACTTCGCTGAGTGCGATTCTCTTCATCGTTGACTGTGTCAAGGCGTGGCGTGTCGAGATCTACAACAAGGCTCCACTCCCTGCCCGCCTGTGGTGCTCCTCCGCGGATGATAAGATAGGGGGTGAGGACGGAATAGTCGTGGATCCCGGCGGTGTATTGTGTTGGAGCTTCCGCAAACTCATCAACACTCAATTCTGGTGCAGCTTGCAATACAATAATCAGCAGGTCACCTGGGATGTGATAGTTGGAGGCTGGCTAGACGCACCGAACCCCACCCGGTGGGCAATCAAGGACTGGGGCGTGTACGACGTGTGGAAAGGTCGCCTTTGGCGTCTATTGACACCATCACAACCATAGGGTTCTGATTCCGGAGTGCGGTTATATACATAAAAACGCAACGACACTATAAGGATAACGAAAACAATTATAAGACCAGTGAAAAACGTAAGACCGCAGCAGGATAACAGGGCAAGAACAGTGTTGCTATACGAAATCAAAATATATATGTAAATGTTATGGACCAAGTGATAAAATGGTCATTATGAAAAATGACCAATAGGAGAGGGCAAATCGATAATAACTATTCAAATAATCACATTGTCCGGGCATTGTACATAATGTACATCACCTATCGGGCAGAGTAATAATAAACATGTTTCATTACTATTATTTTTATTTCGACATCATCATCCTCCTAACTTTATATCCTGTGCTTAGGCTGAGTTCGCTTCTTCTTCTCTACTTCTTGGATCATGATTTTGGTCCATGATACAAAATTTGTTAATATGTAATGTTAGAAAAAATCTTCGGTACTGGCGCTTCGCCGGCCGCTCCCGCGGCACGCTCGCCTCGCTCGCTCGGCTCGCGCTTTATAGGGTCGGCAGTTTTCTCTCAACGCTGGGCTAGTGGTATAAAAACGTTCATAGATTTGAAAAATCCAGAGGATGCCTCGACCCCCCATCCCTGAGTTATGATGCAAATGTCTTCACCATTGAGCTATCACCGCTCCGTTTATAGTCTCAGACGATTGGACTAATAAATTGCTTAGTTTTCATTAAATATTACTTTACAACCTGTTTGTTCTCATAGCTACCAAATACCTACACAAAAAAAACTTTTAAATCATTTCGAAGGGTTTCGATCACCATGATTTTTTATAAAATACACGAGATTTTTTTATATTACCTATAAGACTAGCAATCCCTTTGAACTTCATACCGCCCCTTTCTCGAGAAAATATTGGAAGGTGGGGGTAGGAGAATGAAAAATACCTTACCATCTATTTTCATACTTTCCATGATCAGAAATCTCTTTTCTTTTTAAAGTGTTATTATCCAAGCCTCACAACTCACTTAGAAACTTAGACGTCGCCCTATTGTAGGACGGCATTACGAGGCATTTTGGACTAAGATTTCTCATATTTTTATAACATCCCATATGTATTCGGGATACAACTATATAATTATCAGGCGAGCCTTATAACTTAGGCCCACAAATCACATCCTTCTATTTGCTTCTATTATCTTGTAGATATATGCAGGTTCGAATCCCGCTAGGGGCAAATGTTTCGTGTGATGAAAATGGACATTTGTACTCGAGTCATGGATGTTTATTAACGTATTTAAGTATGTCTATCCGTTCGCCTGGTACCTACAGCATAAGCTTAGTTTGGAACTAGGGAATTGGTGTATTAGTCTGAAGAATTTATTTATTTATTTTCATAAAAAAATATATGATGTTAGGAGTCATAAAAACCGTAGAGCTTGTATTAAAAGGATCATGAATGTTGAAGAGGCGAGTGAGGTGTGTAAGGATCGTGCCATATGGCGTTCGGTTCTCTCTGCCTACCCCGCTAGGGAAGTGGCGTGAAGTTTAGTTAGTTAATTAAAAAAATATATATTTGTATCGCTAAAAATGCTTCTACGAGTTTTGTCTGGTGTGACTTACGGGCGCCTCAGTGCCCCTAGTGGCTGGACTTTACGGTGGTATTTTAATATACGTAGGGTCACTGATGGGATCCCTCACCCAAGAAAACCCAAGCAACACTCGCAGCAGACCAGCGGCCTATCTTGGGTGACCGAAAACTTCTTCGCCCAACACAAGTGCTTACGATGGCACAGGCCGCCGTGCCACCAAGAAGACGAGGATGATGACACGTGTCGACCTCTATCTATTAGTATCACAGAGCCCCTAAAAAATCTCATTACCGCAGAGAACTAAACAACAGTTAGTACTTTTTATATTGCAATAGGACTTTTTGTGAAAAACCGGATTCAGTCAAGTCAATGGCGCCGTCCAACTGATTTAGACAATAAAACACTCAGACCAATAAAAAAAGAAAGACAGAACCATCCCATATTACACGGTGAGGCAACCAATAGGAAGCCGATAGGGCCATAGAAAGCCGACCGCCCGCCATTTCGCCTTCACCATTTAACAACACAGGACGACATATTTTAATTTTATCTTAACACTAAATTAACGACGTGCGCTGTCACTTACTGAAGGCGAAATGGCGGGCGGTCGGCTTTCTATGGCCCTATCGGCTTCCTATTGGTTGCCTCACCGCATAGTATGGGATGGTTCTGTCTTTCTTTTTTTATTGGTCTGAGATAAAACACTATTAATATCTGAATCACATAGACATAGAAACAATAACCAATACTCGTGAAATTATTTATTAATCGGGATCATTAAGGTGGCTCCCGAGTGTCCGACATACGACGCATTTGCCAACTGAAGGAGATAAAACTTATCAGTTAGCATACTTGTGTTTTCTTCTGTTACTTCTCGTTGTCTCCTGTCTTGTTGACGTGTCCACATCTGCAGCATATGGGATCATTTCCTAGGGAAGGTAAGGGCTCTGCGGTGACGTTTGTTGATGCTGTTTCTGGAACACCGCTGCTAGAGGGAGCTCCGTATACAGCCACGCACGTAAGTAAAAGTGCTACCAAATATAAGCGGCACATACTGGAGGGAAGACTTTAAACGGAATGACTGCTTACCGTTGTTGAAAGTGATTGCAGCACCGAGTTCGATATACTTATAATGCTGAGGAAAATCTAACAAAATTACGATTACATAGTACAGTACAATAACACGTGCAATACTTATTGTAATCACGGTGACAGCTTAATGGTAGGGACACACGCCTCATATCTGAAGGGTACGGGTTCAAACTCGGGCACGTACCTCTGGATTTTTCTATCTATGTACGTATTCGGAGTGTATCATATTTCTCTTAAGCCATTCTTCGTTAAATTAACTACTTTAAAAAAATTTGTTACATAAAATACCTACATATTATATTTTTCCAAGAGTTTTATTGCATTTATGTAACCCAATTAAATATCACATGTTTATCCATTTGCACATTTATCGTCTTCAAGGTAAAAAATGTACTATGATTGATGACACGGTAAATATATAGAAAAAATCGTTACATAAACCGTATACAATCCAAAGCTTGCGCTATTTCTGTTAATTTTGAGGTCACAAGTTTATCTGTGATTTGCAATGCACACAATACACGTGTTTTCAGTATACATAAAATTGTTTTTTAACACGCTTAGAAGGGACTTAGACTTGTAACTAACTAAAAATGTTGTAGAATCTTTCAAATCGATTTTAACCACTTCCAATAGTCGCTTTGATTATTTTTTTTGCCAAAACTCGCTAACATGTGAAAACCGTGATTTGAAACTTTCGCGTTGCTTTATAACTAGAATCAAAATCAATACTAACGGGACTTAATGCGATATGCATTATGTAGTAGATACATGAGTTTTGAATTTTGAATTTAGAAATTTTGATGAGTACTTACAGCTTGACGTGTCGGCCGTGTTCCAACAACCATGGTCACAAACAAGCCAAGTCAAGCTGTAAGATCCACTCATATAATACATCCCATTTACTCCCGTTAGTATTGATACTATGAGAAGTCTTCGTGAAAATACAATGATTTGTGACTATTAAACTGTGCTGATGATGAAGCCATAAGGTATATAATGTAACAAACTTTCCAACTAACTAACTAAACTTCACGCCACTTCCCTAGCGGGGTAGGCAGAGAGAACCGAACGCCATATAGCACGATCCTTACACACCTCACTCGCCTCTTCCACATTCATGATTCTTTTCATACAAGCTCTACGGTTTTTATGACTCCTAACATCACCATCATCACCAACTTTCCATATTTCCAATAAATCATTAGTATGGTGAGTTTCGTTTTGACGAGGCCAGTAAATAAACCTCGTTCGTCATCAGTGGTGTTCATCGTGCAGGAACATGCACTTTCAAATAACTATGGATGTGTAACAACAACCACGATAATATTTGTCTGCTCCCCTAACTAAAGGACATGAAACTTATATTATTATTGCTTGACAATTATTTTTCCAAGCAATTACTGGTATTGCTATGCATGAAAATTTCAGATAAACGCTTCACCTTTAAAAAGAAGCAACATTTGAATCAAGGCGACATTATTGACCAAAAATATTTAGAGACCAGTTCATTAAAATTTCGAATTTCTTTATAAAATCTTTCTTTAATTTTCAAAATGTTCCTGCTTAAGTTTATTTTCATCTTGGTTGCTGTTTTTTCCTGTTGTTACGCCGATGACTTTTGGAACAAATTTATGTCATACAGCGCCAATGCCGGAAAAGGAATTGAAAGGCCCACTCCTCCGCCCAGCGACCAGTCGTTTACGGTAAAAATAAAAACGTATAAACAAGACTACAGAGTCTTGCCGAAGGTTACCCCCTGCACTCCTTTCTAATATATAAATACCAAGCTATTTAGATTGAAATATGAAAGCTGTGGCTTTACCTGTATTTGACGATTTATAAGTGTTTCCTTGAAACCTATATAAATAAAGAATATTTTGACTTTGACTTTGACTTTGACTTGTGTGTAAGACTCATAAAATGATATGTTTAGATTCAACATTTCATTATTAGATATCATATATCAATCGATGTAAATAAAAATTAATCGCCGAAATGTGTATACGCGCATAACTTTTGAGTGACTGCACAAAATTTGATAATTATTATTTTTGTTATGTTAATACTTCTTATAATTTACCGAGATTTTATATCTGTTACAATAAAGCATTAAACATTTTCAACTGTATTTTATATTCATAAATCTTCAAATATGTACATCAGCGTAGAGTCTTGCATTTTATTTCAAACTACTCAAAAAAAGCCGAAGTTGTAACGCAATACTTCTTGTTTCATGAATACGCAAGGTTGCGAAAGACTAAATCGTTGCTGTACCTAATAGGCCAGGGTCGATAAGTTTGAAAATGGTGAAAAGTGAAAAAAAAATATAGTAGGATGTATCCCATTAGAAAGGTAGAGAAAATTTTCTGGTAATACGGCTCCTTGGATTAGACTGGGAAGTTTGACATTTACCGCACGCCAAGTTCATGCTTCGTAGCAAAATAATTCATTGGATACTATATACTATATTGGATGGGGGGGACAATGCCTACTCCCACAGCCCCTCACTGGGTGCTGACGATAGAGTTTCTCTAGGTTAAATATGCCTAAAGGCATTGACGTCACCTTGCTGTTGGATCTGGCAGACGGCAAGAGCGGCAGCCATCAGCGGAACGGTGAAATTCACCAGGAACAAGCTAGCAGATTCGTGCAGTAGCGGAGCTGCTAGTACTATGATATGATCACAGAGTAATATTATACTACGTACAACAGAGGGTCACGGCCCATATCTGAAAAGTTAGATAGATAGATAGATAGATATTCTTTATTGCACGAGAAACAGATACAGAATTAAAGATACAGACAGTACAATACAATTTAGGCGGTCTTATCGCTAAAAGCAATCTCTTCCAGACAACCTTCAGGAAGAGGAAAATAGGCTTGTGAAAAGAGAGAGGGGTAGGGCCGTGCAGTAAATCATAGTAATAAAATAAAAAGAGGGATACAAAAATAAGGACGAGGATAAAACACTTATATAACATATAAACATATATATAAACACAAATTCATAACTAAATAAAATACGCGCCTAAATATCAAATAAATACACACTTACAATATATAATATATACTTATATTAAATCTAAATCATAAAAGGATAAAAACACCAAATACCAAAAGATCGAATCAAAAGTATCTTAACTGGAAAGGAAATAGGATTTAACACGGGACTTAAAAATCGGAAGACTATCGGATAATCTGATAGAAAGGGGAAGAGAGTTCCAGAGGCGAGTGGATTGAATAGTGAAGGATTGAGCATAATATTCAGAGGAATGGGAAGGGGATACAAGGTGGAGTTTACGGGATGTCCGCATTTCACGATCGTCGGTAGGTTGCAAGAATTGGAATCGTTCTTTAAGATAAGGTGGTGAAAGAGGATTGAACAGAATAGAATATAGGAGTGATAGCACGTGAAGATCTCGACGACGACGAATAGGAAGCCATTTAAGTTGGCTTCGGAAGTTGGAGACATGGTCAAACTTACGTAGACCGAAGATAATACGTATGCAGAAGTTTTGGAGGCGTTCAAGTTTGTCGAGTTGTAGTTCACTAAGATTTAAGTAACAACAGTCTGCATAATCTAGAATAGGCAATAATAAGGCCTGTACAAGTGCAATTTTGGTGGGTATGGGCAAGAAATTTCGAAGCCTATTTATTGACCTAGCCGAAGCAAACATTCTCCTGCTAATTTCGCCAATCTGGCCGTCCCAAGATAGGAAGCAGTCAAAGTAAACACCCAGGTTTTTGACTTTTTGGCTATAAGGGATTTGGACACCGTTAAATGATATAGATGGGAGTACTTCCCAGTTAATCCCTGAGACCAATCGTGAACCACCAACTATAATCACCTGCGTTTTGGCGGGGTTAACTTGGAGACCAAATGATCTGCTCCAATCCGAAATCCGAGTCAAGTCCGTATTGAGATCAAGAACTACGGACTGAATGTCATCAAGACTACCTTGAGAATATAGCTGAAGATCATCTGCATAGAGGTGGAAGGAAGAGGTAAGGTTATGAGTGATAGAGTTTATGAAGATAGCAAAGAGAAGAGGAGACAAGACACCACCTTGCGGTACACCAGCAACAATTTCGCACCATGACGATAGAGATTCGTCCACACGAATGCGTTGCCGGCGACCATACAAGTAACTATGAAACCAGTCAACAACTGTTGGAGATATGTTAAGAGAGCGCAGAAGACCAAGTAGGATATCGAAGTCCACCGTGTTAAAGGCATTACTAAAATCTAGTAGTGCCAACACCGTAAGTCGCCTATTATCCATACCTTGGCGGATGTCATCAGTGACCTTGATTAAGGCTGTTGTGGTACTATGACCAGGGCGGAAACCGGATTGGTAAGGGTTTAAAAGGTTATTTTTGGATAGGAAATTGCTGAACTGCTTGTGAACTACGCGCTCAAATACTTTAGACAGGAATGGCAATATGGATATGGGACGGTAGTCAGAGAGGCAGGACGGGTTGGTCTTTTTAGGGATTGGGACAACTTGGGCATCTTTCCATCCAGAAGGGAAAGTGCTCGTAGTCAAGGAGTGGTTAAGAATGTGGGTGATTATAGGAGTAAGGATATCAAGGAGAGGCATGATCATGTTGCGGCTTACATTATCACTTCCTACAGCATTGGAAGCTATGGATAAGATGCTCTTCTTAACATCACAATCAGATAGTTGACTAAAGACGAAAGGTGAATAGTCTCGTATCGGAAGAGATGACAATTGACTTATTGTATTGGATTTCACAGTACCATCAATGGTAACAGACGATGAGAAATGCTTATTTAAAAGATCTACATTGATATCATTTGTGAGTGAATCATTTCGTGTTCTTCCGATACCTAGTGACTTAAGAAATTTCCAGACTTTGGCTGGATTTTCATTTTCCACAGATTTATGAATATGGCGTCTTTGAGCGTCTCTACACAATCTATTGCAGCGATTCCTTAGCAGCTTATATTTCTCTCGGTTCCTGTCAGATGGGTCCATTTTGAATTTTGATTTAGCGGCATGCTTTTTATCCCTTAACTTCTTTAAATCATCTGATAGCCAAGGTGCAGGAGTATGCTTGATCTTAACAGGACGGACAGGAGCATGCCTATCAAACAACTGAACTAACAGTGTGTTGAAAATATGCACCTTCTCATCAACACTGTCAGTATCTTTAATGATGGACCAGTCAATATCACCAGCATCCTGACGTAAGTGTTCAATATTCATACCACCAAAATTGCGCTGTAGAAAATATTTGGCCTTAGATTTGGGAGGTCGGATTTTATAAGATAAGTATACGAGGTCATGGTAAGAAAAGGCATCAGCAGGACATTGACCATGTTTGGCTACATGATCAACTGAAGATACAATCATCACATCTAGAAGTGATGGAGTGCAATTTGGAAAAAAGTGAGTGGCATTGAGGGGAAGGATGTGCAGATTATTAGAGTCTATGACAGTTTTAAGGCGGCATGATCGGGAGTCATTTTTAAGAAGGCACGTATTAAAATCTCCCATTAAGACAGTGTGAGAATATAAGGGAGTTAGATCTTCTAGAAGTTTTTCAAGTGCTGAAAAGTAATCTACTCGAAGAGAAGGACTGTAGAAGACCCCGAGAAGAAGTTTTGTATGGGAGAGAGTTATTTCAATAAATAAGTATTGCGCAATATCAGACGATGAAGACGGAGGGGATATATTAACTATTGAAAAGGGAATATGGGATCGAATATAGATTGCAACACCACCTCCGCTACGTATAATGCGGTCATTTCTGAGGAGTTGGAAACCAGGTATGGAGAAAGAAGTAGACGGTAGGCAAGGGTTTAGCCAGGTTTCCGATACAAGAATAGCGTGTATATCATTGTTGTTAAAAACACTCAACATATCCGGAAAATGGGCCGGAATGCTCTGGGCATTAATATGCACGACATTAAAATTTTTCGTGACATCAGAGAAGGTAGTTTCAATAATGCCAGAGAGAGGGAGAGAAGCAGAGTGAAAACTTTCTTCTGAGTCAGAGGACAAAGAGAGAAAATCATCGCTGCGATCACAAGTGTTATTTGGTGTATCCATAAACTAGTATATTTATAAAAATATATATAAACAAATGAATATTAAAATAAGCTATGTATAATAATTCACAGATTTACTATTTTCCTCAGCCCGCCAGTTATTCACTATTTAAAATTTATAAATTAAGTACATAACAAACAAAAATAAAAATAAAAAAATAAAAAGAATACGACATTCTTATTATTAGAGTGAATCGGAACGCACAATAACACAAAATGTCAACTTGACACTGACAGATACAACAAATTGACAAAGTAAACATTGATTTGCTAGTTTATTGGTTTTAAAAATGAAAATAAAAGTGAAGGTAATGGCACAAAATGAATTAAATTCAAATGTTGGTAGAGGGAAACATAAAGTGCTACATATAAAAAGGACTACCCAACTTAGAAAGAAAGTTGTATCTGGGAGAAACATAAAATAATCGTATTCAAAGCAATCGACAATCAAAAGTAGGTACTACTTGCGATTACGTCTAAGCCTGCTGGTGCTAGCTGCATCTGGAATAATGTTCTCTGTGATTTTCTTCGGCTGGATGTTAGACGGCTGTGAACAGATCTTGTTCAGTTCACACAATGAGGTTATATTATGCTGCTTACCGTCTGGTGAAACGACCACAATTACCCCGTTTCGAGTCCAGCTTTTTGAAACACCAAGACGCTTTCGGGCTTCCAAAAACGCATTGTGTCGTCCCCTGGTTAAGAACTCGGAGACCGTTACACCCGAGTTCTTTAAACCAGTCTTGGCATACCAAATGCGATCACGGTCTACTGCTTCGCGAAATTTCACTAATATAGGTCTAGGCTTATCGTTTGAAGACCTCCCCATGCGTTGAGTGCGGCTAATCTGGTCTTTAGTCAAAGGCACCTTCACTCGCTGAGCAACCATCTTGAGAAAGACAGAGGCCGTGTCCTCACTTTGCACTTCAGGGACCCCATGGACAAGTAATATTTTCCGCCTGGTGCGCATCTCCAACCGATCACACTCACGTGCAAGAAGCTCCACCTGTTGCTGCAGATTAGTGAGCGTTGCCATCACAAATTGTTGCCATCAAAAAAAAAAAAAAAAGTTACTTTTTTTTTTTTTTTTTTAGTGGGGAAAACTCCCACGAGCCGTCACCCTCTACTCGGGGAAGCAGAGGGCGGTGTGTTGGACTCGAACCGACTAAAACCCCAACGTGGCCTCCAGCGGCGCAGTCCCGGAGGAGCCTGTATCCCCACTGTCGGGACTATACGACAGCTCCTCCGGTGATGCGCGTGCTGCGCTACGCGGCCCACCTCGCGCGGCGGTGGTCGATGCTGTGCAGCCCACGACAACAGTCGTCGGATGCACAGCACCGAGCACGCGCGCGCGTCGAGACATGCCAGGCCACCCAGCATGTCTCAACCACTCCGCCCAGGATTCAGACGCCGATCATCCCCGTGACCGGCGTCGTGGGCCCACTCTCGCGCTGTGCCCTCTGCTAAGCCAGAGGGGCACGCGGAGAGCGCCTCGTCAAAGGGGCCGCCTTCCGCCCGGCGACCCAGATTGAGGGTCTAGCCCTGTCGTCGCAGAGGGAGAGCATCGAGACGCTCAATCCCTCTGCGACCCACCACGACGCGACCCAGCGCGCCCCTGTCGGGTTGCCGAGGATAGGGAGGCGAGCAACGACAACACTCAGCTCCTCCTCTTCCTCGGCAACCCTGGTCCGGCCGCAGTGGGTCTACAGCCGGACCGCCGCAACTGCCCGGTAGCAAGTCGTGCAGTTGCGGCTCACCTCGGGGTCCTTCTTCGCTTCAGCCCTGCCATGTCAGGGCCTACTAAGCCCCCCCGGTACGACAAACCGAGGACCCCGGCGGGGGGGATATCGTTTTATATTTTATATAAAAGTTACTGCTATAACTCGCGCAAGAACAGCGACAGTCGTAAGTATTGGGAACTACAGCAAAGTTTAGTCCGTTTGTCAGGAATAATAGAAGATACGCCATCTGTGTAAAATTCATGGTTTTGAAACAAAGATTATTTTGGTTTGTTTCTGAAGAAAATATTGTATATTCATGTTCTTCACCTAAATTTTATATATTACTTAAGAAATGACGTAAATAACTTATTTTATGAAAAAAGCATTATTAAAAGTGAAATAATTACGTTTTTATTCGGTTTTATCTCTCAATCAATCTAAATGATGCCTGTAGCGACATCTGTCTGTGTCAAGTCTATACGAAATCTAAAATGTATGTGACTGACCAGACATGATATGATGATAACATATATGCAACTAATACTGACTTATCACGCTTTATTACTAGTTATTTTTCAAAGCAAGTCAATAGTTTGATATTAATGCGTAAAACAACGGCAATAGATATTTTATGAAATTACCGTCAAAATCAATGACATTTTAAATAGAGTCAAGGCCGTGTCGTATCCGTTTGTTATGGGGGTTATGTCCCGTGCCGCTTAAACAAAGCAGCGGTAGGGATATCGAAACCCCATAATAAAAAAAATAATGATCACGAAAATTATGCATACAAGAAAACAATATTGTGATAAACAGTTGATAAATCACGGTTACGGATGAGAAATGTAAAAATTATAATCAAATTTACACGTGGAAAAATTTATACATATTTTAAATACATATACAAAAATAATTAAAAAAAAAAACACCTAGAAATTTCCTATTCAAATTGCAACTGTTGTCCCCGTATACCTATTATTACTATATCTGTTTATAGATCAAACCGAAAATTTAAGATTCTGAAGGTTGATACTTGCTAGATAATCCGTAACACAAGTGCTTAAGCTATTTACCTCGGAGTCAGATCAATCTATATGATGTAGTCGAATATTTATTTATTTAATTGGGCGGGCTCGAAGGGGGTAGGATCGGGCTGTCAAGCAGATTAAAGCTAGAAAATCTTATACAACCTTATTTTTTTAATACATATACAAAGCCTGAAAACTGTATGTACAGAATCGTTAAAAGAATCGATTGCAATAATATAATACCATGTTATTATGTTATATTTTGACCAAAAAATATTTAGAAAACTTTAATACAGTTACACACAATAGTGTATATGTATATATATGTGGAAAATAATTTCAAACAAACTAATGTCCAATTTTTAATAGTCAGTTATATTATATAATAAAATAACTATAATACAGATAAAATTAAAAGTCACCCGTTTAGAGTGTTGCAAGACTTGACACTCGTCAAGAATGTTGCATTACAAGTGGTAAAACTGTGTTTAGCTTAGCTTTCTTGATAAATGGTCGCTTGGATTAATTGTTACGTCGTGTGTTACGTATAAAAGCATCTCGAAGGTTATCAGAAAAGGAACCCGGTGCATAGTTGACGACCCCTTCTTTCCCCGTCGGCACCTTCCTGGTCACAGACGGTTGTGTGGTTTGCTCGCTTACAAAAGTTAAAAAGGCTTTGTATACATTGACGGCGCCTTGTTGATGGATCTGGCAGGCGGCGAGAGCGGCGGCCGTCAGCAGAAGCGCGAACTTCGCCAGGAGCATGATCGGTGCAGCAGAGGAGATGCCAATACTGTGGTAACTAGTATGATTAAGAGCTGGCTTATATAGCTTACGAAGAATAATTGCTTTCTTTTTACTTATTACTAGTATTTTTAAAGTAGCACAATAGTTTATCTTCGATTTTCATGCGTAGAAGTACGAAACATGTTTAATATTACATTTTTATGGTCGCATAATAAATGCTGTATGACTAAGAGTGCACACTTGTCGACTAAATAGAATAGGATTATGCTAATAAATGAAAATTTGTATTGAATAACAAAATTGAGCACAACGAGTCATCCAAGCTATCACCCCACTTTCCATGGTTGGATGAACATTAAATACGGGAGCATCCAAATTCAAATTAAAAATATCTTTATTTATATAGGCTTCAAAAAAGCACATATAAATAGTCAATTTAATCAGAAAAGATAACATTACTACCTGTATGAACAACATTACTATGTTGAAGAGGCGAGTGATGTGTGTAAGGATCGTGCCATATGGCGTTCGGTTCTCTCTGCCTACCCCGCTAGGGAAGTGGCGTGAAGTTTAGTTAGTTATTTAGTTAGTACCTGTACAAGTGTACATTTATCTGTTGACCCAGACATCCACCGAACATGTATTGACTGGCTCGATGGCGCATTCGGTAGTGGCCCTGCCCCATGCGCCAAGAGTTGTGGGTTCGATTCCCACCCAGGAAAAACATTCATATGATTAATACTTGTTTGGGTGTTAATATTCAATATTTAAGTATAGATATATTTTTGTAATACCACTGTTGATTCTGATATCCGTAACACAAGTGCTTAAGCTACTTACCTCGTGAACGTCAGAACCGCTGGTCAACAGTCGTAATTAACTTTGAAATTATGTCTAAAATTTACTTATGTATTGCTTATATTTGCTTATCACGATTAGAGAATTGCTTATTGCATGATTTAAAAGAATTTAAGCATTTAAGGTTGACCGTCCATTCTGACGTCAGAATGGACGGTCAACCTTAAATGCTTAAATTCTTTTAAATCATGCAATAAGCAATTCTCTAATCGTGATAAGCAAATATAAGCAATACATAAGTAAATTTTAGACATAATTTTAAAGTTAATTACGACTGTTGACCGGCGGTTCTGATGTTCACCTTACCTCGGAGTCAGATCAATGTATGTGATGTAGTCGGATAGTCAAAATGTATATTCGTACATTTTAGGCACACGTTCACACATTGCACTTCAGACCTCAGAACGCATAGACGGAACACGATGTGATAATTTTGTAAACTATGTAATTGTAAGCATGTGATCGGTCGGTACTTTGGCGGATTTACAGGACCACTTTTGTCTTTAGATATCAAGATTTTTTTCGTGACTATTCTGGAATTTCAATAAAATTATATGTAAAAATAATTATGTTTTTGATCTAACCCTGGGGTTTCCCAATTATTTCATTTATATACAACCATGTCAAACGTCAAAAATATTATTATTAAATGTGGTTTAATGACTTAAATAATATGAAATCACATTGTTATTAAACAAAATTACTGTTGATAATACAAATACAAATATGTTTTAAAAACAATGCATATTAATCAGCATGTGCACACAACATAGTATTGTAAATCTCATCGACATCTCCAACATTCACAACACAATATATAAAGTTCCATAAATTAAAATAATAAATAAATAAATAAATAATAAATAAATTCTCCAGACTGACACACCAATTCCCTAGTTCCAAACTAAGCTTCAGCTTGTGCTATGGATTCTACTAGGTGAACGGATAGACATACTTAAATACGTTTATAAACATCCATGACTCGAGTACAAATGTCCATGTTCATCACAAGAAACATTTGCCCCTAGCGGGATTCGAACCCGCGACCTTTGGTTTCGTGGCCAGGGTCTCTAACCACTCGACCAACGGGCCAGTCAAAAGCTAACCAAATACATAAACTTAAATCAAAATACATAGATGACGATTTTAATTACCTACTTACTGGAATCCTATGAAGTGTTTATGGGTATCAATAATCAAAAAGAAAACTAAGATCCTTTTTTATTTTATTTTTTTAAGTGAGGAATGCATTTACGCACCGTCCAAGTATGTACCTAGGTTCGCCCTCCAAGGGGCCTCGTTGTGTCTGGCTCAGAGCTTTCTGAGAAAAAACACTCCACTACTGACTAAACCTCACGGTGCCCGTGGTCATTCTTCGGATGTGGCGCAGATTCCGGGCTCCCCACTACGAGACTCTTCGCGAAATCTACGCTACACGCCGCAGCCGATCCATGCGGCCCATCTCGAGGGAGAGGCAACCTCGCCCCCTGTACACCTCGCTGGTGCTTACGACGGCACAGACCACAGTGTCACCCCATCCTATTTAGCGGACGAGGATCCACGTGACGTCTTCTCTGGGGCTGCTTGAACGAAGTGAATGCAGGCCCCCCCTCAGACACTCTACAACCCCAAAGGGCCTTTTAGTCGTCTCCTACGACTGGCAGGGATTCGGATAGTACTTACCTATGTATTCTATAGTACCTAGTACTATATGGGTAAAAAATCGAAACAGGTCATAAAAAGGAAAGGCTTTGGTGTGTCAGTCTGAGAATTTATTTGTTTATATGTACTCAGACTTAGCTCAACGTTACAGGTTTTTTCTTGCAACTTTATCTGCGTTGGTACATTGAACCAGTGTACGGATATCTTAAATGGGGACTTGCATATTAAAACAATTGATCATTTTAAAAATTGGTATTAGTAAGGTTGTGTTCGATCTCGTTTTCTGGTAATTGGATCAAAACAACCAACCCATTCCACGGTTGGAGTACACTTCTGACCCCGACAGTGTCACCGTGATAGGCTCTTCTGTAGGTGGAAGGGTTCCGTATAGACTTTGGTAGATGTTGGCAGCCGCGGCGCCGTATATGGCCTGGTACGGCGCACTGTCGACGAGAGCGGTGGCCATCAGTAGAAGGGCGAACGTCGTCAGAAGCATGTTCGGTCGCAGATCAGTGGTGCCGTAGCGAGCTGTTAAAAGTCTTATAACTTACGTGTGACTAACACTGACTTATGTAGCTTGCTAGTTTTATCAGTTCTGCAGTTTCAGTCAGCAGGTCAATAATATATTATATTGAATTTTAATGCGTAGAACAATGACGAGACTATAAATATTCCAATTGAAATTGATTTTTTTTGCCCAGCGTATAATGTGTAATGTACCCAGTATATATTTTCATTAAGCAGCAGTTAATTGAAATAAATTGAGAGTAACGAAAATTATACCCACAAGAATAAAATTATAGAAATAAGCAATGAATAATCACAGTTACGGATTACGGATAAATTTTTTTTGAAATGTTTTTTATATGTAGTTAGGTACATCTAGTAAAATGTATACCTATTTTGAACATATAATAACAGAGATAGTAATAGACTTTGAGAAGCAATAGTTGCAATTTTATTTGAATCAAAAATATGTATTATATTATTTATAAGCTACTTTATCAGTGAATGACATAGGCTATATTTTATCCCCGCATTCCCATGGGAACGGATACTACGCAGGTAAAACTGCAGGACGCTGCTAATGGTTTAAATATTTATATTATGATAGCTGGACTTTAAGGATAGGATCATCCTGTCAGAGAAAGTCGGTCGACATTAAGTAGTGGCTCTCAAGCTTATTAATATAAAAGTAAATTTTCAGTCAAATTTGTACTTTAATATACATATTTTGATAAAAAGCATATACATATCTAAAACTACAATGATCTGCGGCGATTCACATAATATCGATTCTGACTAATCTTCAATAAAATCAAAAGCAACACAGGTTTTAGTCGTTTAGGGGAAAATAAATCCGAACAAGCCAGTGGCCAATTTATAATAGTAAATAAACATAATTATCTATAAAATAAAAGTCACCCGGTTAAATTGCATTACAAACTGTAACATCTTGTAATATAGCAGCTAGAATGAATAATATTACACGATGGCACGCATGAAAGCCTCATGAAGGCCATCAAAATGCTTTGCATATTTGTCGGTGGTCACTTGCCCCTCGGTTACAAAGACATTATCGGCTTTCAAATCCTTGCCGTCGATCTTCGAGGCGTCGACTTTACCGCGAATGGGCGCGCAGTCGGCGAGTGCTGCGGCCGTCAGCAGGAGCGCGAACGTTGTCAAAAACATTTTCGTGCGCAGACCGGTGCAGTAGAGGAGCTGACAATACTATGATAACTTGTATGACTAATACTGACTTATATACTCGTAGCTCATATATATAGTATATCTTCGATTTTATGCGTGCAACAACGAAACAAATTGACATAGATTAGCGAATTTGTATGACATGCACACACTTGATGACTAAATAGAAATAAATAGTGGAAATAACAATTTAGAAAGAAACAACAATTACAAGAAAAATTTAATAAACAGTTAACTAATCACTGTTAAGGATTAAAATTACAAGAAGTATTTTTAAAGTAACACGTGAAAAAATACTTACGAATTTCTCACTTATTAGTTTACATACGCTCAAAAACCCGTTGGTTTTCCAGCAAAAATGCATCTATTATCTCCCTCAATTATAACTTTTAGGAATTTCACCTAATGCCGTATCTATCTTCAATATGAATTTCCATCTAACCCAGCCCAGTTTTGTTTTTGGCTAAATGTGGTTAAAGGGGCCGGCTGCCCCTTTGACTCTGCCTACCCCTTCGGGAATTATGAGGTTGATAACATCACGCCCATAACGTGTGAGTGAAAATAAGCTCAAGAAAGTAATACCTACCAATCATAGATTTGACAAGAAAATAAATTAACTACCAATACCTACATGGAATTTAGATAAACTCTTTGTTGTTGTTCTGTGATGGATTAACTAAAACAAATGCTTTTTAATCTAGCTTAATCTATTTATTTATTAAAATATTAGCTTTTTGCACTCCTTCTTCATATAAACTTTAACTGTGCCAAATCGCGTAATCCTCCATCCGCGTAATTTGCGTAAACAGGGGTACAATATTTTTGCTTCACGTATTAATACATAGATAAGAATTATTAAAGGTATGAGATAACGACAAATAAAATCAAAGAAATATTAAAAACATTATTTCCTTCGTACGAAACTCCATAAAATTATAAAAAAAAAAAAAAAAAAACAATATGTAAGTACTTAAATGAAAAAAATATTAACATTTTAGCACGGTTACGGATGCGAAATTTATAATTATTTTTGTAATAACATCCACGTGGAAATACCTATATATTCAATAACCATATACAAATATCTAGAACGCTCAGTACTTTGTCCAGAGCAATTTCAATTGTTGCCTCTATTGGGCATACTAGTTTATTAAAACCGTCTCTGTTACATAAACAAAAGGAATAATGTTCGCTATCAGATTCATTATATTCCTCTGCGTCCTCGCCTTGGTCGCCAGCGTTCCCGTTGTACAAACTGAGGAAAATTATTCAAATTCGAATGACCCGTGCATAAGAGCGAAATCCAGTTCAAAGAACCAGTACATCTCAAGAGATATCATATTAGTGGACATGTTTACGGCGATACTGCACGATACACTGTGCTAGCAAACTGTACTAATTGAATAAAAACCTATGTTATACATTTAAGTATTACATTGTTCTTTCCTAGCCTACATTTCCTTCCCCATTATGGAGGACATCTGCATGGGCGTACGCAAATTCAATATTATTGATAGGTTCTTATAGTAAATACGCCTTATAGTAATTACGCCCCTTGCGTACGCCCATGGGTATATGTTTATTAAATGTACATAATATGCAGCTGCCGACTGATTTAGATATTATGAAGCAGGGAAATCAGATATATTGGATCATGTTTACATACCAGTAATCTCAATCATCATTAATGATCACGTTTTAGTCTCTTACGATATTTTTATTCTCTATATTCTATATTAGATATTTTTATTCTCTGGCCGCAATATTATTATGGGCATTGTAGATATATATTTCGAACATTCCTATTAATGTTCAAAATGTATGTACATATATAAAGGCAATTGTACCAAATCTCGCATATGAAATATTTATTCACTGAGATAATCTTTCATTAACAAGAATGTATTACTCTTCCGAGGATGTTTCAACCATGATTTAAGTGGATTAGCTATCAGAGGAACCAAACAAATTTAAAAGAATCAAATTTGTACATAGTTATCTGAATGTGCACTTTTTATTATTATATGTACGCAATAAGAGTCCTTTTTCTTATTGAGCCTCCTATTCAACGGTTAAGTTATATGGATTTCTAGCCACTCGACGAAGCGGCGTTCATATTTTCTTTTTGTAATCATACAATTTAGTTACTTTATATAAGTTACATGCAGAGGCGGTGTAAAGCCCACACCGCCCACGGCCTCGCGTTGCAAAGGGCCTCACGCCTCACAGGTGAAAATAGATTTGAAAAAGTATAGAGAATTCAAAAGTAATACATAACAATCATTACTCAATTTAAAAATTTACTCTAGGGCGCACGAAATGAATGTGAATGAAATAAACGAGGCCTGGGGCAGCAAATAGCCGTACGAGGTCCCTAGTAGGGATACGAACAGATACAGTGCTGATTGACCGATAATGGGGGACGTCAGAGGGCCTCGCAAAATATACCTTGCCCACATTAAGTTTAGGTATTGCGCCGCCACTGGTTACATGCATACATAACATCACGGCCATAATCCCCGAGATCACTTATGCAGAGTCGAAGGGGCAGTAAGTCCCTTTAACCTCATTCAACCAAAGATAAAACTTATGTAATCTTATAGATATTTTTGCTGTATTTTAGGAAACAAATTAAATTGATGTACATACCTACCACGTGCAACGTTAAGTTATGTACCTAGTAAAAAAAAATTGTATTATAACTGTGAAAATTGATTTTGAACAATATGTATGGATATATTTATGTTACCTTTTTACCATTTCACCCATATATCAAAAAAAAATACTAACAATTAAAATGTAAAGGAACATGGATGAGAAAATGTTACACAAACGTTTGTATTTTTTATATCTTATGGCCATCGTTTCAATCAAAACAGTAATTTAACACACGCTTTATGTGTTAGTTGGTTATAGTCGGACCGTTTTAACTAGTCTGAGAGCCCATCCTTTCAGAATAAACCGACGTCAAGTCACAGAATAATGGAAAGTATATAGTTAAGCAAAGTATAGGCTCTCAAGCTGCTACGTTACACTCGGTAGCTGAAAACAACGGAGACACATACAGTGACGATTATATTATATACTAGCTTTTGGCGCACACGCTGCGCGTGTGCTTGCCAAAACCCAGCTCTGCGAGGCGGAGGGGGACGCTCCGGGCTTCGCCCTACGCGGAGCTCGGCCTTCGGCCTCGCGATACGCAGCTCGGCCTGCGGCCTCGCTTAGATTACACGGCTGGGTTGGACCGTTCGCAATGGCGTTCTTATTCTTTTTTTGATGCCCTATGTTCCATCAAATGGGTCCTAAAGAACCAGGCCTCCGGCCTCGCGTACGTAGTTTGACCTGGCAGTCTTGCAAAATTACATGATTTATTTGGCCGCTCCGGGCTGCGCCCTACGCGGCGCTCCGCCTGTGGCTTCGCAATATAATATCACTCATTTGGCCGCTCCGGGCTTCGCCCTACGCGGCGCTCCGCCTAAGGATTTGCATATAACATAACTTAATTGGCCGCTCCGGGCTTCGCCCTACGCGGCGCTCCGCCTTTACATTCGCAAAATTACATCACTTGATTGGCCGCTCCGGGCTGCGCCCTACGCGGCGCTCCGCTTACGCATTCGCAATATAACATTACTTGTTTGGCCGCTCCGGGCTTCGCCCTACGCGGCGCTCCGCCTTTACATTCGTAATATAACATCACTTGTTTAGCCGCTCCGGGCTTCGCCCGACGCGGCGCTCCGCCTACGCATTCGCAATATAACATAATATACATTACTTCTTTGGCCGCTCCGGGCTTCGCCCTACGCGGCGCTCCGCCTGTGGCTTCGCAAAAATACATTAACTCTATGGCCGCTCCGGGCTTCGCCCTACGCGGCGCTCCGCCTATACATTAGCAAAATTTCATCACTGGATTGGCCGCTCCGGGCTTCGCCCTACGCGGCGCTCCGCCTAGAACTTTGCGAAAATTAAGGCATAATAAATGTGCTCCACCTATGCCCACGCAAAGTTACATAGTCATTTGTATGATAAAGACAGTACCGCAATACTATGCAACCGTTTCCCTATACAAATTCGTACAAACTTATCTTTGCGGTCGGCTCCAGTACAAAATGTATGGGAAAATCGAGTACCAACATGACATGGAGTTTTCAATTTTTTTCTTTTGACTGTTGATTTATTGTCCAAAATTGGATCGAAATGGAAATAAATGGCCAATTTTGACAGATCCTCATACTTATACTTATACCTCATACTTAAAAGTCGTTATTTCGAGTTTTTACATTTTGGGGTAAAACTCAAAAATTACCCATAAAATTGGGAAAATTTCTAAACCAGTCGATAGTTCTTATAAGGCTCTACAACAAAGGTCATTATCAAAATTTAGCTTTTCTAACTGCAACTGCCCCAAAAACCACTTTGAAAATTCTGAAAAATTCACATTTTTACAAAATGGCCGCCACTTGGTCCGCCATTTTGATTTTTTTAAAGCCAGTATTTTTTAGGCATTTAACGCTATATACCACATCAAACTGCATTTTTACTTTTTCCCTCCGACGTATAATGAGTCCTCCAGAGCCTCTGGAAGTAGACCATGCCTTCGGGATTCACCTCCCCGCCGCTCCGAGTGTTGCCATGCGAATGAGATTAAAATAGTCATATGTCATTTTAATGGACCCGCCCTCTAGGAACCTGGCAATGAATTTACCAAAAAGTCGTTATTTCTTCTTTCGACCTTTTTGGGCCATATCTCAAAAACTACCAAAAACTACTAAAATTTTTTTTTACCTAGCAACACATCTCGACCAGACACACATCTGCCTAGTACATTGGGAAACGCTAAAGTGTCGCCATCTGCCCGAAAAATTGAAAATAAAATTTTGAAAAAGTAAAATTTTCACAAAATGGCCGCTAGCGCGTCCGCCATCTTGAATTTCCGAATGCTCATATTTTTCCCATATTTTAGGTCGTATACCCCACAAACCCACATTTTTCGTTTTTTCCTCCCGTGCGTCCTCGGACCCACAGAGAGTTTGGAAAATGACCATGTCGAAAAAATATTTTGGTCCGCAGTCGCCAGTGTTGCCAGAATTTTTCAACAAAACTACCATACGGCTATCGCAGGTCGGAGTTGCCATAAATCTGCATACTCGACTTTTCGCAAAACGTCAAAATTTCTTCCCTACCATTTTCTACCATGGCTCGAAAACTACCATGAATTTGGTAGAAATTCAAACGCACGGCAACACTTTAATAAATTGTCTACCCCTACCCGATACAACGCGTTTCTCTAAAATGTTGCCATCCATGCGAAAAATAAAAAACAAATTTTTCGAAAATTTTAAGTTTTACTAAGTTACCGCCAGCGCGTCCGCCATCTTGAATTTTGCAATGCCCATATTTTTTCCATATTTTGGATCGTACAACCCATCAACCCTCATTTTTCGTTTTTTTCTCCGACGCTTCCTCTGACCCACAGGGCTCCTAGAAGATGACAATGTCGAAAAAACGTTTTTTACCGATAATTCCCAGGGTTGCCAGAATTTTTCAAAAAAACTACAAAAAAGCCCAAGCGGGTCGGGGTTGCCACAAAACTGCATACTCGATATTTCGAAAATCCAAAATTTTTTTTTCCTACCATTTTCTACCATAGCCCGAAAACTACCATGAATTTGGTAGAAATTCCTACACATGGTAACACTTGAATAAATTTCCCACCATAGCCTTCTTACAAGCGATTCTCTAAAGTGTTGCCATCCACCCGAAAAACGCACTCAAAAACTGCCAATTTTTTTCTCGGGACAAAATGACCGCCAGCGCCGCCGCCATCTTGAATTTCTATAATCTATGGATGGGGTCGTCGAGTCGACTATACTTGCAAGAATTTTTAAAAGAAAGTTTTCCACTGTCTATGCGCGTCTCTTTAGTACGACTGCGCAAAAATGGCTCTAAATTTTTTTTTCCAACCCAGATTGCACCGCCGCCATCTTGTTTTTTTGACATTTTATTTTTTTTCCATTTTTAACTCGCAAACATCCATCTTAAACAGTCGAGTCCGCCCCCCCATCCCCTACATTTTTTTCCCCCCGCGAGGCCATACTCGGCGGCCATCTTGAATTTAAAAAAAAAAACAAGAAAAAGCTGCGTTGATTAAAAATCTAAACCCACCCCCCATACGTCGAAAAGTCCTAAACGCCCCCCTTCACCCCCAAAAACACCCCCGATCAGTGAGTGAGTCAGTGAGTGGTAATTTAGCTTTATATATAATAGATAGACTAGCTTTTGGCGCACACGCTACGCGTGTGCTTGCCAAAACCCAGCTCTGCGAGGCGGAGGGGGACGCTCCGGGCTTCGCCCTACGCGGAGTTCGGCCTTCGGCCTCGCGATACGCAGCTCGGCCTGCGGCCTCGCTTAGATTACATAACTGGGTTGGACCGTTCGCAATGGCGTTCTTATTCTTTTTTTGATGCCCTATGTTCCATCAAATGGGTCCTAAAGAACCAGGCCTCCGGCCTCGCATATGTGGTTTGAATTGCGGTCTTGCAAAATTACATAATTTATTTGGCGCTCCGCTTATGGCTTAGCAATATAATATTACTTATTTGGCCGCTCCGGGCTACGCCCTACGCGGCGCTCCGCCTAAGGATTTGCATAATAGCACAACTTAATTGGCCGCTCCGGGCTTCGCCCTACGCGGCGCTCCGCCTAAGCATTTGCATAATAACATAACTTAATTGCGCTTCGCTTACGCATTCGCAAAATTACATCACTTGATTGGCCGCTCCGGGCTGCGCCCTACGCGGCGCTCCGCTTACGCATTCGCAATATAACATTACTTGTTTGGCCGCTCCGGGCTTCGCCCGACGCGGCGCTCCGCCTACGCATTCGCAACATAACATTACTTCTTTGGCCGCTCCGGGCTTCGCCCTATGCGGCGCTCCGCCTGTGGGTTCGCAAAAAAACATTAACTCTATGGCCGCTCCGGGCTTCGCCCTACGCGGCGCTCCGCCTATACATTAGCAAAATTACATCACTTGATTGGCCGCTCCGGGCTTCGCCCTACGCGGCGCTCCGCCTAGAACTTTGCGAAAATTAAGGCATAATAAATGTGCTCCACCTATGCCCACGCAAAGTTACATAGTCATTTGTATGATAAAGACAGTACCGCAATACTATGCAACCGTTTCCCTATACAAATTCGTACAAACTTATCTTTGCGGTCGGCTCCAGTACAAAATGTATGGGAAAATCGAGTACCAACATGACATGGAGTTTTCAATTTTTTTCTTTTGACTGTTGATTTATTGTCCAAAATTGGATCGAAATGGAAATAAATGGCCAATTTTGACAGATCCTCATACTTATTTTCTAGCAAAAGTCGTTATTTCGAGTTTTTACATTTTGGGGTAAAACTCGAAAATAACCCATAAAATTGGGAAAAAATTATAACCAGTCGATAGGTCTTATAGGGCTCTACAACAAAGGTCATTATCAAAATTTAGCTTTGCTAACTGCAACTGCCCCAAAAACCACTTTGAAAATTCTGAAAAATTCACATGTTTACAAAATGGCCGCCACTTGGTCCGCCATTTTTATTTTTTTGAAGCCAGTATTTTTTAGGCATTCTACGTTATATACCACATCGAATTGCATTTTTGCTTTTTCCCTCCAACGTATAATGAGTCCTCCAGAGCCTCTGGAAGTAGACCATGCCTTCGGGATTCACCTCCCCGCCGCTCCGAGTGTTGCCATGCGAATGAGATTAAAATAGTCAAATGTCATTTTAATGGACCCGCCCTCTAGGTACCTGGCAATGAATTCATCGGAAAGTCGTTATTTCTACTTTCGAACTTTTTGGGCCATATCTCGAAAACTACCAAAAACTACCAAATTTTTTTTTCACCTGGCAACACATCTTGACCAGACACACATCTGCCTAGTACATTGGGAAACGCTAAAGTGTCGCCATTTACCCGAAAAATTGAAAATAAAATTTCGAAAAAGTGAAAATTTCACAAAATGGCCGCTAGCGCGTCCGCCATCTTGAATTTCCGAATGCCCATATTTTTCCCATATTCTGGGTCGTATACCCCACCAACCCACATTTTTCGTTTTTTTCTCCCGTGCGTCCTCGGACCCAGAGAGAGTTTGGAAAATGACCATGTCGAAAAAATGTTTTGGTCCGCTGTCGCCAGTGTTGCCAGAATTTTTCAATAAAACTACCATGAGGCCATTGCGGGTCGGAGTTGCCATAAATCTGCATACTCGAATTTTCGCAAAACGTCAAAATTTCATCCCTACCATTTTCTACCATGGCTCGAAAACTACCATGAATTTGGTAGAAATTCAAACGCACGGCAACACTTGAATAAATTCTCTACCCCTGCCACATACAACGCGATTCTCTAAAATGTTGCCATCCATGCGAAAAATGAAAAACAAATTTTTCGAAAATTTTAAGTTTTACTAAATTACCGCCAGCGCGTCCGCCATCTTGAATTTGGCAATAGCCATATTTTTTCCATATTCTGGATCGTATACCCCATCAACCCTCATTTTTAATTTTTTCTTCCAATACTTCTTTGGACCCACAGGGCTCCTAGAAGATGACAATGTCGAAAAAACGTTTTTTACCGATAATTCCCAGTGTTGCCAGAATTTTCCAAAAAAACCACAAAAAGGCCCAAGCGGGTCGGGGTTGCCACAAAACTGCATACTTGATTTTTCAAAAATCCAAAATTTTTTTTTCCTACTATTTTCTCCCATGGCCCGAAAACTACCATGAATTTGGTAGAAATTGTCACGCATGGTAACACTCGAATAAATTCCCCACCATAGCCTTCTTACAAGCGATTCTCTAAAGTGTTGCCATCCACTCGAAAAACGCACTCAATAATTGCAATATTTTTTCTCGGGACAAAATGGCCGCCAGCGCCGCCGCCATCTTGAATTTCTATAATCTATGGACAGGGTCATCGAGTCGACTATACTTGCAAAAATTTTTAAAAGAAAGTTTTCCACTGTCTATGCGCGTCTTTTCAGTACGACTGCGCAAAAATGACTCTAAATCGGATTTTCAAACCGCAATTACACCGCCGCCATCTTGTTTTTTTGACATTTTACTTTTTTTTCATTAGTATCTGTCACAGACGCCTCTAATCCATTTAGAGCCGCCCCACGTTTCCATACATTTTTTTTTTCCCGCTAAGCCATACTCGGCGGCCATCTTGGATTTAAAAAAAAAAACAAGAAAAAGCTGCGTTGATTAAAAATCTAAACCCACCCCTCATACATCAAAAAGAGGTAGAACTTCCCCTTGCCCCCCAAAAACACCCCCGATCAGTGAGTGAGTCAGTCAGTGGTAATTTAGCTTTATATATAATAGATAGATTGCTAGCTTTGATAAGCTCGATGGCGCATACGGTAGTGACCCTGCCCCATGCGCCAAGAGTTGTGGGTTCGATCCCCGCCCAAAACAAACATTCGTGTGACGAATACTTGTGTTTGTTCTGTGTCTGGGTATTAATATCCAATATTTAAGTATATATTTGTAATACCACTGTTGTTTCTGATATCCGTAACACAAGTGCTTAAGCTACTTACCTCGGAGTCGGATCAATGTATGTGATGTAGTCTGATATAGTCTTGTGCCCTATGTGCCAGTGGTGGACAGCGCGCGAGTGAGTGACACTCCTTGTGTTGCAAACGCCTTTACACTTTAAACCCAGGGGTGTTCCGCTGAATCGCTTAGAGAGGGGGCCTGGGAACGCATGGCCTGCCTACGATCCCCTCCTGCAGCGCTTGCCCCGTTCGGGCTCGACTAAAATTTGCTCCTCGAGCACTCCGTCTAGGCGCCCCTGAAACGGAGCCCCTGAGACGGGCGCTTACGTCTGGGCTTGAAGCGCGTGCGGCGGATCCCCCGATCTATCGCTCGCTAGCCCTGCTAAGGCGGCATGTGGGCTATGTATGCCGCACGGCGCCGGCCAGGTCTACGCCTGCGCATGGGAAACGCCTATAAGTACACTATGTTGACCGCTTACCATCAGACTGTCGTACGATTGTTTGCCGCTTCCCAGACTTAAACAAAAACTTAACGTCTGACGCTAAGTTCACTTCCGTCCTCTTTGCTTTATATTTGTTGTAGGCGTTTTAACTTTTCTCATAAATATATAACAAAGGGGCACCCCCTTTGTTATATTAAACAAGTATGTTATCAAATTTACATCAGAGAATTTCCTTAACACAAGCTTAACGGAACATTTTAATTAACAACTATGCATTTGGTTTAACTAGATCTCCTTGTGTAGTTTAAATAAGCGAATATTGATAAGTACACCTAGAATTCAGTGATACACGATAGATATAACGTCAAGCGACAACCACCTCTTTGAGCAAATAAAAAAAACCGCATCAAAATCCAACCATTCGTGGTAGCTACGATACCACAGACACGCACATACATACGTTAAACTTTAAACAAACACATCACTTTTGCGTCGAGGGTACATCAAATTTTACGGGATTAGATGGAAAAGGTGGCTGGCTTGATCACCAACACAATCATAAACCCAGCATGCGTCACATTTTCCAATGCATTCTACATGTGTGCCAGCCAAGAAACACTATTGGCACATTATTTTCAAGACCAACATGGGGCATAATTAAAGAACTAAATAAGTCAGTCTCGGACCGGCAGTCCAACTAATAAAACAGTCATAATACACGCACATTTTACGACATGTTCTAAAGAGAGGTAATTCTAAAAGGATTTTCTTAAGGGCCTCATAAAATATTTCGTTTGCAACACACGAAAGAAACTTGCGTGTAGATAACGATCCGGAGTACAAAACATTGTTTTAGTCAAATTAGTGGAATAAAGACACCAACCAAGTGCGAGTCGATCTCGCACACCGGAGGGTTCTGTACAAACTACTCAGGACAAAAAACACAAATCCATATATATACATATTAATTTTTTTTTCTGACGTGGTTACATTAAATAATCATGATTGCACAAATAAACATATACCTACTTTCTACCTAACTAAAACACACTATTATGAGAGAATTTCAGGACGTTTAAATATTTTTTCTTTATGATACTAACTAACTAAACTTCACGCCACTTCCCTAGCGGGGTAGGCAGAGAGAACCGAACGTCATATGGCACGATCCTTACACACCTCACTCGCCTCTTCAACATTCATAATCCTTTTCATACAAGATCTACGGTTTTTATGACTCCTAACATCACCTTCTGTTAATACACGACCAATCTGGTCGTGGTAGGTGAGCCTGGGCCTTCCGCGGCTCCTACGTCCTTCCACTTTCGCATTGTATATCTGTTTAGTCAATCTTTCGTCATCCATTCTTTCCACATGTCCGAACCACCGGGCCATGCCTCTTCTTACCTTGACTCCGCGCTGTCTTTCAGACCGACTCTCTTTCTTACATCATCATTCCGAACGCAGTCTGTGAGCGATACACCGCAGATTTTCCGCAGCGTTCTATATGATGCCTATACAAGTATACATACCATTAGGTCAGATAAGAAGTTGTGCAAATTACTGGGTAGCTTGTCGCCTACCAAATCACAAACCCAATCACCACAAAGACAAGGGCCAAAAAAAGGTTTTTATGGCATTAACTAGAAACTTGATTCTATACCAATTTAACGCTTCGTAGACTTTATCAATCTAAGTTTTAAATACTTCTACATTTTCCGTTTTTACCACGGAACTCCACAAGTAAAACCGGCCTTGGCATTCCAAGTCGCACAGGTTATTTTAAACAGATTTGGATTAATGTATGTTTCGACAAGTAACTCAGTACTCGTACTGTTTCAAAATCTTAGTTAAGTGCACACACGGCATGACATTATCCGGAATATCCTGACCCGTCGTTGCAACGACTTTTTTACGCATCAAAGGTCTCGCTTATTTGGTAACGTTTCTGTATGAAGGCGTAGGATTAGTTGTTAACCTCATAAGATTTCTCATCAAATCTCTAGCGAATTTAGAAACGGTTCTTTTGCTAAAGTTTTTGAATTTTTTATGAGATATGGTTGAGCAAGTTAGGATGTTTGAGGCTTAAGTTAGGAAAACTTATAAGCAAGCTAGCAAGGAATATTTCAGACCTCGTATAGGTACTTGTTACGGCTACATAATTGATTTGTATCGCACGAATTACATAGTTATAAACCGCGTCTCTATCACCCTTGACCATTTGTGTGACACCCCCCCTCCCCCCCTTTCTTCTTAACCTATAATTATTTAGGTACATACCTAGCCTAGTCTTTTTTAAAGTCGGTAGACAATAACTAATATATGGAAGTTTAATTCGTCAACATCGGATAAGTAAATACCTACTTAATAATAAAAAAACATACATCTATAGATTAATCAGAACCCTTCCCTCTCTATACTAATATTATAAAGCTGAAGAGTATGTTTGTTTGTTTGCTTGAACGCGCTAATCTCAGTAACTACTGCTGCAAATTGAAAAAATGTTTTTGTGTTGTATAGTTCAATTATCGAGGATGGATATAGGCTACATATTATTAGCCATAAACGCAGGTGAAACCACGGGCACGGCTAGGGTTGCCAACTATACTGTTTTAAACAGTATTATACTGTTTTTCACTAAATTATACTTTTTACTGTTGAACAAAAATAAAGTATACAAAATACTGTTTTCAGCATCAAAATACAAACACATTATAATGTGTTATACTTAGACGCTCATACAAATCATACAAATTAGTAAGTTGTGCGAGAAGCTTTGAAAAATATGTATTTAAAACAATAAATAAATAAAATACTGTTCAATATTCTTCATAGAACTGAATATACTTTATTTCTTGTAAAAAAAAAAGTTGGCAACCCTAGGCACAGCTAGTAGACTATAAAACAACTCCTATTGGGTGCGCTATACGATAGTAAATGTTGTTAATCGCTATATATGTTCCCCATTTTGCGGGCTTACCTCGAATGAGTCAATTAGTCACAACAAGATAATAACAGTACTGTGTGACTCCCTATCTGTGTCATTTACGGTACATTTGATATACGGACTGCGTATAAAAACAACACACTCTTTATTGTGCGCTACACCGAGTTGGCAAGATGAAACTTTGGGTAAGTTCAGAATTTAATATTTGTACTAATTTGTCTCGCCTTTGTCTGCATGTTAATAAAGATCATCACTCTTCAAGCTTTCATATTAGTACAATATATTCTATGTTATTTCCAAATGTTGCAGACTATGTTTTTATATAATTATTACATCATTTCAACGCTTTGGTCGTGAAACCGTGACTTACCATGATATACAACAGTTTACTGGTTGAGGGGTATGGTAGAGCACTACCACATTTTAACTCTCATCTATACTTATAATAAATCTGTAAAGAGGTCAATTCTGTACATGAAATATATTTTCAAAATAACTATCAGGGGGTGATTAGTGATCGATACTGATGCTAAAAATGCAATCAGTAAAATTTTTGTCTGTCTGTCTGTATGTTCCTTATAGTAACAAAAACT
This sequence comes from Glyphodes perspectalis, assembly GCA_951394215.1. Lineage (NCBI taxonomy): Eukaryota > Metazoa > Arthropoda > Insecta > Lepidoptera > Crambidae > Glyphodes > Glyphodes perspectalis. The sequence continues at coordinate 1,853,420 of OX596221.1, forward strand.
ACTCGACGGATTTTAACGAAACTTAGTACAATTATTCTTCATACTCCTGGGCAAGTTATAGTATACTTTTCATCACGCTACAATCAATAGGAGCAGAGTAGTGAAGGGAAATGTTGGGAAAACGGGAGAAGTTACTCCATTTTTTAAGCTTCCGTCGCGTGTGCAGCCTTAATGGTTAAAGTTACATAGAAGTCATGTATGACGGAAATAGTCTTTATTAAATTAACCATAAACGCGGGTGACACCGCTGGCACAGCTAGTATAAAATAAAACATGTCTTTTGATTACTAATTCGCTTCAAAATGTGTTGAACCACAGATGGCGCATCTTTTTTTTTTGTCCCAGATCAACATGGGCCAAGTCCCAGACCAACATTGGACTGTAAATATTTTACATCTTTAACAAATGTAAAATACTTACATTAACTACTGCAAAAAGAGATAACTTTCGAAAAATATAGCGAATTCTTTCGTCCTTGTCACATATTATATTATACCTATAGTTGTGTGAAATTAGTAGATATTCATAAAGACGACATTGTCACTGCTATACCAGTTGTCTGCGAATTATTTGATCAGCTTTAACAATTACTACCCAAGTGCCAGAAGGAAGGTAAATACAAGCAAGACGGCTTGACCAACAGGTTGCCCGCTAACACAAAATACCGCACTTTCTGTATTTTACTATTTCGATATTTTCCTCTTCACATTCGACCATTCGTTAGTGAAAAACCAGGAGTTTAAAGCTATCTTCGAAATCTCTAATTAATCAGTGATTTTTGGAGTCGATTGTGTTGAGATCGTGAGAGAGATACTTGCTGATTTACTCAGTATTGTTATCTGAACAATCGCCCATTTATATCATATCAGCATATCTGAGAATTTAACATTAAAGATACAATACCTATTCAATATTTCCGTTTAAGATTGCCGAAGACGAAGAAAATACGGGACTTTTATTATGGTTATATTTGCGCTAACAGAGTAAATTTGGCGTACCTCTTTGCGCTGATTCTTCGTGACACACAATTGCGAAGCCAAACCGAGACGTTTCCTCGCTCACTTAAGTTATCACTAACTAGCTAACTAAACTTCACGCCACTTCCCTAGCGGGGTAGGCAGAGAGAATCGAACGCCATATGGCACGATCCTTACACACTTTACTCGCCTCTTCAACATTCATGATCCTTTTCATACAAGCTCTACGGTTTTTATGACTCCTAACATCACCTTCTGTTAACACACGACCAATCTGGTCGTGGTAGGTGAGCCTGGGCCTTCCGCGACTTCTACATCCTTCCACTTTCGCATTGTATATCTGTTTAGTCAATCTTTCGTCATCTATTCCTTCCACTTGTCCGAACCACCGGAGCACTTAAGTTATATGTATATCATTTTTTTTAATTCTCTCTCCTAGTCCTGGGTAGTAACCACAGGTGACTGTAGTATACCTTGCGCCAAAACATTTTGGAGAAGTAAGTTCATTAAATGATAGGTTTAATATCAAAATAATATGTGTTTTAAATACTAGCGTGCTAGCGCCATCTGATGTCGTGTGTATTTGTCTCTGTTTATGGTCTATGTCATAATGTAATTGAAAAAAAAAATCAGTCTATGTTAAACCGTCTCACGTTTTCATTATCAAATACATACACGACGTAACAAACTGAGTTGGCACACAACAAGTCTGATATTTTTTCTCAAAAACTTTGCTTGATAACACAGAAAATATTATTGGACAAAATAAAGTCAGCCAAATCATTTTATCCCTACATTTCAGATTCTTCTTCTCATCACAATCTTCGGATTGGTTTCCACCACCCCGAAGACTACAGACCTCGAAGAAACATACATCGCCCTTCTGAACAAACCTTGGCTTCTCCCAAACCCTCAAAGAGTACAGGGCTACCCTACGAAGGGTGAATACCTTTGCGACAATGGAAGACTCTGTAAGGTCAAACAGAATACCAATTGTCCAGACTGTCAGCAAGAGGTGCCATTAAATTTAGGAAATTTCGAGACTGATTTCAGAAATAAATAGCGTATTAAACATTTTATGTACTTTTTTGTCATCATAAGGTCTTACAAACCTTGACCTACCTCTTACCTTCAATCTTGTACGTCAAACTACGGCCTGCGCTCAATACTTATTCGTACTGCCTGCAACATAGCAATCGATTTGAGTAGATAACGACTAACAAATGTTACGTCCTTGATTAAGATAACTTTTTAACATGAAATACGGAAATATGTCATAGCCAGGAACGTGTTGGTGAGAGAGGACTCACGGCAGGTGAGGCAGGTTTAGAGTAAAAAAAGTTGACTATAAGCTTATAATATTTCGAATAATTACTAATTAAAAAGGCTATTTTCATAGTTTAATTGATAGACATAGGCCAGCAAGTCATACAATTGCTACAAACAAGATTATATAGATTTGCAGATTTTGCTACCCAAGTAAATTAATAATAGGCAAGATGACTAAAAAGTTCTGTTTAGTCCGTCAGTTAGATTATAAAAAAAATTGAACAAGTATTTTTTTATTTATTTTTCAAATAAACATTGACGAAGATACAATGCATTGCGCGTGACGGCACGCTTTCGTAAATTTTTTACTAAATAGTGAAGTCGCAAGCCCACTCCAAAACTTTGATGCTCTTTATCTTTGTGATTTTTTGTTAATTTGATAAAGCGAACAATGTGTGTCTAGTATTTTTGTATAGTCTAACTGGCGGACTCAATAGAATTTTAGTTTTTTAATGCAGTCATCATACCTTTTATCTACTTAAATTCGGGTTCCCTCACAAAACGCCCAGATTTGAGAGCATTTCTGAATCGGACCTGGCCCTTTATAAAAGCTGATTTTCCTTATTTAATAGATACAGCCATTACAATACATTATCCATTATATTTGAAATAGCTTTATTAGCACAAGCACTATAAAAGCTTGTCAAAGGTAGCTATGTCAACCCACTAACACTTGTTTAAGTTACAACAATGTTATCAAGACATGGGAGTCTAAAATGTCCCCGTTTCACACAGCCATTAGCAGATAAGTGCTAAGATGATCTCTAATTCAACTTATGAAATAGCATTTATTCTTTAACCAACATTATGAAATTCCATTTAATTATTTTTACGTGCAAAATGAATCCTTTAGTATGTTATGTACATACTAGCTTTTTCTGGTGTGTCGATTTGCGTGGTATTACGTTAGTTACAGAAACAAACGTGCTTCCTCTGAGGTGTATATGTTGCTGTAATAGCTCGAACTATGGTAAATTTTAAGATTTTCTAGTAAAACCTAAGATTTACCAACTCTTAACGGTAAAAGTCCGAACAGGTGTACAATTCAAACTTTTACCACCATTTACTTAGTAAATCTTAGGATTCTTTACTTGGAAAATTTTACCTAACCAAACCTAACTAAGATTAGATTATATTATAGGTTAGGTTAGGTAAGGTATTTCTTTAATCAGGTTAATAAACCTAACCTAACTAACCCATAATATAATAAATATTTATTTTATTATTATTTATTAAACCTAAGATTGACCAATATACGGGCTTTTACAGTAATATATATATTTTTCCAACCAAAACAGTAGCCTTTTTCTTTTAATACACACATACATAACATCACGCCCACAATCCCCGAAGAGGTAGGCAGAGTCAAAAAGGACAAAACCACATTCATAAATAAAACTGGCCATAATAAAACTAGCTAGCTAACTAGCCATCAATAAAACTGGGCTGGGTTAGATGGAAAAAGTAGTGACAAGTGGCTAGCTCGCCGCCTACACAATCACATACCCAAGACCCATATTACCATTAGTCGCCTTTTACGACATTCTAGGCAAGAAACACAGCTGGCATATTCTAAAATAATTTATTGAACCGTAAGTTGTTACATTAGAAAGAACACAATATGCATGTATAAATTTTTCTTAAAATTAATAGTAACTTCTAACTAAATTAATTTCCAAGACACAACATAACGAGAATGGGTCATATCGTAACAATACAGGATGCATTGGCAGTGAGTCCCACACTAGGAAACCCTGTATCGTGGGCTGTATCGCTTCTTTTTAAGTCCCAGACCGACACGGGACAATGGGCTGGGTTATATGGAAAATGTGAAAAAGTAGTGACAAGTGGCTAGCTCGCCGCCTACACAATCACATACACAAAACCCATATTACCATTAGTCGCCTTTTACGACATGCTAGGCAAGAAACACAGTTAGCAAATTCTTTTTAAGTCCCAGACCAACACGGGACAAATAATTTAATAAAAAATTAAAGACATGACGTTTACTATTCCAAAAAAATGTTGTGATCTTGCGAGAGTCGTGATAACATCTTGTATCATCTGTATCCTATAGCAATATATCAAACCAATTGTAACTAAAACTCAATTTTTCAAATAACAAAAATTTATACAACACATACCATCCACTGAAACTTAGAAACAAAACCAGTTCCTAGTAGAAACAGGTTAATTATTCAGACTTACACATCAATTCTCTACCTTAAAACTTAACTAATGGTCTTCGGCTATGAATATTAATATTACTAAGATTAGTGAATATTTAGACTTAATAATATAAATGAACATTTGATTTAAACAAGCTAACGAGACGTTGTCTTCATTTTAAGTTTTTTGATGGCATGTAGTGGAAGTGATAAGCGATTCCCACTATAACGACGGTTAATAAAGTTAAGTAAAGCATGTTATTGCATTAGAATATCGTTAAAACGACCCTGTAATCGAACCGGGACGTCAAGATTGTAAGCCGATACACGCCGTAAGTTAAGCCACAAGCCCATTGAAGCGGTAAGATAATATTGTACCTACATCCTTTCCTTAACCTATGTATCATTATATATTATGGTATTATATAAGCCATAAATTGGCATACCACCCACATAGCAAAAGTTAAAAGATGTGAATTAATAATTTATAATAAACAAGCTGTCCAGGCGCACTTCGTAACGCCTCGTTCTCGGATTTTCTTTTATTATTTTCCTCGCAATGTTTCCATATTTTCTTACCGTACTAACCTTCCCTAGAAGATTACCAATATTTTAAAACCAAAATCAGCCGTTGTCCAGTTTTAGCAAGACTAACGAACAGCAATTCATTTTTATATATAAGATTATCCGGACTGACACACCAATTCCCTAGTTCCAAACTAAGCTTATAAGCTTGTGCTATGGATACTAGGTGAACGGATAGAGATACCTAAATACGTTTTATAAACATCCAAGTCTCGAGTACAAATGTTCAACACAGGAAACATTTGCCCCTAGCTGGATTCGAACCCGCGACCCTTGGTTCCGTGGCCAGGGTCTCTCACCACTCAACCAACGGGCCCGTCAATTTGTTTGGTTATTTGGTCTTAAAGTAACTACTCCACTGATTATCATGTAAAATTGCACTTATTGTACGATGATTGAAAGATTTCAATAGGAAAAGATAGTAAGATAGTGTCCTCGATTTATATAAAACTCTACTAATCCCGTTGAAATAAAAGCTTAATAAAATAATGTTTTTTTGATATTTTACAAAGATTCGTTCTTTGTAATAATGTATACAGTAAAAAATTTAACACTTCATAGACCAGTGTACTAAAATTGATATTATTTATGCATGTATTTATATGTTCAATAAAATATTTTTAGCAGTGGGGTGTGCAAATAGCCCCACCAAAACGAGTAAGAAACTCGTAAAGGAAAAGAAGAAGTTATAAAATGAAGATAGATTTCGTAAGACGAATGCAACTCGTAAGGTTGAAGTAGAAGAAGATATACATTAAAATAGGATGACAGATATGCCATATCTCAGTCAAATAATTCGCTCGCATTGTAACCCCACAGAATAGCAAGCCACTTACCTCTGATAAATCGCCCAGGGCCGCCTTCACCAGAGTTCGACGCTGGCGAATGCTCATACCAATCTCACACTGCGAAAAGATATTAAATTAAATTTAATTATCGCTTCTTCCCTCCTCACAGGACAGGCTTAGCTTGTCTGGGGACTAGAAAAATAACATAACTACGTCTTATGGAAATCAAAATATTTGATTAGATTTGATTTGAAATGAAATGTCCCAAGTTAGTCCAGATTATTTATGTAGACTTCGCAAAGGTAACACAAAGTTGACTATCGAAATAATGCCCAAAAATAATAGGTACGAAACTCGGTAGAGTATCATTTGTCCCCCCCGCTGGGGTCTTCGGTTTGGCGTACCGGGGGGGCTTAGTAGGCCCTGGTGCAGGACAGGGCCGAAGCTAAGAGAGACCCCGAGGTGAGCTGCGACTGCTCGGCATTTCCCACCGAGCAGTTGCGGCACCGGCCGCAGCCCCTTGCGGCCGGACTAGGATTGCCGAGGAAGAGGAGGAGCTGAGTGTGTCGTTGCTCGCCTCCCTATCCTCGGCAACCCAACAGGGGCGCGCTGGGTCGCGCTGTGGTGGGTCGCAGAGGGATTGAGCGTCTCGATGCTCTCCCTCTGCGACGACAGGGCTAAGCCCTCAATCTGGGTCGCCGGGAGGAAGGCGGCCCCTTCGACGAGGCGCTCTCCGCGTGCCCCTCTGGCTTAGCAGAGGGCACAGCGCGAGAGTGGGCCCACGACGCCGGTCACGGGGATGATCGGCGTCTGAATCCTGGGCGGAGTGGTTGAGACATGCTGGGTGGCCTGGCATGTCTCGACGCGCGCGCGTGCTCGGTGCTGTGCATCCGACGACTGTTGTCGTGGGCTGCACAGCATCGACCATCGCCGCGCGAGGTGGGCCGCGTAGCGCGGCACGCGCATAACCGGAGGAGCAGTCGTATAGTCCCGACAGTGGGGATACAGGCTCCTCCGGGACTGCGACGCTGGAGGCCACGTTGGGGTTTTAGTCGGTTCGAGTCCGACACACCGCCCTCTGCTTCCCCAAGCAGAGGGTGACGGCTCGTGGGAGTTTCCCCAACTAAAAAAAAAAAAAAAAAAAAAAAAGAGTATCATTTGTACTTTTCTTTATAATACAATACTGAAATAAATATGTACTTTTGAAAAGGCAGACCTTAGAAAGGAGCTATTGTACATAACGGTGCAATACGTCGATCTTCGAAAAACTCTCCGATGGTCTTGAAGCTATTATACTTATTTTAATTATTGAAAAGCATTTTCTTTAGAAACATCTAAAGACCAAGATATGTGTAAAACGAAAAACGATATTCATTTTTTTTCACTAGCGCAACAGCTGCGCTTTTTTCTTCACGCAACGCGTAAGTGGCCAGTATTTTCGGGCGTGCAAGGAGTGCGTACCTTACACCGAGCCCGTGACCGCCTGTATGTGGCATAGCGGCTAAACAGCCACCATGATGCAATATTATAGCGATACTGTTTGACGAAATATTTATTGGTAAAAATAAATATGGAGGAGTATACTATGTATAGTAAAACTTAAAGTCAGAATGTTATCTCATTTACCCTTCCTGTGTACACAGAAAGGTTTACTGAATATACCGAAAAAAAAAATCCGCGTTTTTTTGGTTTCATTTAATAAAATGATGATGCTTTATTTGTACACCATAAATTCTAAATCTATACCACTAAGTATAGATTATACCTGGTGGTATAGATTATACTTATATACCTCTACTCGAATGCGTTGCCATGTATTTTTTTAATGCAAAGTAAAAAAAAATTTGTTTCTTAAGTAACTTAGTAGTACAATTAACTTATTACTTTCAAAAAATACTGTAAATTTCAGAAAATAAGCTATAAAGCAAACTGACTGATTTATAATACAGACATTACTTCGTCACCATTAGTATGTGAATCTTAATAATACAATCCAATAATTACAATAAACGTAACAAACGTATCATCCTCGCAACCCTAGCGGCCGCATCCACAAATAATGCACTTCACAAACAACCTCGCCTCTCGCTGACCCGCTGCAGAGCTAGTCCGAGACGCGCCCGAGCCGCGTGCTCACTGCACCTAAACACCTCTACCCGATCGCATCCTTACAATCATCTATTCCTTCGTGTCAATGGAACATAAGTTAAAAAAAAAAAGTAACCCGCTATATTTTTTACATTTTCTAAGCCGTGACATAGTAAAACTTGTGCTGTGTAAACCAAGTCAATATCACAAATAAAAATATTGTGCAAATTTTAATTTTACAATGACAGTCATATTTTATTAAAAAGCAAGACAAGGTTCGTTGAATTCAAAACAAAAAATTGTTGTCTGTGATTTTAATTCCTATAGCTGCCATGAAAATAAAATACAGACAAAAATTTTCCCGCCATTTTTTACATTGACGCCTAACTTTTCAATTCTTAGACAAATCTTTCACAAAGTAAAATAAATCGAACTCTAAAGCTTGTCCTAAATTTAAACATTTAAAGTACAATTTAATTTTAAGTATTAATAGCAATGACCGTGAAATACGTGATAATATTCTGTGTATTCGCGTTACCTTGCTTATGTGGAAATGTGGACCCCAGGACTGACCAGGGATACCCTAGCGGACTCATGTCAATATGTAAGTAATTAATACATATTTAAATTTCAACACTCTCAGGACTTCAGATAAGTAAGGGCTATTTCATAGACCCTTATTTATTACCTAATATCGGACGGTCATACCGGTACCTAAAATTATAAAAATAATAATTAATACACTACATCGCATACATTGATCTGACTCCGAGGTAAGTAGCTTAAGCACTTGTGTTACGGATATCAGAACCTACCCTCTGACCGAAACAACAGTGGTATTACAAATATATACTTAAATATTCAATATTAACACCCAGACACAGAACATACACAAGTATTCATCACACGAATGTTTGTCCTGGGTGGGGATCGAATCCACAACTCTTGGCGCGTGGGGCAGGGTCACTACCGAATGAGCCAATCAAATGGTAAGAATAGCCTATAATAATAATATATAGTATTTACTGTAACTACAGCTATGTTTAAGAATATGTATTGTATATGTATCTCAGATTAAAATGTCCTGAGTCATCCACTGTCTAGATTTTTTTGGAGAGTACAATCGGTAGTTGGCCGAAGGCGGCCTTTACTACCTACCGGGCTGGCGGGGGAAAGGGGAGCTCTCACCCCACGGATTTTATACCTAGAAAGCATAAATTGGCATGGAGTTTCTTTTTATGACATAAATGGATTTTCTTAATTACTGTAGTGATTTTAACGTAGAGGAGAATATCTTACCAAACAACAATTTGCCTGGTTCTAGTATCGTAGTAAGAGTAGTAGAAGTAACTGACGCTACTTCCCTGGCGGGGTAGGGTAGCGCTTCGCGATCCCGGGGGCACCTTACATAAAGGCGTAGAGGTACATCCCAGGGGTTTAGTCGGTATACCCCGCCTACTACCATCTTGGGGGGAGCAGGGTCCCCCTATCATCTCGAGGGCCCCGGGAGTCCGACACACCCCGCTGTTTCCCCCCGGATTCAGCGGGACGGTGCGTAACGCATTCCCCTGGGTCAACAAAAAAAAAAAGGGCAGGTAGAGAGAACCATAGTTTAGTTAGTTAGTTAGTTAATAGTAGTAGTATCCATAGTTATATATCAAATGCGTAAGTTTCTATACTGTATTTTCCTTCACCGTTTTCATTATGCTAGTATAAATACGAATAGATTCGTTCGTTTGTAATTCAGAGGTAAATCTATTTTAAGTGCGGTTTATTTTACATTGGGATCGTGCGATATGGCGTTCGGTTCTCTCTAACTACCCCGCTAGGGAAGTGGCGTGAAGTTTAGTTAGTTTAAATTAAACTGGTCTAATCTAAACAATACGGCCGCGAGCGGTACCGAAGCTTTTACAAGTTTGTTTTAGTGTTTTAAAACAAACTTGTAAAAGCTAAACAAACTCGTACAACTTGATTAATAAATGAATTTTACACGTGGCAAAAATTACAAGTCCAATCTGCATTTTTTTAACTAGTCTCCAGACATCGTGCGATTCATATGAGTCGTGCGAAACATCGCCAAGTATTAGCAAATGCCTTATGGCAAAATACTCAATAATATAAAAGCTCATAAAATTAAATATTCGTCTTGGCTGGGTGCGAAGTACTAGGTGGGGATAATATAATCTATCGCAGCGCTCATGGTGGCCAAAAGTAGAATTAATATTAGCTGATCAGTAACCTGTCACATCTGTCAATATCAAAGCAAACTGTCTAATCTTGACTAGGGTACCTAATTTTAGTATTCGTATTATTCCGCCAAGAAAAATGGGTCACAGCAGTTGTTGTAAACTGCAAGAATACTGATAGAGATAGTAAATACAAGCCTTACTGATTCCCTACAGCTACTTGGGAACAGGGAAATGCAAGAAATGGATAGTTGCAGTCAAAAGGAAAAAGTAATTAACATCATAAACTTATTTACATCCTTTATTTGATATTATTGTTATAGAATACATTTTACCTACATAAGTCTAACTTTGTTTCAGTGCTGACGGATTGCCATGGTACCTAAATAAATTATATATTGTGTGTGATACTTAGAAACACTGTCTTCAGTATTATACTCATTCCGATCTGAAAACAATATTTATTTTATAACTAGCGTAAGTTTATGTAGTGATTTAATGAAACCATTAAAGTAGCTTTTCAGTAAAACTACAACTAAACATGAAGTAAACAAACCATGAAATAATCGAAATAGAACACGCGTTTTGATTAAATTTTACTTGCGTTGTTTCATTTGAACGACCAAAAATTATTTCAGAACCTTTTGTCCACCCAAATCACGATCTCACAGTCATTTTTGCAACTTAAACTAATATTTTTTGGTTTTTTTTTGTCACAATATCGCGACGAAATTTTAAAAAGTCTCAGAGCCAACAAAGTTGCGAATCGAATGTGGCGCTAAATTCATGCACAGAACCCATAGATATGGCCGTAACATAAATTTGAACTACAAATTATGAGCGTAATCCATTACAAAAAAAAAATATCCTATATTTTTTATTTAACCTGTTCCTACTGACCTTAATAATACCTAGTTTTAAAAAAATTGTCTTATATTACAGTAATTCATTGTAACTCTCAGCTAATATGCATCCATCCTTTTAAACTCAGAGGTAAAAGATTCGAAGTCATTTAGCTTCTATTTAAGAGTAAATAATATAATTACGTCAGTTAATCTCTTCCATTACCAAAATAATTCGCAACAGTTACCTTCGCTTCCAAAAAGTCGCGCTACTCTTTAACCCAGTCAGATATAACAATAGAATCCATTGTACGCCTTTATTATTTCGTCCTTCAAACCAAACTTTTATGCTAAACAAAGCCAAATGCATGCCTTATTAATCTCAAACTTTATATCGTATCGTCCATCCTTATGTTGATGGACAATCCAGTTACTATACTAACATTATAAAGCTGAATAGTTTGTTTGTTTGTTTATTTGCTTGAACACGCTAATCTCAGGAACTACTGGTCCGATTAGAAAAAAATCTTTCAGTGTTAAATTTATCGAGGATGGCTATCCTACTAATATTATAAATGCGAAAGTTTGTATGTATGGATAAATGTTTGTTACGCTTTCACAAAAAAACTACTGAATGGAATTTAATAAACCTTTGGAACACCCGAATAACATATAGGCTATGTTTCATCGATGTACCACGCGGGCGAAGCCGCGGGCAGAAGCTAGTAGGCTATAAAGTTAATAATATGATTGTTAATTAAAAAAAACAATAAAGTATTTTTAAACTATACAATGAAAAAAAAAGTACTCTTGTAATAGTACACATACTTTTATGAGCTGTCAAATCGCGTCTGTAAAATGATACTTTAGTACTCTGCACTTACAAACCGCTAAATGTTTCATAATTGAATAAGATTTATTGTATGAAGAACCGGATTTATTTAACAAAATCTTTCTTCGAATCACATGTATAAGTACAAGATATTATTATCATTATTATCTGAGTCGCTAAATCTAGGATTACAATCTAGAGCTAACCGCGGTTAGGAACGGGCATAACTTTAGAAAATAATATTTATGATAGCACCTGTGAGATAACTGATACCGTTAGTTTTTTTTTTTCGGCTTGGGGATTGGAGCATTAGCATGATTTTGTATTCCCGTAAAAAAAATATTTTTGCGCCATATACAAGTCATTGTCTTCCTAATGTTATAATTTAACGAACTGGTCGCTGTTCGGGCGTCGTCGATTTTTAGCAAACAAGCAAGTTGGTCGCGATTTGACCGTTTTGAAAAATATAATAAAAAATGCCTACACCGAATGGCCGCGTTCGTGGGTCCTATTAATCTTGCTCTGCACATTCACAATTATTTAAAGATGCAGGTTTTCTCACGATATTTTCCCTAATCACCGAAATAGTGGTATAAATACCTACATAGATTTCATACATACATAACATTACACCCATAATCCCCGAAGGGGTAGGCAGAGTCCAATGGGCAGCAGGCCCCTTTAACCACATTCAGCCAAAAATAAAAGGGTTAGATGAAACATTGTAGAAAAGTAGTGACAAGTGGCTAGCTCGTCGCCTACACAATCACATACCCAAAACCCCGATATACCATTAATCGCCTTTTACGACATGCTAGGCAAGAAACACTGTTAGCACATTATTTTTAAGTCCCAGACCAACACGGGACAAAGCACCAATAAAAACATTGACGAGGAATAGTCATTGTTTTTATTGGTAAGATTTCTTAGTTAGATAAATGTGTAACATCGTGAGGGAACACGATGTTTTACTCCAAATCTATACTTATAATAAATCTGTAGAGAGGTCAATTCTGTACATGAAATATATTTTCAAAATAACTATCAGGGGGTGATTAGTGATCGATACTGATGCCAAAAATGCAATCAGTAAAATTTTTGTCTGTCTGTCTGTCTGTCTGTGTGTCTGTCTGTCTGTCTGTCTGTCTGTCTGTCTGTCTGTCTGTATGTTCCTTATAGAAAGAAAAACTACTCGACGGATTTTAACGAAACTTAGTACAATTATTCTTCATACTCCTGGGCAGGTTATAGTATACTTTTCATCACACTACAATCAATAGGAACAGGGTAGTGAAGGGAAATGTTGGGAAAACGGGAGAAGTTACTCCATTTTTTAAGCTTCCGTCGCGTGTGCAGCCTTAATGGTTAAAGTTACATAGAAATCATGTATGACGGAAATAGTCTTTATAATATTAACCATAAACGCGGGTGACACCGCTGGCACAGCTAGTTAACAATAAAACACGTACTTAGAATTGATTATCGAACGGTTACCTCTCGTATCTGAGGCGCATGTTCTTACCATTAAGCTATCATTGGTCTTGCTTGAACCACTATAATCATTACTAAGTAAAATTACTTATTAGCGACAATAAAACCTGTCATTTTCAAACTGGCCAAAAATTTTTACTTTAACAAAGGTTACATTTTGTCTCGAAGAAAATGATATATCTATCCCGCGGAATAATCGTTAGACCACTAATATCAACAGGCAGAGCCACGAGCAAAGGCTAGCAACCAACTAAAATTGTTTTACAACCATAACCTTACTACAAACTGTACAGTTATCTATCTACTAATTTGCAACGGTTTATTGACTTGGGAAACCAACAATCTTGGCAAGGTGAACGGAAAGAAATACTTAATTGAATATCAAAGAGTGATATAATATTTATAAAACTCACTTAATGTGAGTTTTGATTTGCAGTAATGATGTGTGAATACTTAATGACGTAGTAAATATTTATGAATGGAATTTTAGCGGTCGTAATACCATAAATACGCGAGTAACTGTGTCAGTTTGATTTTCAGGACTAAACTACTAAAAAGATTTGAAGGTCACGAGCTAGCCACTTGTCACTCCTTTTTCACAGCTTTCCATCCAACCCAGCCCACTGTCCCATGTTGGTCTGGGACTTAAAAAGAATATGCCAACTGTGGTTCTTGCCTAGCATGTCGTAAAAGGCGACTAATGGTATATCGGGTTTTGGGTCCCGACTCGACGTAAAGGGAATAAATCGTATGTGATTGTGTAGGCGACGAGCTAGCCACTTGTCACGACTTTTCCACAATTTTCCATCTAACCCAGCCCAGTTTTATTTTTGGCTGAATGTGGTTAAAGGGAACTGCTGCCCTATTGACTCTGCCTACCCCTTCGGGGATTACGGGCGTGATGTTATAAGATGATATGACACTATTATCGTTATCCAATTCATCAATGCATGTATGCGCTTAAAATTGCAATAAATTATTAGAACAATGCATTAATACTAATACATTTCACTATCAAATAAGATAATTTTACATATAACATCTATATATCATTGGCTGTCCAAATCTGTTGGTACACTTACTAGAGTCAAAAACACGTACATTCACGTTAGAAGTTTCATTTTGTTCTTGGATCTTGTTTATATACATATTTAAATAAGGTTATCGGTCACTTAAATATGTAAATCAATCCTTCAGGCTGTCATCATTTCCGTAAATCTAAACTAAGCGTCATTGCTTCCTAAGCTTGTGTTGAATACTAGGCACCGGATACAATTCGTTTATAAACATCTATGACTGGAGAACGAACGACCAAGTGCATCACACGAATACTTCTTTCTAGCGAGATACCAACTAAGACTTTTGGTTTCGTGGCTAAATTTAGAACAAAAATTACATCTTTGGCGTGGGGTTTTCTAGATAGAATTCGAATTTCCGTCCTCCTTAGATATAGTCCCGTATTTGCAAAGATTCAGACTTCGCATAGAATGCAAGCGGGGAATACTAGTTGTTGAGGAATAGGTAAATATTTGTCTCGATATATGCATATGCATAAATGCATAAATGTTCACTTTTTAATTAGATCAATGTATGCGACCTTGCCGAATATCCATTACAGTATGTATTTATGCATACCTACATAATATTATATTTTAATTGTCTATTTTAAATCAACATCACATAATTATTTGATTTCAAAGTTCAATGTCATTGACAACTATTTCCTTCCATATTATAATAGGGAAGTAAATAGTTGTCTAAACCACTCCAGTCAAATAGGAGTCTAAAACACTGCATCGACGACGCTATCAAACAAGTGAAATATCATCATCATCCTCTTGCCCTTCTCCCAGTTCATCTCGGGTCGGCGCAACATGTCTCCCTCTTTCATACGTCCCGGTCAGCCGTCATCAAGCTATCCACTCCCATTTCACTCATATCATCTTTCACACAATTGAAATATAAAAACACTAAATTGATTTACAGACAATATCTAAGACAATCACCTGGACAATCTCTTTCAGCCTTCAAATGAATCAATTAGTGCTAGAATGAGTCGTTAACATCAGTAATTATTGTGCCAAATTGGCATCTTTAACATAGTTGCAAAAAATCTATCAAAACTAATGGAATTTTGATTTTGACCTTCCCAATATTTGCATATCAAATGCATTATTGCGCATTATTACAGCTTACACTTTTCTGCGTCGATATGTCTATCTGTCTCTCTGTCTTTTTGTCCATAGCATATCAATTTTATTTCCAAAATGTCTGGACACTAACCCATATATTCAATATTTATTTTATATTATAATGTGATTGAAATATTAATTTTGTTTTTTTCTGTTTTTTTTTTTTTTAGTTATAAGTTAATTGTGCTCATAATAAAGAGCAGAGGCTTAAATTTAAAATGTATGTAGTACGTAAGTGTGTTCACCTTTAATGACTGTTACATTTAACATTAATATTAGGATTAAAGTGTTATTGTTTATTCAATGTAAACATACGCTGGTGAGCCTTATAAATAAATAAATAAATAAATAACACAACTGATTAAATTGTAAATTTGTTATAAATCTACCGACTAATTGACACTATGCTGGAATGTCAAGGAGATTTAAATATGCCGACACATGTTTCATAAATTAAGCTGTTTTGAGAGCTTTATCTTGAAACAGACGACTCTAAGCTCTTTTAAAATGCTCACTTCGTTGAACATCCACACATATCCGTCCGCATTAGTTCATAGGTACAGAAAATATATTTTCACAGAATACAATACAATTCCTATAATAAGCCTTATGTTGGACTGAAACTCAAAAACAGATACCTGTAATCCTTGCCTAGCATGAGGCGACTAACGGGGTTTTGATAATTGGCAGTGTGATTACGGTAGCGGCGAGCAAGCCGCTTATTACTTTATCTTAATTTTTCGTCAAGTTTAAGGAGACTATTGCTCCTTTGACTCTGCTTACCCCTAAGGGGATTGCAAGCTTGATAGTATGTATATTTCTATAACGCGTAACAAGGAATACATTGTTCGGCTAGATCACCGATTTTGTTCAGCCCAGCGCCTGTTTCAATGAAAACGTACAATAACTCCTCTTGCGAACGATAATACCCAAGTAACACAGATAGCAGTATAAGGTCTTAGTAACAGCAAACCCGGGAGCGATAAGCTTAAAAAGCTGTTGATTAATGTCTGAGTAAACGTGTACTCAGCTCTTATTCAAGCAAATTGGGCACACTTTTAAATGCTTTAATTTGAATAATAGCAATATAAAATCTGAGTAGTAGCAATGTAATTGTCCACATAGCTTAATAACGTCTGAAAAACGGCAGTCGTTACTTATACACAGATGTTTTATCATGTTTATTCAGATAAATATTTATGGCTGTGATATTCAAAAACTACTCGGCTATAAGCACATTTGTACCACACTATTTCAAACAAAATGTGTGTTTCCTTCAAGAAATTGTTGACATCATTAATATTTATTAAGATATTAATGTGGACGGAATGAATACTTGGAATTGTTAAGTAATTTTTAAAAATACGAGTTTTAGCTATTACACAAGTGAAATAATATTGCGCAAGTAATTTTGTCGTCAATAACGTATGTCCTGTAACTATTGGTTTTACGCGCCGCTTCAATATCGAAGTTTAATGATAGAAATAAGTTAATGTACAAGACAGAAATAAGGCAAAAAAAAACTTTTAGCGTAATTCCTTATTTTAGTGTTTTAAAAGTAATAATTAGTTTATGTATAATACTCGAATTTGTATCTGAATTAATAAAACACAGCATTTGATAGCAAAAACAATTCCAAAAACATTTTTTTTGGAGGTTATAATGGCGATTCCTATAAATCTGATTATTAGCTGCTCACGGAGCTGTTTTACCGAGCTGCTGCTGAATAATAGTTTTGACTCGTCACATATTAAGCCTTTATTTGGCAAAGCGCGGTATGGCGGAATAATTTCTGAATAACAGTTGAGTATTTGTTCACATGTTTTATTAAACAGCTTATTAGGGTTCAAAACAGAACAATCAAAAACTAGAATTTCGTGGAAAAAAGATTAGGTGATCGATCGAGCTTTATTATTTAACTATTATATAATGCAATCATTTCACTTAAATAAAAAAAAAATAATTAAGCAAATGAATTAAAGCTATTTAGGTATACCAATCTAACGTAAAAAGGATGTAAAATATTTTTTTTATTTTGTTTTATTTAGAAAAAAAGCTATGGTAATCATGTTTTTTTTTTTTTCAACTTACGTACCTATGTCTAGTTTGAGTTAACTACTCTTATGTACTGCATACCTTATTAAAATGCTAAAAAGGGAAAAGAAACGAGGTCTCTTTTGGTTCCCCATCTATTCTAATGATAATGTAGCAATTTTTCATTGTCTGAAAACAAACGGATATTATACCTACACTAGCTGTGCCAGCGGTGTCACCCGCGTTTATGGTTAATATTATATAGACTATTTCCGTCATACATGATTTCTATGTAACTTTAACCATTAAGGCTGCACACGCGACGGAAGCTTAAAAATGGAGTAACTTCTCCCGTTTTCCCAACATTTCCCGTCACTACTCTGCTCCTATTGATTGTAGCGTGATGAAAAGTATACTATAATCTGCCCAGGAGTATGAAGAATAATTGTACCAAGTTTCGTTAAAATTCGTCGAGTAGTCTTTGTTTCTAAAAGGAACATACAGACATACAGACAGACAGACAGACAGACAAAAATTTTACTGATTGCATTTTTGGCATCAGTATCGATCACTAATCACCCCCTGATAGTTATTTTGAAAATATATTTTATGTACAGAATTGACCTCTCTACAGATTTATTATAAGTATAGATAAACGGAAACCTAAAACAAAATTAAACCTAGCTAGATAGATTAATTGCCCCCGAAACCCCCTACATACTAAATTTTATGAAAATTCTTAGAGCCGTTTTCGACATTCAGATTACAATATAGATAGGTATGGATACATTCGTTTTTTTATTTTAAGATACTTATTAATAATATCATAATGACACATAATTTGAGTATACTATACAAATTCAAAACCTCGGACACAACAAAAGGTAGATTTATACTACCGCATTGAATGTACTACAAATACAAAACGCTAGAATAAAATGATTCGGACCGCGATATTTTTGAATTCGTTAATATTCTCATCTGATTCATCTCACTAGATGTGTAATCATCGTCACCCACACAGTCTGTATATGAAATTGCGGGTACGGAACACTCTTCTACGTACGATCGCACTTGACTGTTAAGGTTAGCTTGACCGCTTTCTTCCACAGCTAGTTTACTAAACACTATGCTGCCTACGCCCAACATACAACAACTAACGTTTAATAAATATCTACAAATAAAGCAATATTCAGCATTCTTCTGTGTAAATACTGTTTAACTAACTTTAAAACTGCTAGTTTCGGTATAAGAATAGAAGTATGTGTAAGAGAGTTATAAACTATGTCTACATTTCTTTTATACCAATATAAGCTTAATTAGAACCCAGAAAATACTTTTTATCAGCAGCTGAATAATTCGCAAAATAAAGAACCTTATAAGATTTCAAAATAATATTAAAGCTGTTATTCAGATACAAGCATTTTAAAACCGAATTTTAACACTATTATTCAGCATCTAGTTGCTGAGGGTACTTTATACAGAATATAGCATTTTTAACAGCAATAAGCTTAATAATGTTTGTATAATAGTATTGTACATTACGTTTATTCAGCTTGTTATCTTTTAGCTTACTGTTATGCAAATTAAAGCTATGTGAAACTCTGTAAGCTTAGAAACGTTTGTGTAATATTGAGAATAAAAGTTATTACTAAGCCTTAAGAAAGAAGCCGAAATTATACAAATTTTACTAAGCTTAAAAAATTATAATAGCCGTAATACAACGTTAGTCAGAATTTAGCTATTTCCTTAACTGTAACACAAATGTTACGTAACTATTAACTGTGTTATGAGTCGCATTAGTACTGTTATCATGCTTGTGTGTTACTTGGGTATTTACTTTACTTACCTACATCTAATGATTTACCTAGGCCGCTTCGATGTGTACAAACTAACATTTCGCCATGCAGGCTGCAAAGTAATTTGATTGCAATATTACTTATACGCAACGTTCGTCAACATACCCCCTACTCAGTTAGCTATTCTTACTGTCCGATGAACTGTCATCAACATAAATCAGCGGCGCTCAACCTGCGACCCATACAGCCATAGCAATAGAGGACTTCCGGGGACAAAGTTTATTTATTATTGAGAACTTACAAATTTTTTTATTTAGATACACATTTTCATAAGTATTTAGTTAGTTATTTTGTTCTGTTTGATCGATATGAAATGCAGCGTATGTCTATTGCGCGTCTAAATCTCCGAAAGGAATATATCTAAGGAGCATTAAGCATATAAACTAAAAGTATTGGGATTGAAATTGGGTTATATAGAAAATTGTGACAAGTGACTATCTCGCCTCTATATTCGCAAACCCTACTAACAAACTAAACTTCACGCCACTTCCCTAGCGGGGTAGGCACAGAGAACCGAATGCCATAAGGCAGGATCCTTACACACCTCACTTGCTTCTTCTACCTACTACTCCATGAATAGACAAAAGGTTGTCCAGCCCTACTGTAGGAAGTACAACATCAATATGATGTCTGTTACGGTGCAAGGCCGCGGAATGCAACGCATCCGCTGATGCTAATACGTGTTATGCGCCGACCGAGGCGCCTCCTGCGTGACGCAACTGCTGGAAGCGAAGGTGCCATCAACGATTTAACCAATAGACTGGTAATTACGTTTTCTGATGAACAATTTCTCAGTTGACTCACTAAATTTGACGAGTTTATTATAAGACTTGCTTTTGCCTACGACTCCGCCTGCGTACACTTCGTATTCATTGTTTCGTCAAATATTTTTCCCATTGCGTTTAAAATGGGTCCGAAATCTACAAATGTCGCCACATACATATTTAGGTATATTTCTCCTACATACCTACTTTATATTTTCCCGTTAAAAACCCTGAAGGGGTAGATGGTTTGAACCACGTTTATTCAAGATAAATTCAATTAGATGAAAAATTACTGAACAATCGTGACATGTTGTATGATACTAACTCGTCGCCTTACAATAACAAAAGGTTTGAAACACAGTTGGTACGCTATTTTAATAAAATACCTAATAAAAATAAATATAGATCTAGGAAATTAGTGCACTAGCTAAATAATATAAAAATATATATATTTAGGTATTTAATATTCGTTATAAACCCTGAACTGTCAGTTTTTGTAAACTTGTTACCTTCTGAAGGCTACTAGTACCCAACTACTTACCCAGTAGGCAACTAGTACCTTTTACAGTTACATCAACACTAGAAGGTGACCAGCATTAAACGTGTCGATCGAACATCAAAACCTTTAATGTCTTCATTGAAGTTCGTGCAGAAATCCATGTTCGCTTCGATAGTTTTATTAATTGAGTAATTAAAACATGTTAGTTAAGTAAATATTTGTTTACGTAATTTAAATTTATTTCGTGTTTTGACTCTAAATTTGTTTGGATGTAGTCATCATATACGCTAGTTTCTGGTTGCGGCTCTGCTTGTGTAAAAATCGGTTTACTGAATATATCCACATATTCATCATCAGTCAAATCCCAGTCTCGGTCCTCTTATAGTTATTTTACTATCATGCTGGATTTTGTCTGATTATTACATTGAAGCGGCTGCCATATAGTAATTTAAATATGCAATCTCCTCAGGATGTACCCTCTCCGCCGAGCTAGTATATTAAACCACACCTTGAATAATATCCAAAGTTGCATGATCCTAATAAAATAACTTCAACTATACATCGAACCAACACCCAACATTTTCATCTATGGTTTAAAAAACTCAAAATGTGAGATTAGAAAAAGAAGTTGAATTGGGCAGGATAGCATTAACATTAAGTATATTAAAATAAAATTAACCGCGCTGTGAACACGGAAATGTAACCAAATGAACGCACCACCGACGCCTGCGCTTCGGGAGCACGGCACTCTCGGCCTCAGTACTTGCGTAAGATTGCAGTTGTTACGAGAATTACGTTAGGGCCTTATTAGTGAATTGAAAACAATTCTACACAGAGTAAGACCACAAAAAAGCAGTATTTTGTACAAGGACTAGATCCTCTTAGATCATCACACGTGTGACGCTACGCTTTGACTAACTATATCTACCTACCAACCCCTCCAGGGAAATGGCGTACTACATAC
The DNA here is from genome assembly GCA_951394215.1 of Glyphodes perspectalis. Lineage (NCBI taxonomy): Eukaryota > Metazoa > Arthropoda > Insecta > Lepidoptera > Crambidae > Glyphodes > Glyphodes perspectalis. Next base: position 1,875,018 of record OX596221.1, read on the forward strand.
TGGTATACTTTATTCGAGTAATCACTTAAATATTCGAAGATTTCACGATGTTTGATAAAATCTTCGGAATTAAGAAATTAAACAAGTGTCACTACTTATACATATTATTATTTTACTTAACTGTAATTTTATTATAAATGCGAAAGTTTGGATCGATGGATGTTTGTAACTTAATCACACCAGATTGACTGAAAGGATCTGGAAAAACGCCGAAGAGAATCAAACATGGAGATCAATTATTGTTTAGAATAAAGGGACTTTTTATCCAGAATAATTGGTTTCTGTGAAATTCCTAAAATATAGGTATACATCTATATATTAAAACGTTAAGCAAAACTTGATACCTCTTGTTATGAGAATTACGCGGGCGGAGGAATATGAGATTTAGCACAGTTAAATTTTATATGGAGAAGGAGTGCAGAAAGCTAATATTTTAATAAATAATTAAAAGAATTTTCATCCAACCCAGCCCACTGTCCCATGTTGGTTTGGGACTTAAAAAAAATATGCCAACTGTGGTTCTTGCCTAGCATGTCGTAAAAGGTGACAGGTTAGCCGCTTGTCACTGCTTTTTGACAATTTTCCATCTAACCCAGCCCGGCTTTATTTTTGGCTGAATGTGGTTGAAGGGGCATGCTGCCCCTTTGACTCTGCCTACCCCTTCAGGGATTATGGGCGTGATGTTATATATGTGTGTATGTAATTAAAAGAAACAATCAAACTAATAATGGTCGAATTTCGACCAGTGGGCGACCACTAGTAATAATCAAGACATCATAATGAGACATAATATTTTATAGAATGTAAATATTCTTTTTACGAATTTCGGGTAGATCTGCGGGTACATAACTACTAAAAGAATTTTTCCAACTCTCGTGTTGTGGCGCATCAAAAGATGCACAAATACTACGCCCGCATTGAAACAGTTTCCATACAAATAATATTTCAACTTGATATATTGATTCGACCTAAATAGCGTTGTATGTCTGTCACTGTACTGTGGTAGATATTATTTGAATGTGCTAGATTTTATCACGATATTTTGCCTCACCTCATGAAATCTGTACATAGATTTGTAAAAGCTAGAGGTACGTGCCCGGGTTTAAACTAGGAATCCTAGCATGAAGCACGGGTTCTGAGCTACCACCACTTGTCGGATCAATATCGAAATGTTTTTTTTCTTCATAATTTTTTTTCAAACTAGAAATTATACAAGTCTTTTCAATTTCAATTATACAAATTTGCCCATAGATGCAAGCACTACCGACGTCCTTATTAAAGTGAAAGACAAACTTATCTTAATCTTACTATATTTGTCGTGACCTCATTAACTGAAATAGCCATACATTAGTCAAATAAGTAATTAGTAAATCAAATTTGACAAGCTTGACAGCCGTGGTGTTATAAATAGCAAGTGTCAATCTTAGCTAAGCGTTTGCTAATCCGACATCATGACAAATTAGTATTCAATTCAAATTTATGCAAGCCTATCAATAAAGGCCTCGTTAAACTTTCACACCCACATGAACTGATGAATGTACATCACAAGTTTCAATGTATTTTTTTTTGTAGAAAGAAAAAATGGGACGTTGTCTGGAATTTCCGTCGTGAAAATTACAAAATATTTAGGAATATCTATAGTGTGATCAAACAGGTGACAGTCTGGTATCCAAGGGATAGCACCAGAAGCCGAGGTCGTAAAACAATAAGATGGGAGGACGACCTAAAAATGACCTTAGGACCACTTTGGATGAGAGTAGCAGCAGACAGAAAACAATGGAAAGAGTTGGAGGAGGCCTTTGCCGTAAGGCAAACCGAACTAAGAGATATTCTGTGACACAAGTGTAGTCTTAGTCTGAACTTTCTCTGTAAAATACGTTTTTATAAAATCTTTATTGTAACCTACTACCTATTAAGAAAGAAATTGTAGAATGTAAATACTTCGGAAATAAAGGCTTTATTATTATTATTATTATAGTGTGATCATAAGTTTGTGAACGTGTGGCGACCACACCACAAGGTAGTCAAGATTAGAGCTCCAATAATATGTCAACAGATGACGTTAATCGAACATGCAGAAACTACATACATTCCTGCAACGCGCTGAAGAAGTTATTCTCGCCACTAAGTACCTATATTAACAATACACCGCGACGGTTAGTTAGGCCTAGGCCCCGAACAAACAACACCTAGGTCCGCGGAAGTATACACCAAGCCAGTAATAACTACTAAAAATAGATAGTTACTAAACTTTGGGCCCGGTTGCATTAGCTAAAAAATACTAATGACTATTGACACAATTGCGGTATTGAAGCCCTAGAATTCTTAGTGTAAGTCAATGACGAATACTAATGATGCGGATTCTCAAACTCATTAGAAGTCTCTGCTTTTCCAAACATAACATGAACTTCATCACACGCCTTTGCCTTCAAGGAGAAGATTTAGTTCTGGCGTTTTTTATATTTTCGGCCTTTATTCTGCAAATTCCAAAAACGATTGTACAATGCCAAAGAAATTCTAGGAACTCAGATTACCATCAGTCAGAATATATCTTGAGATTTTTAATGTGTCTATTTACTTAAAGTCCAACTGATGATTAATTATAACATAATATGAAAGCACATGACACTTTGATCTGACCAATTACATTTCGTTGATGTCTTTCCGTAGCACATAAGTTTTTTTAACTTTATGTTAAGGCGGAATAGGGGGAGTGTGTTTACTGTAAATCAATCCATCAAGCATTCTCAATTAATTTAATAATCAGTTATGACAAAGCATCTAATTTGTACTCATTGTCCATTTACTGAATAATAAATACATTAGAACAGCTCAAGTTGTGTGTAACAAAACAAGCTAAATCAAAACATAATATAGATCCGTCCGTACACAAAATTATTGTTAAAACCAGTTAATTGGCAATTCATATTCACATTCCGGTTCTATTCCTAAGCACGTGTCGTTAACAGAGAGCATACAACCGATAGAGTAATAATGTGATTATGTATGTTTGAGAATAATATTGACAAAATGATATAGGAGTTGTTGCGCTCTAATTGATTCACTAGATAAGTCGTGCTTATAGCAAGATGTTGTTGTTGTGTTGTTTGATAGTCAAGAGTTTAGTTTGGTTTCGATTGGACCAATATAGACAGTTTGTCAGGGACAAATCAATGACGCGTTTCGTTATTGTGTATACATACATATTGAAATACATATTGTGTCCCATGTTGGTTTGGGACTTGGCCCATGTTGATCTGGGACAAAAAAAAAGTATGTGCCATCTGTGGTTCTTGCCTAGCATGTCGTAAAAGGCGACTAATGGTTTACGGGCTTTTGGGTATGTGACTGAGTAGGCGACGAGCTAGCCACTTGTCACTCCTTTTTTCACAGCCTTCCATCCAACCCAGCCCACTGTCCTATGTTGGTCTGGGACTTGGCCCATGTTGATCTGGGACAATAAAAAATAATGTCTTAAAAGGCGACTAATGGTATATCGGGTTTTGGGTGTGTGATTGTGTAGGCGACAGATTAGCCGCTTGTCACTGCTTTTTCACAATTTTCATCTAACCCAGCCCGGCTTTATTTTTGGCTGAATGTGGTTGAAGGGGCATGCTGACCCTTTGACTCTGCCTACCACATCGGTGATTATGGGCGTGATGTTATGTTTACATATTGCAAGTCAACGGTTACATTGGCTCGATAGACACTAAATATTGCCTGCATTAGTTAAAGCTTTACTACTAACTAATGGTTATATATTTGTCTCAGTCTAATACTAGGTGGACACCTTGAAGTGTCCATTAAACAGTGTTGGGCAACCTACTTGGTTGACTAAGTACCTGTCGTTAGCATTAGTCCTTCTAGCTGACAAAATAAATCCTACCTAAATACCCATATATAAAAGAAAATCAATCCATTTCGTTAGCTAATACATAATCGTCATTTGACTTTGAATTCGTCGAAGGATAATAATTATTGTAATCACGTGTATATTACCACATTGTTTTTTAATTACTAGAATAGGGGACACACAATAGGGATGATGACTGCATTAAAAAAACTATAATTCTATTTAGTCCGTCAGTTAGATTATACAAAAATACTAGACACATATTTTCACTTTATCAAATGAACAAAAAATCACAAAGATAAAGAACATCAAAGTTTTGGGGAGGGGGCTTGCGACGTCACTGTTTTGTAAAAATTGTACGAAAGCACGACGTCACACTTAACTTGAATGCATTGTATCTTCGCCAATGTTTGTTTGACAAATAAATAAAAAAAAAGCGTATTCAATATTTTTTTATAATCTAACTAGCCTATTTTTCACCGAACTCAGTCCAGTTTTATTTTAGGCTGAATGTGGTTATAGGGCTTGCTGTCCCTTTGACCCTGCCTACTCCTTTGAGGATTGCAGGCATAACGTTATGTATGTATTTTTTCATTCAAGGTCCCGGGTCCACAAAGCCAGCCAACATTCCCCGGAGCCAGCTGAAGTACCTCAAGTTCGTCGTGCAGGGCAAAGGGCAGACGAGGCAAAAGTACACCTACTGGACCGCGAAGCGCATCGCCACTGACCCTAGGATAGACTTCAAAAGGTTAGTTTGGTTTCAAATTTCTATTTTAAGGGATCTGGTAGGAGTCGTTATATAGCTTTTTTAATGCGCATTTCAGCTCCGTCACATCGTTAGAAAGAAACGGTGTGGTATACTGGATTTGTCAGTCACTGCACAAAACATATATTTGAAATATGTTATGCCATGTGAATAATCAGCCTCTTATACTCTCTGCAGTCTTTTTCTGTAAGAAGAAGATTTCATGAAAGTATAGTACCAGTTGTAACAAAGCCCCTAAATGAACATACTTTTTTTATTGCATCTAATCAACTTAACTATAGCACCGTAAAGGAGCTTAGCTACTTCCTTGGACTCTGCTCTGATGATAATAATCTAAAAATCTTTAACTGTCGTTTCAGGAAGACCATGCTCCTCGCCCTGGGCTACCTGGACAGCACCAACTTCCCCATCTCCGCCATGATGGCTAATGAATATGAAGCGAGGGGCTACAACGTAATTATGGTGGACAACCAAAGATTCGCCACGGTACATTACTATTTGTGAGTTCATTCAATCATCCTATAGAAGGGGTGAAGGTTCCGTGGATAATTACTAGCTTCTTATGCATAGAGATGTAATCAATGTCTCAGAAAGCGGACACATCTGGACCATTAAAAATTGAAATATTGATGTCCAGTTTGTCAGTGAAGGAAAACCTGTGAGGCAAATGTAACTGTGATCCAATTTATTTGGTCTCCATTGTTATAGTTAAGAACGTTAGGTGATCGCTTTACACAGATAACCTCCGTTATCTGTGTCGCTTTATTATTTAATCGTATAAAAAACATGCAGGTAATTTAAAACCTCTCTAATAAGTTTGATGTTTAACTAAAAGTGGCAAGTGTATACAGCTTACTGCTCTATAGGCTGTGTCTTCCTCTTCAGAATGCGGTTGCTATAATATATTTGTATTGCTTTTTTATGTTCCAGAGCAAGCCGCCTCATGCGTCCAGTCGGCAAACATGTAGCTGAGGTGTTGGCACAGCTTACGACGTCAGGCCTGGACCCGTCCAAGCTGGAGCTCATCGGCTTTAGCCTGGGCGGACAGACCGTCAGCTACATAGCCAGGAACTACCAGCAGCTGACTGGGAAAAACGTGTCCAAGATCACGGCGCTGGAGCCGTCAGGACCTTGCTTTAGGCATTTGGGTACGTATATCAATGGGGGGGGGGGTCTTAAGTAAAAAAAAACGATCACTTGTACTTCGTACACTTTTAATACATGGGAATATTATATTCATACACATATTACTTTACGCCCGTAATCCCCGATCGGCTAGGTAGAGTCAAAGAGGCAGCATGCCCCTTAACCACAAATAAAACTGGGCTGGTTTAGATGAAAAATTGTGAAAAGGTACGTGACAAGTGGCTAGCTTCGCTTACACAATCACATAAAATCCGATATATTATGAGCCGCCTTTTATGATATCCTAGTCAAGGAACACAGTTGGCATATTATTTTTAAGTCCCAAAACAACATGGGTTTATCAATATTTTTACTTAAAAAACATAACATAATCAATTTCCAGGTCCAGACGAGCGGCTGGACGCGTCCAACGCGGACTTTGTCGAAGTAATCCACACGAACATCGACGGATACGGCATGGCGGCGCGCATGGGCCACGTGGACTTCTACGTGAACGGCGGCGAGTACCAACCCTCCGAGCTGCTGATGTACCCCTGCGTCGCCACCTGCAGCCACTTCAGGGTGCTGCCGCTCTGGATATCAGCGCTGAAGAACCCCAGGAAGTTCATTGCTGTTAAGGTAGCTAACTAACACTATAAACGCGAAAATTGTAGCATAAATTAGCTGTAAACTCTGGGAAGAAAACAGATCATACTCACGAATGAATCAATTAATATAATAATTAGCTAAATTTAAACGTCTCCTTTAGACAGTATATATTTAGTTTTAAATTATTCAGTTTCCGTAAGTAAAACACCATTAGTCGTGTTATCGTTTCCGATTATTCGAAAGAAAGCCAGTAACTTCATTTGTCCAATGGCGTAAACATTTTATGATTACCAGAAAACCTCGTGCTCAAATAAAATTTCGTTGATGATACTTCCCATTCACGGTTCACCTCAATTAATTGTGTTATGCATTGCCATAATACACAACAATGGTCCGCCTAGAAAAAATAGATTAATTTACTTCTCAATTTCTTTACAGTGCGACTCGATCCAGCAGGCACGCGACTCGATGTGCTACGACCGGAGCCCTGTAGAGACCAACTTCATGGGCCTGGCCGTGAACAAGAGCCGGCCCGGCGTGTTCTACCTGGCCACCAGCAAGGGCTACCCGTTCCACCTCGCCGCCGACGGGCTGCGCGCCGACTGCGCCGCCTGGCGCCGCATCAGCGACGTCAACGACTCCGACGACCTGGACGTCTACACTTAGGAGATTAAACCCTCAGACGGATTGGGCCTTTTCTTTGACTCCTCGAAACATACGCCACTCTGACTATTCTATATTTACATACTCACATTTCTGAATCTGCTTGGATTGTCGGATAGATCCATGGATGTTTTCAGGGCTATAAACGATAACCAAATAGGTATCTTATAGTGTCAAATCTCAAAACTACAAACATCATATTGATAATCCCCTCTCCTAAATAATTCATATTTCCACCTCTTCCGGACTAAACATGAAATATCTATAATTCCTTAGGACACACCTGAGGATGATCCAAACCTGACTTCCTATATTTTTTTTCAATCAGCAATACATACATTAATCTAATTCTGAGCTAAATAATGCTGATTCTTCGTCGAAAAAAAGTGAGTAGCGCTCGAACCCAAAAATTTTTTTAACTCCATTTGAAAATTGCAAATGGGGCGCAAATTACATTTTTTATCATTACTTTAATGACAATGCTTGCAAAAGTGTATTTAAAGGGCGACTCTGATAATTTAATAACTATGAAATGCTAAAAAATATGTGTATCAAAAATGAGCTCTTTCATATTGTTTGGCGCTTCTTTTATCCTATATGGACTGCATACTTCGCACACAGGACGAATCGGCACTGACTTGCTCTAACTTATTTCTAGATGCACCCGGTTATCCCTACAAATGCATTGGGCCTACCTACATAAATTTAAAAACAAAATGGCTAACTTTTTAGGGCGCCCCCAAGATGTATTATCAATTTATCGACTCTCGTCCGCGTTATTAATTTATTTTTAAATAATATTTGAAATCGACGCCATAAGCCTACCTTAAAAATTCCATTTATGTTATACAGCGCCATCTATTACAATGTCAATAAACGAAATAAATTTTACATGCAACGACGTTCACGGCATACATCTGTCAGCGAATAAACAACCTGCTAGCCAAAGCTGTGAACCAATTATAAAAAAAAAAGTCAAATTGTCGCAATGACGCAAGCCCGCCTGACAAGAAGGGGAAAATCCTTGACAATTTTTTCTTCAATCTTTCAAAATGGTGTTTCGTTCTCGCGGGTTTCTTTCTAAATTATATCAATTATTAGTAAAATGAAAAGTTAACTCTATTTCTAACACGCAAACGCTTCTTTGTTGTTGTACAAAAATCCTGTGTGAAAACTCTTCTGTTTGCTCTTTCACAATCAAAAATTCGCTAGTGCAATACCCTAAATCAATTTCATCTGTGATGTTTGTGATCCGACTGTTATTTACTATATCTTACGTAAGTATACAGCTTTATTTTGTTGTTAAACAATATCGTTCCCTATTATCTATTGCGAAGATGACTGCAGTGCATTTTTAATGTCTCGATATACGATTCACCTGCCGTCGATATACACCCTTTTTACGCATATTTATCGCTATGTTTATACGTATTATTTCCACACGGTGGCCTGCAATTGTCTCGTAACACGGTCGCATTAAAAAAACCAGTTTTTCGTTGAAGGCTGAACCTACCTACTTCGTTATTAGTGGTGAAGCCGTATCGTCTATTTTTTCCTTGGCAAGTTGGCATTGGAAATATTTTGATACATCCATGTGATAGCTATAGAAATACTTGAGACTGAAATAAATCAATTAAAGTGTCTACCGGATGACTTTGATCTTTATATTGATAGCAATAGAATACATTTATTAAGTGTTGTAATGTTTAGGTATTGTCAGATTTATGGCCTGTCTTAGCTGAGAAATAAATACAAACTTGTGAGTAATTTTGTAGTGCAGATTATATTTTAGTGTCATATTAATGTTAAACATTGCATGACATTATTTATGTACTTGAATGAATAATTTTAAAGTTTGTAGATTAACTTTCAATCAGTTTTAAATTAAAATTATATAAAAATTAAGTCCAGTTATTCTGAGCACATTAAATTATTAAAGAATGCATATTATTATTTAATTACTTCAATCTATTTGATGAAATATAATGTTTAGTGCTAAACACACATTTAATTAAATTTTAACTGCTAAACATATTACTTAGGTACTTATATTTTCCTGTAATTAGTCTCTGTCTGGTATTTGTTTATTGTTGTGTACCTCATTAATCTGTAAAATGTGTAAGAGCATAAGAATGTAGTCTGAGATTACCCAAGCATGTATTTTTATAGTACTTACTATATACATATATAAATGTACTTATTAATAGGGTTAATATAAACTACTTATGTACAATCATAAAATTATTTAAAACCAAAATACATGGTTATTTTTTTGGCTGATGAAGTGATGATGCATTGAGCTGATTATTACGACCTGTGCATCCGTGAGCATTTGACACATTATAACTGTAGCTAGTCATAATATTTCTAAATATATTTTATTACTTTTTATCATTGAACTCTAAAAATAGATTAAACTTATCTTTGTTTGTTATGGTTATATTTATATTGTTTATTATAATAGCTCACTAAAGGTGCTTAAATACAATGTATTTGAACTCCCACTAGGTAACATTTGTTCATAAACATTCATATCATATTATTTTAAATATAAATACCTAAATTATGCTTTATATTCTATGAAGTTCTGATTTAATTTAAAGTTGTTCAGCCATATTTGTTATTATTCACTTCCTGTACAATTTTGTGTAATTAGCATTGGCTAGCACGTGATTATACTGATAAGATTGTGTAATCACTAGACATATCCAATTACCATGCAATGTTTTATGTTTAAAATGTTTAAATACCATAGAACCAATAGCAACTTTATTGTCAAGGAAGTAAAGTTGAAAAACAAACAACAAAGGAGACTTCCTCCTAATCAGAGCACATAGGTTTCCGTGTTTGTCAAGGTAATCTCAGAAACAGCTGGAGTTGAAAATCATATTGTATGTTAATATAATATTAAAATAAATAAGAATTTACGAAGCTAAAAAGGGCCCTTTCGAACTTATAAAATATATATGTATATACAGTAGTAGGCTGCCCAGAATTTTCTTATGTAATTTCAATTTCATTACAAAATTCTGAGCTTTTCATCACATTTCTATTAATAAGTGTTTTAAATTTCATTTATAAATGTTCTTAAAACAACTACCATGTTACTTAAAGAAGCCTCATAACATCTTTCAATAAGAGGATTAGAATTACCAAAGAAATACTACCATAAAATTGCACTCATACAAACTTCACCTTCATATAATAATTAATATAATATTATATTTAAATAACTTTTCTATTTTGATCAGACCTTATCAATTGTATCAAGAGGACAAATATGTTTTCAGTTTCACATGTATATTTGTTTAGAATGTTATAACGGAGACGTTTTTTTCACGTTATAATATTTACATTTGTACCCTATCGTTATTTGAAGAATAATTTTATAAATTACACACGAAATATACTTATAACAAATAAGATAGCCTCTGTCAACTTATAATATATTTGATTTGTACCTGTTTGAGATAAGGAAAATAATTTGTACATTGATAATGTTATCTGGTATAAACAGAATTGAACGTTTTATAATTGAAATTTGTTTGTCATTATTACTTAGTCATTTTTGTCTGGGAATTTGAACGCCAAAGATAATTTATTTGATCAAAACTTAGGTTATTTAATTAGGCTCATAAAAATTAAGTTAGAAGAAACATCGTTAAAATATCATACCTGCTATGAAAATATGTATCTGAAAACCTGTCTCGTAAAAAATATGAAAGCAGTGATTGAGTGTGGGTCCCTCGGCATTTAATGGAGACATGGCCAGGGTTCTTTCAATGAATAAATATGTTATCGAACCCTGATATTCAGGTGTCTGTCGTAGGTATTTATTTTGGGGCTCCGCATAATAAAGGAGACTGATTGAATATTCCACAGTAGGGCAGCAATTAGGGCGGTGTCAGTGGAACCAAAGACGCCCAGGATACCAATGGCGCCGACCCTGGATGGGCACTGGAAGGACCTGTCCAGCACTATGTTTAGGGTCATGCGCAGGCGTTGTTATAGAAGTTCGCATCAAGCACGAAAAAGACTACTTGACTGTCGGAATAGTGTAGGAACCACCGTATTGTAAGTTAGTTTCAGTACTAACCAGAGTATGTTACCTTAATTAGTTTAGCAGTTGTGGACGAGGTGCAACACACTTTAATCAATATTTTCTGACTATAGCCGTTAATGATTCCGCGGTATACAAAATGTATTAAAAATTCTAAAGCGTGAATCCGTACTACGATTTGAAAATCTGAAAGTATTTTGAACCAGTTCCCTTCTTTAGCGTTTCTTTACCATTGCGCTACCAAGGCTCTCTGTAAGATAAATTTAAAATTATAAATTTTTCAGACTGACACACCAATTCCCTAGTTCCAAACTAAGCTTGTGCTTGTTATGGATACTAGCTGAACGGATAGACATACTTAAATACGTTTATAAACATCCATGACTCGAGGACAAATGTCCATGTCCATCACACGAAACATTTGCCCCTAGCGGGATTCGAACCCACGACCCATGGTTTCGTGGCAAGGGTCTCTGACCACTCGACCAACGGGCCAGTCCTGAATACGCATTGAACTGATTACGCAGATGATTGAATACGTTTTAAATCTAATATTCAATCTAGTCGTTCATTTGTTCATTGGCATTTTATTGCCTTCATGAACAGGAAAGTCGTACTCGAGACAATGAGGTCATTGACACCTTCAATTTGGTGGGTATGTGCAATTTCCTGCGTCATCCGAACCCCTCGGGCTGGGTCGGTTGACAGTTCAATGAGAGTTTTCAAACAAACTATACTCTAAATGTCACAAGTGGGATAACTTATAAATTACTGTTTCTTTTTAACTTGTCTCCTCAAGTTGTGCAATGTATGTCAAGTGATCCCGACGTCGGGCATTATAATAATTGGTTAGTTTTCAATTATTATGATGCCCGACGTCGAAACTATGCCATCAGGTCAATTTCCTTCAGAAATAACTCATTGGTTGGAGTTAGTCTTAAGAGAATGCTTTTGTCAAAGGAAAATCTAATATTGATTGAATGTAACGTGTGATACGCTACAGTTTAAGGGATACTTTATTGGTGAAAATATAATAAGAATCGAGATTTGAAATTCTTCATGCTAATTATTTAACATAGATTTCAATATAACATACATTACATACATTACAATGACAACTGCGTGTAAAATATTATTTAACAAGATAATAATTACCGAACGCGATAAATATACAGTACCGTATACCCGTATTGCAGAAATATAATGAAACAAAAGTTAAATCTTGTATCGTATATGACGACTAATCAAGACAATATTATTTGAGTCTGTTCAGCGAAATGTTGGTATTTATTTATGTATCTAAATACCATTTCAGGTGTGGCATATTTACCTGAATGCAATAATGTAAAAACCTCCTTTTTAATGTATCTTGTTTGAGGACGTCGTTTGAAGTATAACATTTATAGATCATGCCTTATTTTGAATGTATTGCACACCTCCGATCTTCGTCAAGCATCAACGAACACGCGATAAAACGCCAGGAAATAGGTAAATATGTCGTGACGTCATGTGACATGTTTGCAAGCATTTTTGAATGAACTCCAAGGCTCCAACCGCAAACTGTGTGCATTTGCGGCTGGAATTTGGTAACGTTGATAAACTAGCCCGAAAAAAAGCAAAAAGTATGCAACGCAGTATAGTTACAGTGAAGGAAAGTGGCAGTAAAGAAAATACTCCAATAGTGTGCTTTGTTCAGTGTGCATCATGATGATTTACTGATATTTATTGCATATGTTTAGACATGTCCTAATGAAACAATATAGGGCATACAAAAAAAAAATAGGAATCAGAATACATCCCAACCAGCCTTTTAGGGAACTAGAGTGGGCTAACAAGTGATAAGAATAGCTCATTCGTTTTGGAGTGTAGTACAAGACAAGTGTTGCACTAAAGACTAAGATAGATGTGCTCTAGGTATGGTTGGGGTTATCTAGGGAAGTTTGGTTAAAGAAAACCCAAGAAGGGGTAAAACTTGCATGCCGCGCAATATTACTCCAAGGTTTGCATGATATTTATCGAAGTTGCTACAAAAAAAAGAGTGAATACAGGGAATAGGGTGAATGGATCGTTAGGAAAACTTCTAGGCAGTAAAGTCTTAAGCCAGAAGGCCGAGCTCGCTATACACAATGCGGTGCTGATTAACATATGGAAACGCTAACATATGGAAGCGAGAGTTGGGTATGGCAGAAAGAGCATGAAAGTAGAATAAACAAGGTAAGAAGAGGCATGCTCCGGTGGTTCGGACATGTGGAAAGAATGGATGACGAAAGATTGTCTAAACAGATATACAATGCGAAAGTGGAAGGATGTAGGAGCCGCGGAAGGCCCAGGCTCACCTACCACGACCAGATTGGTCGTGTATTAACAGAAGGTGATGTTAGGAGTCATAAAAACCGTAGAGCTTGTATGAAAAGGATTATGAATGTTGAAGAGGCGAGTGAGGTGTGTAAGGATCGTGCCATATGGCGTTCGGTTCTTTCTGCCTACCCCGCTAGGGAAGTGGCGTGAACTTTAATCAGTTAGTTAGTTATTTAGCTACAAAATCAGAATTATAAGAAATACAATTTAGTCTTATTCTAATAATATTTGAAATCGCAGTTTAATTAATCACGTGGCCCACTTTATCCGTTATTCGATGAAAAGAGTTACGCAAAATCTTGAATCTATATATTTTCTGCGGCAAGCATAATCTGAAGACCTTCTCCCATGACGTCACCAACACTGCGTAAAGTTCAGAGGTTAGAGCGAACTTACGTCACTGTTGTTTATTTTATTGGGGCATCGCCTACAAAACAATGACCTAACCATGATGTCATACCGTCGGAATCACCTTGGCTGAGTAAGACGCCACAAATCCCGTGTTCTCAGTGTTTACTAATGAGGGTTTAATTTGTTGTATACTAATTGATCGTTTTGTCCATGGGTTTGTGAAGGTTCAATACTTTATTTGTGCTCATTATTTTTATTCAGCAAATAAGGTGGTGGTAGATCATTATTAATTAACGTTTTCTTAGTTGCCAGGATACGGGTATTTTCTGTATATTCTAAATTTAAATATACATACATACAACTAGTCTCAGTGTTCGGGGAAAACTCCATAAAGAATTGGTCAAATTCAGATAAATCTGTGTTGCCATTAACAGGGGGTTCACCTTCACTACCTCTCACCTGGTATGTTTGCGACGCAGACTATGCTTATTACCCGAAATTCAAATTTATTTATTTAGGCTTCAATTAAGCACTTATAAATAGGATTACGAAAAATAGACGGCAACCTGTATATGTAGATATAGTAAGTAAAACCAGATTAACCAAATCTAAGCTCAAAACGTTCTCCGAACAGAGGGTACGGATCTAACTTAACAGCCTCCCGTTGCGGTCCCGACAGATGAGAAAGGGTAACTTAATTTACTATTTTATAGGACCTAATATCCGACTAATTGAGAACATTCATATTTAACCCTTCGTTAACAAGTCTTTTAATAACAGTTTAACATCGATCTATCTACAGGACATACCAGCATAACGTGAGTCAACATCTGCGTAGGAAACCACTTTATTGATAACAGATTATCACAAAAACAGACAGTATAAAAGTGAAACTACGACATACTTAATCACACGTGACAAATACGATAAGTGTATCGTATCTCTAGATAACCGTATGTAATTCAAAGCGGATCATTGTTACGCTTATATTTACGAATATTGGTTCATTGGACGTTGTAAAGTAATAAAAAAGGTTTTATCATGAACCATAAATAAGTTTGCTATTATTTTACAAAATTGCGTGGTAACTAAGTGACTGAGGGGGATAGAAAATTGCGAGTGATACAGTTTGAGACGGTGTGCGAGAGTTATTATTATTGTATGTAGTGTGTGTAGTGTAAATATATCATTAACATGTAATTCAAAAAGTATGTAATCCTTATTCTTCTAGTCTTGTTAGTTTAATAATCTCAAGTGAATTACAATGGTTATAGAAAAATATTATTAGTTGATTTCCTAAAAGTACGTATTAAATCTTCAGTGCCATGTTGATATCATTCTTAAAGCAATTTTAAGTTTAACCTGTTATCAAAATTTTAATTAGTGTGACGAGTCTATTTTTACAACTATGTCTTAAGTTAATAATATTGAATAATATAATCTCCTTTTATAGAAAGTAAGCAACATTTTCACTCACACAGCATGTGGAGTTAGGTGGTTTTAATAAAAGCCTATGTAGGTAATGTTTTTCAGTATTTTGCAGTATAATCTTTATTTGGTACATGTGCAGTTTTGTTAAAGTAAGCATTTTGCAATTGCGTCGACATTCTCATGTGTCGTGGTAACTTATAATTAAGAGAATGAGTTAGCTCTTGTTATAGTTTGTGCGGTGTACGACATATGGAGTGCCTTATTAGTGCAGTACAAAGTTAACCAATTTTATAACTAGCTGGGTGAAAGAAAATTTTATCAGTTGGTCAAAGTTTTTGTGTCTGAAATGGAGTAAGATATTTTTTAGTGTCATTGCAATTTCGTCATGAGGTCACATTGATAAAGGTTAGCTTGAATATCGATCGAGTGGAAAGTCAAAAGTGCAAAAATGAAGTGGAAAAACCCTTTGTGGAACTTAGGTTGGTATTAATCAAATATTATACGTGATATTTTTTAAGTGGTACCAGTCGCCGGAAGAAAATATTAAAATTAAATGTATCCTACAACTGGAACCGCGGTTCCAGTTGATTGTGGTTCCAGTCGCCGGAAGCCTCATATTGATTCCTGTAAAATAGAATACTGTAATAAAGTGGTGTTAGTTCTACGGGTAAAGACTAGGATTCCCAACTCTGCCGGTATGCCCGGGAACCGCTTGTACGATTTTAATTTCGTTTAAAAAAGCCTACAGATTATTAGATCCTGCTAGAATACCCAACATTTATTTTTCATCGCCATCAAATAACTAACTAACTAAACTTCACGCCACTTCCCTAGCGGGGTAGGCAGAGAGAACCGAACGCCATATGGCACGATCCTTACACACCTCACTCGCCTCTTCAACATTCATAATCCTTTTCATACAAGCTCTACGGTTTTTACGACTCCTAACATCACATAAATTGTTTAATATACGTTTTGTTTTGATACATATTGTTATTGTATTGTTGTAAAGCAGAAATATCGCCTTACCTAAAGGCTATGTAAAGTATTAAGGTCGCACCATTATTTGTCTGCGTCAGCTGCGGTATGATGCGGGCAAGGCAACTACCTGTCCTTTAAATATGTACAATGCATATATGATTTATGACGTCACCGAGAATAAACAAGATTTGCGGAAACGAATGTTTACAAACAAGGAGGTTAGGCATAGTTGTCAAATTTTCTTGATTGGGTCTGGCTAAGAGAAAACACAAAATATAAAAGAAACGATGTATCACCGTGATTGCACATATATCCGCAAATAACGTATTTCAAATATATTGTTGTCATGCTTCTTCATCAATATTTTTTTCTGAGATCAATATTTTCCTTATTGCTCCTCGGACTTTGCTTACCCCTTCAAGGATTTCGGGCGTGGATATATGATGATGATGTTAGAAAATAGCCTCGGGTGAGTTTCTTTTATCAGGATTCAAACATTCAACGTCCTAAATTCCATTCCGATTTATATTATATTATAATTTAGTAGTTTATATGTGAAAACGATATAGACCCGATAGTTACTTTACATTAACAATAATACTAAAGACGTGACTTAATGTGACTAATAAATAAAATGTGTGGGGGACGCATCGACGACATCAGCTAGATGGAAATGCGACTTAACGTTTCTATTTCTCGTAAGATTTCTGTGGTCCATCCATGCGGACTTTCGCGTTTAAAAAATGAGTGATATATGGGGTATTACGCCTCTAGCGGAAGTAGTGGGCGATAGAAATTACAAATTCGCTTCCTACGCCAATGCGACATGCGAAAATAACATTTAACTCCATTATAATAAACACGCTCAGGCGATTACTGCGCGCGGTACGTACGCGCCGCGCCACGCGAACGTTGTCCGGGAGTTTTATTAACGTTCACTATTTGTACTGCGCCAATGAAACTGCTATCACAAATATTTGGTCAAATCTAATCAAACGTTGGTTCGCTTCCTGCATATGTCTAGATTCGAATGCGGGATTTGTTTTAGAATGGAGTACTTATAGGCTGTAGGAGTGTATTGTATGTTAAGCCAGCGATAGGGTGTTTTTAGTCGCGGCATTGCATTTTAAACTTTACATAAAGAAAAATGCCCTCATCTCAAGTGAGTTCCGTGGAACCTTAAAGTAAATGTCATAGAACTCCAAATTTCATGTTTATAAACATTCAGTCCGCATGATGAAAAGGACTGCTTGAATATTCTACGATGGTAAAGGTTCGGGGTCTGGGGTCCCGGGTTTTGCGGTCATAACCTATATCCATACAAACACTCGGTCAAAAATAATTAGGAATAAGTAATATGAACTGTAGGAACAACTCTTGCGAGGTGCAAAGCATTGCCAGCATGCCTCGCAATTTTTCAAACCTATGTCTAAAACACAATACTCATCAATGCCGGCGAGCTAGTTGACTTCACTCATTGCAGCTGAGTGTCACCGCTTATATGTCGCTGTCGTGATTATTTTCATGTAGGACGCCGAGTTGTCTCGCGAATCGGCGGCTTTGGCGTGTATTGCGCTGTAGAATGCCTACCTTTTGATTTGTTATTTGCGTGTTTTGATGTCTGTCTGTTTGTTGCAGCCGAGCTAAGATGGTTGCTGAACTCGTGCAGCATCAGTGAGATGAATCAAGGCGGGCTGAAGCACGCCGCCACCGAGTCGCGGCTCGACAACAAACGTGAGTACGCCTCCACCACCAGGGAATATGGAGGATATACATCCTTCAAATAAATCAATCTTCCAGACTGACACACCAATTCCCTATTTCCAAACTAAGCATTTATACTTGGCTATGGACAAGCGAACGGATAGACATACTTAAATATGTTTATAAACATCCATGACTCGAGTAAAAATGTCCATGTTCATCACAAGAAACATTTGCCCCTAGCGGAAGCCCCTGCGACCCTTGGTTTCGTCTTGTCGAACTTGGTCTCTGACCACTCGACCAACGGGCCCGTCATGAGGATATTAATAGAAAGAGAATAAATCAACGGGAATCGTTGTGGGTGTAAATTCATGATGTCAAGAAATCGATCATCAGGTATTATCGTGGATAATAATTGGTGACATTGATGTTAGAAAATATATCATTACCCACATCATCCATCACCCATTATCAGATATCATTGAAGTTTAAAGGTGGTTATGTTAAAATTTGCTACAATGATTACATTGCTGATATTATTCAATTTTCACTACGTATCAATCGTCTTGATATTTTTACAAGGCTTATTTAAGTTTGGTAATTTTTTTTTTTTTTTCGAAAAATATTCGTCAACAATAAACGGATAGATCAGTTTTAAAAACTCTATGGCATCTTGACATGGGCCCAAAACAGTCCTATTAAATTTGTATACTCTTTTTCTCTTTTTATATGACCGATTGAAGTGGCATTGAAACTAAAACGTGAATTGAATAAACACGACATTTTATGTCGAAACACATATTTTATGATTTGCCTCCATCTTGAATGAATACTGGAAGGCGAGTGTAGAGGTTCTGAAACAGCAAATGTTGCTTTAACATGTATGAAACGACCTCAACTAATATTTATACGTCGATCGAGCATGATAGCTCGACCTACGATTTAGGAGGGTGGGGTCACCCGACGTATAGTCCGAGAGGTGGTAGACAGTTTCGCGTAGGTATCTAATGCGCCGTGAAATCTCATATTGTGTACTTCTGTGACGGAATATAAAACCGCAAAACCGACTGGAAAGAAATTATCTTAAAACAATTTTTGTTTAAACTTATAATAAGTTAACTCATTAACACAGGCTTCTTATTGCTAAAAGGGAGAAATAAATTTTTATTATACCTTAAACCTGTTATCTGAAACAAATATTTTTGTATTTAGTTATGATAAATTTGTAACACAAAAAAAGTAAAAAAGCTATTCAAACTAAAAATAGAAACAGTTAACCAGGAGAGGTAGAAACGGGTAAATCTAAAAATAATTTTAAACAGCACAACACCTAACAAGTCTGCCAGTAAAATAGAAATTATAATGGCAGGTTTAAATCGAGGCATAATAACATTCCATATAATAAGATATGGAACTAAAAGCTTATTCATTACCACGGACTAGTAAAAAAAATAAGGACTCCACGCTGTCATACTACAGCGTGAAGCCACGTTTATGCATGTTTGATCGAGATACTTAAGGATACCAGATATCGGATATCTGTCATTTGGAGCACTTATTATGTCAATGTGTGACGTAAGTTGCGTGTCTGGTTGGAGCACTTGAGGAGCTTCAACGTCTAGTTAGTGGCGCGGAGTCCTTCTTTTTTTACTAGTCCGTGTTTATTACTTACTTATTAGCTTATATTTTTCTGCGTTTTAAAAGACACGTCTAATTAAATGAGACACAAAATTATGACTTCAACAGACTATTACGATCCACTCTTCATGAGCTAGCCCAGTTTATCAATATCAAGAAGAATAACAAAGTATAATGCAAATCGCCACGGTGTCCCAAAATGGCTGCCGACAAAGTCTCCCAGCCCCCCATATATATCGCGTTCCCATCGCCCGGCCCCCATTAGTGCGAGGGTTCGCGCTTGGCACACCGTCAACTATTGAACGAGCTAACAAGCTACACGCTCCTGGAACCCTTCGCTGCAGTAATACTAACCTAATTCTTGTAAACTTCGCTGCCAATTGGGTATTTGACTTTACCACTTTTAATGTATAAAACGTTTACAAAGCTGTTACAAGTTTATTTTAGTATATACGAAACTTCTTACCTACTTATCTAAGTAAGTATTCTATAGGAACTAATTTACAAAAAAAAATGAAAATAAGCAAAATTTTTTTTAACTTTCCATACAAAACTTGAGCAGCTATTGGCTATTTTGTATGAAAATCAAAAAAAAATTTGCTCATTGTCTAAAATCCTTTAAATAGTTCCTTAGAATAATTAGTTAAATAAGTACGTGAGAGGTTTAGCATAAACTTGTACTAAAATAAATCTTGTTTATCACGCCCATCAAACCCCTAAGAGGTTGGCATACTCCAAAAAGCAATATCACTAATATACTAGCCAATTGGTGACGTCCATGTCAATCAACGTAATCTGTTGACACTCCTAGTGGGACTAATGTTTACTGTCTTGTGACGTAACAGACAGTTGTCTGTAAATGTCGCAGAACGCGAGGCACAGACGCGTCCGACGTACTAATACTAATATTATAAAGAGGAAAGATTTGATCGTTTAAATTGAATAGGCTCCGAAACTAGAACGATTTGTACAATTATTTCGCTATCATCTAATGGAAAGCTACTTTAACAGCGAGTAACATAGGCTATATTATATTTCCGTTTTCCCACGGGAACGGAAACTCCGCGGGTGATACCGTCTGGCGCGGCTTTTTACATACATACATACATAACATCACGCCTATAATCCCCGAAGGGGTAGGCAGAGTCAAAGGGGCAGCATGCCCCTTCAACCACATTCAGCCAAAAACAAAGTCGGGCTGGGTTAGATGGAAAATTGTGAAAAAGCAGTGACAAGCGGCTAACCTGTCGCCTGCATAATCACACACCCAAAACCCGATATACCATTAGTCGCCTTTTACGACATGCTAGGCAAGAACCACAGTTGGAATTTTATTTTTAAGTCCCAGACCAACATGGGACAGTGGGCTGGGTTGGATGGAAAGCTGTGAAAAAGGAGTGACAAGTGGCTAGCTCGTCGCCTACTTAATCACATACCCAAAAGCCCGTAAACCATTAGTCGCCTTTTACGACATGCTAGGCAAGAACCACAGTTGGTACATTCTTTTTTTTTGTCCCAGATTAACATGGGCCAAGTCCCAGACCAACATGGGACGCTGCTTTTTAATTTATACACTAACAAAACATGACTGCCTGTACGTACTACAAGGAAAATCAAGATAAAAGCTACAATGATGCTGAGTGTAGACGTATTATTCTAATGATTTAGGATATTAAGTGCAACATCAACCTGTTATTACGCTGATAAGTATTGCAAATCTCCACTCGTAACTATTGAGATATGAAATATCAGTGGGATTAAGTTGCTTATCTGCCTACGTTATGGAAATAAAATACAATGTTGTTTGCTGGTAGATTGGTAAAATAAAATGTTGTTTGCTGGTAGATTGGTAAGTTATACAAGTCTTTTTTTCATGAAATACTAGCTGTGCCCACGGTTTCACCCGCGTTTATGGTTAATGTAATACAGCCTATATCCTTCCTCGATTAATGGGCTATTTAACAATGAAAGAATTTTTAAAATCGGACCAGTAGTTCCTGAGATAAACTTTTCAGCTTTATAATATTAAGATTTTTTAGGTTTTTAGGCAAGTCTAATCTTAAAAGAAAAATCTAAGAATATCGGTACAGTAGTCCGGAAACATTAATAACGGCAGAACTGGAATAGGGCATAGAATTGAGGCAGGACAACGTCTGGCCAGTCAGCTAGTTATATTATATTAAATAAATAAATACCCGACTACATCACATACATTGATCTGACTCCGAGGTAAGAAGCTTATGCACTTGTGTTACGGCTATCAGAATCAACAGTGGTATCACAAACATAAATATTGGATATTAGCACCCAGACACAGAACAAACACAAGTATTCATCACACGAATGTTTGTCCTGGGTGGGGATCGAACCCACAACTCTTGGCGCATGGGGCAGGCTCACTACCGAATGCGCCATCGAGCCGGACAATATATATATGCAATACAGTATTATACCATACTATGCATACTAGCGCAACAGTTGTCTTATGTATAGGTATGTAGGCATTTATGTTTGTCCCAAGTATACTAGGTAACGTTTGTCAACTTCCAGGACTCTAGTATAAATTACCATATTCATATGAACATTTCCCCTTCATGATAATAAGAAACAAATAATATAATAAATTACTCCCCCGCCATGTCAGTCTGTCCGAAAGTAATAAACTCAAAAACTACTGAACGGATTTTCATACGGTTTTCACCAATGTACTTGTTGAATCACGTGGAAGATTTAGGTTATGCCGTGATACCCGTGCGATGCCGGGCGGAGACAATAGTAGTAACCTAATAAATAAAGATTCGAATAAACTTCATCGTTCATAATTTACTGCAACGACTCGTTGCGGCAACATTCTCCGATGCGGTCGGAATTAAAACAAAAAGGATGCATTTCGAATTCATTTAAGTTCGTTAAAAGTGGGTCGGGTCGTGGACATAGAACGGAAAAGTTTTGTAAGTCTGCTTGTAATGTAGGTTTCGTTCGAGCCACTGTTTTTTCTTTACAACTCCATGAAGACCGGTCAAATGCGAGTCTTAATGGCATTAAGTGTTTCCTACATGAGGACTATAATTGACAACAACGGCGAACACGTTTATTATTCGTAAGGATTTAACATAGAAGGAGCAGACACATTAAACTTGAATCATGGATAGACAAGAGATATATAGCTATTTGAATGTACAGGATTCCCTTCATGCCATGTTCCCCTCACGGAATTTATACATATTATTTATAGCACACTAGCTGACTCGGTGCACTTCGTAACGTTCTTGGATTTTCAATACCCATTTTTTTTTCGTGCAACTTTTTTATTTTTTTCTTTCATAAGAACCTTCACCTGACAATAACAAACACAACTAAAAAAGAATTAGTGAAATCGGTTCAGCTGTTCTCGAGATTTGCGCTTAGCAACACATTCAGCGATTCATTTTTATATTATAGAAAGATAGAAGTGCATACATTTGGATGAATGTCTGAATGTGGTTCATGCTTATCGCTTCTTGTTCTCTGACTATGCCTTCGAGAAGGACAGGCGTGATCATATGTACAAATTTGAACCAAAACTCTTCGGAAGTGAGTCGCGTGTAATTACCATTGGGCTACTACCGCCCTCTGTCTAAACCCCGCATTAAGTGCTATAGTCTTAGCCGCGTAATGCCGTTTCGTGCATTTAGAGTCGTGACCGAAAAACTAGGGCAACGCTGTTGATGTTACCTTAGCATAAGACTCGCCCGGTGTTCATTATTGTTCGTACAAAAATGTTTGTCCTATGTTAGTAACCTGGTCTGGAACTCAAAAAGAATGTTGCTCCTGTATTTCTTGCGTAGCTTATCAACTAATTTTGTAACAAACTCTATTATGGTCATGGATTTGATGGTAATTCCGTTCAATCTAACTCCATTTTCTTTTTAGCAACAGTTGTGTTTCTTGAACATTGCCTACCTTTTCGGTGACTGCATTCGTGGTAAATGTAATCACCGTAATTGTATACGGCTCGAAGGACCATGTAAAATGTGCGGTGTCAGGTCCACACACTATATTTGATAGGATGTCGTAAGTGCCGAAAGACTAATGCGGATGCATGAAATTATAAGAGGTGTCACTTGTCGTAGTCTTTCTTCAACACTAACTTAAATTAGCTAATTATAATAACGTGTAAAGTAAGTCACGTAAATCGCCGATGTGGTGAAAACCTAAGACTATGCAAATGTATTAGATAACTCGTACAGTCATCATCTTCCTAGCGTTATGTCCCGTGCTTAGACGGGGTCCGCTTAGACCATGATCCAGGACTTAGCGAGTCTGGTAAGTACATCGAAGCGACTACCGGTCTGACCTTCGTAACCCTAAGATAGGGGAACCGGACAATTTTTTGGATCATGGTTACAAATCCATAGTTGTTTGAATTTGCAGGTTTCATCACGATGTTTTCTCTCACCGTCGAGCTAGTGGTATTAATACGTACATAGATTTGAAAAATCCAGAGGTACGTGCCCGGGTTTGACCCCCACTCCTCGGTTAAGAGGAGCGTGTCCTTACCATTTAGCTACCACCGCTCTTTTGGATAACTCGTACAGTAACAATATAAAAAAGCTACAAAACAAAGGACTTCAGATATAATTTTCGCATCACACACTATTAGAATAATAAACTCGTTAGAATGCAATCTCATCTTCCATCAATAACTCCAATGACTACGTTTCAAATCATTCAAGCGAATTCACATTGCAATTGAAAGGTTGTCGCAGAAAAATTACCGTTTATTTCCTTTCAATTATATGTTCCAGCACTATGTTGGACTTTGGCTTGAAGCAAACTTCTCTCGAAGAGTCCAGAAGTAAAATTGTATATAATATTGTCCTTTCATGATGGTTTTATTAATGTAGCATGATATTATTTATAATATTTCCGCTTAATTTCCTGTTTGTTGTCTCTTACATCATATAGTGGTAGTTTGTATCGTACTCGTTGTAATAAATCCAGGTTATGATTCATTCATTGATTTCCTTGCAGCCATCAAGCATGTTAATATTGCGTAGTAGATACATAATATTATAAAATTATTAATTAAAAAAAAGAAATACATACATACATAACATCACGCCCATAATCCCCGAAATGGTAGGCAGAGTCAAAGGGACAGCAGGCCCCTTTAACCACATTCAGTCAAAAACAAAACTGGGCCGGGTTAGATGGAACATTGTGAAGAAGTAGTGACAAGTGGCTAGCTTGTCGCCTACACAATCACGTACCCAAAACCCGATATACATACACATAAAAGAAATATACACATATATTCCTACTTAAAGTACTACTAAGAAAGCGCAGTTTTCACAGCGCTCCTGTGCCCCTCAACACCGTGAGTCGCTTCTACTGCGCGGTTAACCGACAATTTGCATCGCCTCTAATGAACTTAATTAACTGTGACCTGTTTTGTTCCGTTTCGACGCGACGATGAGTTTTCTATGAGAAATAAAATTAATATTTACACTAAGTTTGAAGGCTTTGCATATTTACTCCAGCAACTGGTAGTTTATAATAATATGATATGAGTGAAATGGGAGTGGATAGCTTGATGACGCCTGACCGGGACGTATGGAAGAAGAAGACATGCTGCGTCGACCCCAGATGAACTGGGAGAAGGGCAAGAGGATGATGAACTGGTAGTTTATAATAAAGTACAATACAAGGTATACAAGATTAATGTTAGTTTATGTGAAAACTCTTACCTACCTTTTTAACTCATTATTCTAAGGAACCCGTTTAAAATATTTTAACAGGCCCGTTGGTCGAGTGGCCCCTGGCCACAAAACTAAGGGTCGAGTCTTCGAATCTCGCTAGGGGCAAATATTTCGTGTGATGAACGTGGACATCTACCGGTACTCGAGGCATGGATGTTTATAAACGTATTTAAGTAGGTCTATCCGTTCACCTAGTATTCATAGCACAAGCATAAGCTTAGTTTGGGAGTAGGGAATTGGTGTGTCAGTCTAGAGCAGGCATGGCGAACCATTGGCACGCGTGCCATAGGTGGCACGTTATGTAAAATGATAGGCACGCATTTTTTTTTTAATCCCGAATGTATAAAAAGTTATTGACAGTAACATCTATGCTCTCCGGGCACTTCAAGAGCCTATTATATTGACACTCTTAAACTTTGGCACGCTTGTTTAAAAAAAAGGTTTGCCACCTCTGGTCTAGAGAATTAATTAATTTATCATTTATTTTAAATAATATATAAGCATTTTTTTTACCTTTCATACAAAATAGCCAATCAGCTGATTTGTATTTATACTTCTGTACTATATATTTTATTATCAGTATGAATGTAATATTAGTATGAATGCTCGACGCATTCATACTGATAATGCCGTATTATGTAGTAGTAACTTAGATAAATAAAATATAACAAAGGTTAACCAGTTACCAGAACAAGGTAATTACGTATATATTATACATAATCGAAGTTCCTGTAACATTTTGATTGAAACTCCAATTAATATTAATTAACAGCATTCTGTGTGTGTTACCTAGATCGTATCACGTGACGTCACGAGCTATTAATTGCTTACAAAATTAAAGCCGTTACATAAGTGTGTTTTACCGTCCGATTTAATTAATACTTTTACACGATAATCTGCTTTTACAACCACATTTTTAAGTAAAAAACTTTAATGAATATCGTTTAAACTACAGGGGGGTGATTGAAACGCTTAACTCTGTAATTTTGAGTTTATGAGGCACTCATGTGTTTCAATTTCCCTCTTCTAATTGTTTTTTACATGTACATACATGGGGTAGGTTGCCAACCGGACTCTAAAACAGATTATTGTACTCTATATCGTGTAGGCGTACTCTATATTCGATAACACTAATAGAGTACATTAAAATACTCTTTTCAACCGACTTCAAAAACAGGAGGAGGTTCTCAATACGACCGTATATATATATGTTTTTATACAAAGTTTACTATACTAGTGCCAGTCATATAATATGATGCAAACCCATTATCATAACCAAAAAGTATATATAAAAGTAAAAATGTAAAATAAATGATACTCTTTTTTGTAAGTCTGCACTCTTTATTTACCTCTTTTGAAATCAGATATACTCTATTTCTTCTGATAAAAGTTGGCAACCCTAGTTAAGGATAAGAAGCACGAAGCTCTCGAAGCAAATAATAAAATTGAATTGGGTTGGGTTAGATGAGAAATTTTGTAAAAGTAGTAGAGCTATTATATTGAAGTGACTCTTATCAAACCCTTAGTTCAAGTTACCAGGCAAGTTAGATCATGTTTACTCAACTTTTTCTGATTGCCTGTAAACAGTGTTTACATATTATATAGTTATCTGAATATGCACTTATCCTCACGATGATTGCACTTACCCACCGCCCACCGCCCAGTTAGTGGCAAATACGTACATCGGAAAATCCAGACGTGTCCGCATACGAACAATACTACTCGCATATGGCGTCTTACCATTGAGCTACCAACCACCCCTTTACTTAATTGATTGTGCATCATCATGCTAATTAGCTAATCGCCATTACATCATTTCGGTCACGCACCCCCTAAGATTACCCGGTGTGCCCCAACTGGTACGCGGCCCCACTTTAGGAAACCCTTTTTGTCTTACAGTTTACGAAAACAAGTCACACCTTATTTGGCCCATAGGCTTGCCCTGTCGTGCAAACTCGTCGGATGGACGTCTGTGCCAAATTCTATATTGATCCGAGTTACCAACAAAGACTTGCGGTCGCTTACACACAGCGAGAAGTGAATTGTGTTTAGAAATCTGCGTTACTAACCTATTCATTATTTACGTTCTACGGCTTTGTAGGACTCAGGTTGGACTGAAACCTAATATTAATGAATCAGCTGTGTACCTACTTGTCTAGCTTGTTGTAAATTGCGGCTAATAGTGTATTCCGTTTATGATTGAGGTGAAAAGCTGGCGCTGGCTGACCACTTTTTCACAAGAGGATACTACTTGGTCTTTGCTTCCATACATAACATCACGCCATAATCCCCGAAGGGGTAGGCAGATTCAAAGTGACAGCAAGCCCCTTTAACCACATTCGGCTATAAATAAAACTGGGCTGGGTCTGATGGAAAATTGTGAAAAAAGTAGTGACAAGCAGCTAGCTCGTCGCCTACACAATTACACACCCAAAACCCTATATAGTATAGTATGTGTATGTATGTAGTTATATACTTCTACAGCTGTATTACCAAGCTCATGAAAATAGATTATATTGGGTTCGCGAAAGCACTTACAATAATTTTAATGGCTCGTTCGGATCGCTGATGTTATCCAGATAATGATTTAGTACCGGCAAAGTACTTAGCTACATTGTTCCTTTGTCATGGATAGTAATAATTGCAGGAATATTTTTGTGTGATCAGCATTTAATTCGTATATATGTGGTGGCGGAACACGAAATGTTTTCGATCTCATGTTGGAGTAATATTAGGAGGAATGAAAGAGCGCTCAAAATTTTGGACTGGTCTTTTCTGTATGTCTGTTGCGTTCTCACATCTTAACCACATAAATAATAATTAACCACAGATTATGGTTCGGAAAAAGCTTGGACAACAGATTGATAGATACGAAAAAGTCTCAGAAACAAACAGTATTCCACGTGGGTGAAGCCGCGGGCATAAGCTAGTTTATACTTTTGTCTTAACAGAACTGGCTACGCTCCTCAAAACCTTATCGCTGCACATTTTCCTTCCGCGTTTGAAATTGTTATTACCAAAGTTTTCAGATAAAGTATGATCGATCGTAAAAATACGGAAAATAAGGCTTCATTTGCTTTGTTTCTTCTTTTATGCTTGGATTACATCGTTTATAGAAGTCCGATATAAATACGAGCGAAATGACACTATTTCTCAGTCTTCAGATCTTCTGAATTCTACATCACTTGTTTGGCGTTTTCGGAATATCGTTCTTGTAACATTATTCGCATCAAATAGTGGCTTAGTTGACTCTTTGTATGGTCAGGATGTGGTCACGAAATTAAAGTCATGACCACGATAACACTCGTGTCATGAATAAGCGAATTGTGTACAAACATATACGGTATTTCTATCGGCTGTCTAGAATCTATTGCACAAGCGTATATGCTTATATATGGAGCTAGAGGTGTTGAAGTGATGAACTATTGCCCCGTTGGACTTGATGTGAATAAAGGAGGAACTGAATTTTATGGCAAAGACAAAACACTCGCTTGTTCTTACGTATTACAACCTAATTTATAATTCGAACCTGTGCTCAAACACAATGGTTACATAAGGTTGCTTAACATGAAAACTATTTCCGATTCAGGTAGCAAGTCCTGAATATAAAATCTTAAATTCAAGTCTTTCAGAACCGTTGCCATATTGAACTATTAGTTATCAACCATTTGCACCGCTTCGGTCATTAGAGAAAAGATAAACCGAGCAATATATTATTATAAAATCCGCAGTAAATGCACGTCCCATGTTGGTCTGGGACTTGGCCCATGTTGATCTGGGACAAAAATG
This sequence comes from Glyphodes perspectalis, assembly GCA_951394215.1. Taxonomy (NCBI): domain Eukaryota; kingdom Metazoa; phylum Arthropoda; class Insecta; order Lepidoptera; family Crambidae; genus Glyphodes; species Glyphodes perspectalis. The sequence continues at coordinate 1,904,087 of OX596221.1, forward strand.
GTGATGATGTCGTAAAAGGCGACTAATGGTTTACGGGCTTTTGGGTATGTGACTGAGTAGGCGACGAGCTAGCCACATGTCACTCCTTTTTCACAATTTTCCATCTAACCTAGCCCGGCTTTATTTTTGGCTGAATGTGGTTGAAGGGGCATGCTGCCTCTTTGACTCTGCCTACCCCTTCGGGGATTATGGGCGTGATGTTATGTCATGTTATGTGTGTTATGTTAAATGCACGTAAACGTCAAAAATACTATTGTTTCAAGAATCGTTATGAATAACGCCATTCAGCAGTCGGGCCGGCTTATCTATTTTTAACCTTCGCCGCGCTTAAGCCTCGCGGCTTTGTTCGCAATGCCGTATGGAACAAATTAATTTGTTGCACTTTTTCTACGGGTATCATTTTGTTTCCTCAATTTCGCGTTGCTTCGCGTCTCTGTTTCACGCGGAACGGACATTTGTTTGTTGTCTTGAGTGACTTTAAAGCAGTAACTCAGGCTTTCCGAGTTAAATTAAAATTGCATTATGGCGTATTACAATTTGTATCTCGCATTTACATTTACAAGTCCACTTCGGCAGTCGCGTTAATTCACTTCTTCATAATGTGTTGGCGTATGATGAACTGCGGTGACCAGGAGATTGGAAACTGGGCTGCTTATCAGGGAGCCGCGTGTTCGCGTTCCGTGAGCCTGAGCTGTACCTGAGTTACTGGGTTGATGCAGCTTTTCACTGAGTTACATACGTCCATATATTATCACGCTCTCAAAAAAGTAGACAGGGTCAAAGTGCAGAATACTCTTTAACTACTGAATTACTTATATGTAAAAGGGGCGGTGGTAGCCGAATGGTAAAGAGACACCCCTCATATCCGAAGGGTACGGGTTGAAACCCGGGCATGTACCTTTGAATTTTTAAATCTATGTACATTTATACTAGCTCGGCGGTTAGCGAAAACATCGTGAATCGTGATGTTATTTGCAGATTCTAAACAAGTATGTGTAAAAATTATAAAATTTTCTTATCTAATTCCCCTATAGACTCTACAGTCTCCACACCCGACACCGGACTCTTAATCCTAGATGGTTTATGCAGACAGTGGCATATCTACCCAAGGGCAATCCAGGGCAGTGTTCCGTGGCCCCCAAGCTCGAGCCCTAAATCCTGATTAGGAAACCTCTGTTTCATTTGACTCTGTCTAACCCCCCTAGAAGAGAAAATAACTGCTCCTTCCCCCCACTTGATCAAAAGCTGGAGGTGCCCATAGGCCCCAGTTTCTTTTGCTTCAGGGCCCCTTTGTCACCTAGCTACGAGGGCAAGGTAGTTGAGGTCCGGACCCGTACTAAACGCGGTACATAACGTTAGGAAGATAATACTATAACAAGATTGTGTGGTCTGTTCCAGGAGAGCGACGGCGTGGCGCGTCAGGGCGCGCGGCGGCGCTGCGGCGCGCGCCCTCCGACTCGGACTGCTCGGGCGAGACCGCGTCGCTGTCGGCCGACAGCGGCGACCGCGCCGTCCGCCCGCCGCCGCCGCCCGCCAGGGCCGCCAAGTCGAGGAGGTGACTGCCACAATACTTGAATATTACCTTGTCTTCCTTTGCCTCTGTTCTGATTTAAATTCAAACATACATAGTTAAAATAAAATAGACTAATGTTAAATTACTAGGATAGACTTGACCAGGAACGCCTCTTGGGTTATGCGTGGGACAACGGTCATGATAACTCGCACTGGGCGCATATAAAAGTGCTTTTTCCCTCTTGCTGAGAGTTGTAGATACAATACAATATCCGACTACATAACATACATTGATCTGACTCCGAGGTGAGTAGCTTAAGCACTTATGTTACGGATATCAGAATCAACAGTGGTATTACAAATATATATTAACACCCAGACACCGAAAAACACAAGTATTCATCATACGAATGTTTGTCCTGGGTGGGAATCGAACCCACAACTCTTGGCGCATGGGGCAGGGTCACTACCGAATGCGCCATCGAGCCGGTCAACAGACAACAGATGTCACAAACCGTTACCAAAAATCGCTCCCAAATAAATTTGAGTGGATAAATGGGTCCAACTCGTTTAGAAACAGTACAATTGCACCCCCGGCAGTGCCACGGATTCCTCAGGAATTCATGGTGTTAGTATGTCGGAACACTACCATGGCTGTTCATGGTGATCATTCCATCCTTTTCCCGTTTTCAGTCGTCGCCGCGGCAGCGAGTGGGAGGTGCTCGAGGGTCTGAAGGATGGGCAGCGCTTCGAGAAGAGGCCTGACGTATTCAATGGATACCTTCACAAGAAGCGCAAGTGGCCCCTTAAGGGGTGGCATAAGGTACGTATTCAGCTCTTCAGAATATGATGAAAATGGCTGTGTAGTCAGACACCAGTCAAGTTATGTCAAATGGTCAAAAAAGGTTTTGCTATTGAAGAATTGTAAAGCTCGCAAATATGTCACATTATTTAGCTCGGTGATATATTAGGCCCTGAGGGCCCTTTAAGATCGGACCCTTCCTTGCAAAGAAATTTAGTTTGCGTTAATCAAACAAGGTAAGCTAAGTGGCAGCCATTTCGGTAGCATATTCGTCCGTTCTCTGTGGCCTGTGTGTATATCTGCTTTGAAATACTTTTCAGTTTTCTATATTATTTACTTCTCTCGTTTCCAGCGCTTCTTCGTAGTAGATGGCGGCATACTTGTGTATGCGCGGTCGCCGACGGACGTCGCGCGCGGCCGCCTGCACGGCTCGGTGGACGTGGGCCTGTCGGTGATCTCGGCCAAGGCGCGCCGGCGGCGCATCGACATCGACGCCGACGAGTTCATATACCACCTGCGCGCCAAGACGCCCGACGTGTTCCGCACCTGGCTCAACGTGCTCAAGGCGCACAGGTGACTGCTCGCGGGCCTCTTACCGCTCTAGACATAAGGTCGACACTCCAATGTGCGCCTCGAGGTGATCTCGGCCAGGCGCGATAAATAGTTTTTGGGCTGGTTGGCCTATAGCTATAGCAAATGCCAACAGTAATCTGGTTAGGTTGTTTCCTATCGAAGTCAGGAAGTTGGTGGGCACCATGGCCTCGGAAACCATGCTTGCCGTCTCACTGGATTATGACACTAAAGAAACATTCGGTTACCCTCCTAGTTGTAGTGTAGAAATCATTTGGAGGAAATAAAGTTTATCTTATGGAGTAAAGCCAGAATGGCTGCTAAATCTTTTAACCCCGCGAAGTTATTTATGCAATAAATAAAACCGCATATTTTGATATTTATAATGTTTATTTATTCCATTACATACATACATAACATAATATCACCCCCATAATCCCCGAAGGAGTGGGCAGAGTCAAAGGGGTAGGCCTCCCAACCACTTTCAGCCAAAAATAAAATTGGACTGGGTTAGATGGAAAATTGTGAAAAAGTAGTGACAAGTGGCTAGCTTGTCGCCTACACCTTAATTATTATATGTATTTATTATTAAATACTTTACATTGTACATATGGGGCATTCCATGGTGACGGTCGGGACCTTTTTACTCTCTTTCCTATGTAGTTAAGATATTTTTGAAGTTATATTGAACAGTATGCATTAGATATGAACAGTGATATAAAATTAAATAAGTTGGCTCTAATTTACGTGAATTTCACATGTTGAGACTATCTTTTTCAATAAAAAAAATAATGTTAAGAATTGTGACGGTCGGGACTCTTACTTTATTATCTACTCCAGATTTACAACTACTTTTGAACGTTTGTAAGAAACTATTAATGATATTAGTGCAAATAATTGTGTGTGTATACTTATACGTTTAAACTTTCGATACGTAAAGATCTTATTTGAAATTACAGTATTATTTTCAACGAATTCTGATTCGAAGAATGTGACGGTCGGGACAGGCCGATGTGACGGTCGGGACAAGTAGCAAATGAACAAAAATGCACGTGTTCTTTATACCTTTATTAATAGTTTTTTTACATAATATATATGTAATCTGTATGTATATATATAAAGTAGTAGTTAAGGTATTACCCTGCCTCAAAAATATCAACGTTTTCATTGAATTCACAATATATTCGGTCACCATTGGTCTGGATAGTTGGCTCTGGTAGCACCATAATTATTTCTGACATCATTACGTATGATACATCGCTGGGATTACTTATAAATTGTTTTGCTTCATCTCATCATCTGAATCTGTTGAATATACGTCGGCATAGTTGACTTTGTTAATAGCGAGTTGCCTAACAACAGCCTGTTTACTTCTTGGGCACTCTGACATAGCCCCCATGTTCTTATTTAATGCCTTTTTCATGTTCTCTTTGTTTTATAAGAACCTATTGAAGAACTGGCACTTTCATCAACATCGACATTTTTGGCTGCTTTCAGTTTGTTCTGTATCTTTGTTTTCTAATGCGCTCTTTTTCTCTACTTTTTCTTAGCTTCCATTCTTCTTTTCCGACTTCGTTCCTTCTCCTTTTCTAACAAAAGCTTTCTCTTATCCGGGTCTTCTTTTTACCTGGCCCTGGACAAACTTTTTCGCTCTGCCGCGTCCATAGGCATCTAAAACAACGCCACAACCACTTCATGCCATGCGAAATAAAACCAAAAACCAATAAACCCAGCAGAGACACAAATATTATTTTGAATACACCGACATTTAAGCGATATTTGTACAAAAGCAAATATTTTGCTACTTAGGATCGTGACGGTAGGGACTGTGACGGTCGGGACCGTGACGGTCGGGACAGACCTGAATATTAATGTCTAAAAAATTCAATGGCCCATAGCAACTTTAAAATGTATGCAATCACTCAATTATTATCAATTTGTTACTTACAAAGCACACATTTTATCATAAACACGCGTTTTTGAGGTAAGAATTAACAAAATTGAATCAAAATGTGACGGCTGGGACATGAGACAGGTTAGCAAATTTAGCTTAAAATCATAGAAAGTAACTTACCGTTTTGCTTCGTATTTTGTTCAGTAAATCTTTAATAATATTTTAATTTGCTCACGTTGAAATCACGCCGATTCACTAACAAAATGGCTGAACTATTTGCTTTTAAAAAGACAGTTATTAACTCTATGCATTGAGCTTGATTACATCTGGTGATGCTATTGAGTAAAAAATGAAAAAAATGCAGGTTTTTACGAAAAAATTATACTGTTCCGTAAAGTTAAGATTATGTACTGTTATTCTAAATGCATGTTGAAACAATTTTTTTACTTTTATTTGATGCTTGGTTGGTGTCACTTACCGTGGAATGCCCCATATGTCACTTGCCTGTATATTTATCTTATTCTATTGCTACTGCACAATCTCAATTACACACACGCATTACCCCACCCCCCACACCGGTACCATTGAAAATCAGCGTCATGTCGCCACAACGTCATGACAAATGCTGAGTGGCTACCATTTTGGCTGCATATCATAAACTTTTTGTTATAATATTTTGTTATACCTATACAATTTTGTCCATAATGTTTGTTGTATCGTTAATATTTGTTTTAGGTTAAGTTTTATGCACCAAATAAATAAGTTTTCTTTCTTTCTTTCTTACATACCCAAAACCCGATATACCATTAGTCGCCTTTAACGACTTGCTAGGCTAGAAACACAGTTGGCACATTCTTTTTAAGTCCCAGACCAACCGGCATATTCCATATCCCATTACAATATAGTTTAAAGCAGCCATATACATAAACAGTCTTACCAAAATACTATCTCGCTCTCCGATCTGATACAAATGTTACTTACTTCACCAGGTTGTACCGCCAACACCTGCTCACGTTCGGCGCGCGCGAGTCGGTGCCGAAGATCCACGCGCCGCTCGAGGACCTGCCGCCCACAGACACTTCCTCGCGTGAGTGATGCGCTTACACTCGCTGTATACTACAGCGCATAGTACTAGTCGCCTCGGCTCCGTCTAGTGTGACCTCGGTAGAGCGCATGCGTGTTGAGTGTTGGATGGTAGCGGTCGGGTTGAACGATTTGTGGAGATAGATGTTTTCCATTGCTAAAGACAAATTTTTCACGCACTTTTTACAAATGGGGTGAGAATCGTAACATCGTGGCCACAGATTTAGGATTTTTAAACAAGGCTAACTTCGCCATCTAAAAGCTTCTCTACTATGTTCTAAGATATTTATTTCTCGGAAACAGCTCACCAATATGATTAATAAATAAAAAATAAAAAAACTTTATCTATGGTTTTCATGGCTGGTATTAACGAAGAAAGCAATTAAAATACTCTCCAAATCGTTCAAAATGACCCGTAATGTAATGTTTTGAGAGATTTTACATGTCAATGCGATTATTATATTCCGACTTCGTATTCTCAAGCATTTCTCTTTCCGATAGGCACTTCCCGCATAAGCATAGAGACATCCGCTTTGACTTCCAACGAGGATATCCAAAAATCCATACTGAGTACCACTTCCTCCTCCCTGAACCCAAAAATAGAGTATCCGACTCCAACACCAATGAACTGGCATTTCAATAGAGAAAAAAAGGTAGTCTTCTTCAATTTCCAAAGAAAATACAACGCCATAGAGAAAATCAATGAGGCTCTTCGCTGCACCAACAGAAGTCTTTGCTCTATGAATTGCATTACGAAAATCGATCTCGATGTTAAGCCATGCAACGTATCCCAGGGCAGCACCAATGCGGAGAAACAGATGCACATAACAGACTTAGAATCGAATTCACTAAACACCTCTTCTCTCAAAACTAGGAGCAGTAGTCTCAAAAACTTAAAACCAATCAAAAATGCTAAAGAAAAACCAGCTGTGTTCGGTGACAATAAGACTGATACTGCAACGACATACTACTTCTTTTCGCGTAAGAAACGTAATACCGTTGTTATGCCTGTGCCGTCTCAAATGAGAAGAAGCAAGAAGTCGACTAATTTGGTCAAGTATAAGAATATTATTGATGAACCAAAACTGAAAGAGCCTTTGAGCAGGTGTCTATTGTCACGGAGGCATAAATCTAGATCGCCGAGAAGAGGCGCGATACCTCTATCGCACCGTGGCGTGGTCTGTGACGTCATACATACAGAAAACAACGAAGTACAAGCACATGAAGATAAAGAACACAAATCGCTTCAAGATGTTATGACAGCGTCGGAATATGACAAAATCACTGAACAACTAATGATCACGCTTTTCGAGAACCACAAAATCACTCACAACATCAATAATACAGAAGTTAAGTACTACATAAATGAAGTCGTGAAGGAACTATATGACGTCAAGTTTAGTCAATCCGATATTCATCCAGTGAAGATGTTATTTAGATCCTTGTTAGAATATTGGTTAAAGAACACTACCGGTGAACAGTTCAGAGAAGCTTTGAAACGTGTGAAATCGGTGCATAAACCTTCCAACAACCATTTTACTAAAGATAAAATTTTGTCCAGTTTACGTTTAAGCAATGCTACGAAGCAAACACAATTTCACGGCATCAGTGACTTTACGAATGACTATGAAGTGACTGATCTGTTACCTACTAGCTGCAAGCCGAATATACCGAAACCGAAATCTGAGAAGAAGGCTATCCGGTGCCACAGTCCCAAACGCGATACCGAAAGCTTTGAAAAAGAAAGGCGTATACAGGAACTTGAGAGAGTATTGAAGAATACTGTGTACGTCTGTGAGACAGCACGCAGTAACCAAAGCAAAGAGAAAGATATAAAGATTACAAAGAAGCTTATAGACAATCTAGAAAAATGGTCCAAAAGGTCCGCTATGGAGTATGTGATCGGTGAAAACGGATTAGAGACTTCTAATTCCTCTTCCGAAGTGCCTATGATACAAGAAACTATTAATCATCTTATTAGCGACACGGCTATACCTCCTGATGTAGCGAAGGAGTTTTTAAACGCCTATTTAGGTATCTTGCTGAATGAGAGCAGCAAAAGCGTAACACAAAATAGTTCTCAGTCCAGTGAACGCCTGAAAAAAGCATCGCAACCACCACTTTGTGATGTTCAGACTGAATCTGTTGAAAAGAGGGTCTCCAAAAATATAACGACAGCTAGCTCTGGTGATAGCCCCATCCGAATTAGCTACACTGATGGTGACCAGTCACCGAAAACACAAAAGAACAATCCGGATCCTGGAGAACTGTATTTGAAAGATGTACTTGATAAAATTACAACTGTTTTCGCCAAGGCGAACAGTAAAAAGTCTGACATCAATGACAAATCCACGGGTGACAAAAAAGATGAACGCAACCGTAATTCAGGCGGGACGATCAAAGAATATCCAGAAAAAAATCTTATTCATGAAAACTACGATGAAAATTCTGTTGTTATAGATTTGTCGAAATACAACTTAGATCATATATCAATGTTTAGTGATCCGAAATTAAAAGGGGCGATGTCAATTACTATTAAGTTGAAAGAGAAACCTTCTAATCATGCAGAGACAAAACGCCAAAAACTATGTCTCAAGTTTTGTAATGAAAATAAACCTTCAGAGCGGTCGCGTTCTGATGATTGGTTGCACAATCTAGACAGCCACTCTTTGAAAAAGATCTTCGACCCAGCTGACGACTTGAAAGCTAATATCCATGACCCTGACCCAAATATACCCAATATTGCTATAGAGCTTAAACCGTACGTAAGTAGCAGTGAAACTACAGCAAAGAATTACTGTCAAATAGTCCATGAAAGTGAACATTCCTTAGATCTCTCCTTTAAAAGCAGCAATTTCTTCAGAAAAGAGTACGTTGACGATTCTGACGAGGCCCAGTCTTGTTTCATCGTATCCTCCTTAAAAAAGAATGCTATTTCGACGAAATTGCAACCGACTAAAAAGAAAGTGCACGTCAGACATAATAATGCTTTGGTATTGGGACCACAAATACGGCCGACCCAACCTACCAGCAGCAGATATCCGGATGAGTATTCCATATTTGAACAACCCACCCCCAAGATAATAGATGAGAAATTCATATTGTTGCTATTGGAAAATCTGTCGTTACTGTCTAAGAACTTGCCGAGTTTGTACAAAGACATAAACACGCTGTATCTAAAACTGAGAAAGAAACACGAAAAGGTTGTTCGAAACTGTGGCAACATACAAGGACTCAGTCTTTTAGGCCGAATATACAACGACGATTTCAAGCCTAACGACCGTTACACACAGTACGAAGAAAGAGAATCTAATGACGCTCTAGAGATGACTAAAACGGAAAATACGGCTGTCAGTACTTCGTCAAATTTGATTAAACAAAAGAGCGTCACTGACAAATCTCTAAGCACGTGCGATATGAATACCCTATCCAAAATTACTGAAGTTCAAACTGAGGACACATCTGAAGTCATAATTAGGTCTTCAGCCTCAATTAGAACGGTTTCAAAAGATAATACAAAAGTGACCGCCTCTACGCGAAGTCTGCCAAGCGAACTGAACACAGTAGAAGCAGCTGTGTCGGTTCCGAATTGGCACAAAAACCCGACTAAGAGCTGTGGCGTCAGCACTATGATCACAGCCATCATAGACAACTCCGAATTTGTACGAAACACGTTCATTGCGCGCTCCAAGCATTTCGAAAACGTGCCGTGTTTAAAGACGGAGCATGCGTTTCCTTTGACGAAAATTTCGACGCACCTCAAGGGACAAACTCAAACCAGGAGAGAGTTGATCAAAGGATTCGCAATTCTATCTCCATTCGTTAAGGTCTCTACTCAGTCGCAAACGGATGAAATATTTCTGCATAAGAGCAAAGACGTGAATACGGTGAACGATTTTGTTCCGTGCAACGAGTTTAACGTGTATAGGTTGATGTTGAGTGCGAAGGAACCGGAGAGGTCTAATTCTATGATAGACGCTTTGTCGATACCGACGAGAGAGCGGAGCGACGATTTGAAAACGATATACAGATGCAAAAGCGAGCCTTCCTTTTGTTCTGGTTTGAATTATTTTAATAGTTTAGAGAGTAGTCTTAAACACTATGATGACGGGAATTTAAGAAATTGCTTGAAAGAGGTTTTACTGGAAATTAATTTGCAAACATTTAATTAGTGTTAAAACAAATATTATTGCACAAGAGTACTGCTCAAATGGGCTATTTCAGAGGTTTCCCTTAAAAACCCTTTGAATTTTGTGTATCAACATTCATGGGTAATTTATTGGAAAAGACCTTTAGTTTAACCTTTTTCAAGATTAAGTAGTAGGTATAACTAGTTATTCGGTATAATATTTTAATCACTTGTGTCCATAGACACACGACAATATTTACGTATATTGAATAGTCATTTTACCCTGAAATTGAACTCCTTTTCCATATTAATATACAATAGTTTCATTTCGTTCTATAAAAAGTTGGCCTTTATTGTCACTTGAAAAGTCTTCTAAAGTATTAATAGTTTTATTTGCTAGTTAATTTGTATTTTTAATAAATTCACTATTGATTCTTAGAAGTAAAGTATGTTAGTTAATATGTACTATGTTGATTGGTTAGTAGTTAGGTTAGTACGTAACTAGATTTAAGTAGAGTATACTATCTATAGATTGTACCCTTTTGATTGCATGAGGTCTTCTCGCTTAAAAGCTTGTGGAGCGTAAACTTGATTGGCACACAGTTACAAAATTCATTCATCAAAAGTTCCTCTACGCAAGCTTTGAGTCTATTCGTCTGAACCATTATCGAAAGTAAAAAAAAAAAATTCGAATCGCCTTTTTTTCGATATTGTGCTCAGATATTTCCCCCTGGTATGTTTCTCATGCACTATTTCATTGGAGTGCTATGGATTTTTAACCACCGTTATAATAAAAAAACATCGTTAAAGATTTTACGCTGTATCCAAAAATTATGGCTTAGTTTTTATGATATTTGAAATAGTACCAAATTAGCCATCGCTTCTTTTGTTTGGATTTTTTTACCCATATTTTAATGCCTACACGATGGGCTTAATCATCCACTTTGAGAAAAACAGCAGTAGAAATGTAGACGTAGTGCCAAGCTCCGGTACTGTATGGGGTATATGAAAGTCCATAGCGCTCAGAGCCCACTCCCCTACCCGTGTGTTTCATTATAGGGCTGGTAAGTCCCACGTCGCCGCCCCTGCGCGGGCCGCAGGCCGGGTTCGTCTCGGGCACGCCGGGCGGCAGGCTGGCGAGCTGGATCATAGGTATGACGGAGATCCTACTAAAGTGATAGAAGACTAGCCTTCAGAAAAATAATTTTAACGTGACAGTCGATTTACAAGCCAATTGCAAATGTTTAAGGTTGAAGTTGCTACGGTAAATGGTGTATTTTTAAAATTAATGAAATTAATGAATGAATTAATGAAAATCAATTTAAATAAGGCTATTTTCAACTTTTTAAGCGTCTTTATTTATGATTTGACAGATGTCTGTCTAGACAAGAGTTATAATAACAGTTTTTTTTAAATATCTAATTTTCTTATTTATGTTGAAATAATAGCGTAAAATTTTGTTTCTCATATTTCAGAGCAACACAACTTTTTATTTTGACAAATAATTTATGTAAAAAAATATATAAAAACATTGAAGGAATCCGCTAAATTTAGATAGCTCGCTAGTTAGACTGGTCATTATTGCGCATACGGATATGCAATTTACTTAGTTAACCGGTAACGTCTTCAAGACTTAGGTCTTCAAATACCAATCAGACGCTCTTGTATTAATAGATACGCTTTATCTAGGATCATTACCGAAGCATAAACTCCAAAATGAAAAGGTTCTCTTCTCTCTAAAACTTACTCTTGACCAAATATATATTCTCACTTCTATTTTTACTTTTCTTTCCTATATAAAGTAGCTTACACCTCTGGATAATTCGAAGCTCATTTACTACCAGGTAGTTTCCTATATAAATGCGCAGTGTCATAACCATAACGGTTATTTCCGTTGCAGAATCCGGCGGTCCGCTGGAGAATACGTCGCGCGAGCTGGGCCAGGCGCAGCTGTCCGTGCAGCAGCTGCAGCGGCTGCTGGAGGCGCTGGAGCTGCAGCAGCAGGTGCACCACGACACAGATGTAAGCGCCTTCGCTGTGTCTCAGCACCTTCAGAACGCGTCGCGCGAGCTGGGCCAGGCGCAGCTGTCCGTGCAGCAGCTGCAGCGGCTGCTGGAGGCGCTGGAGCTGCAGCAGCAGGTGCACCACGACACAGATGTAAGCGCCTTCGCTGTGTCTCAGCACCTTCAGAACGCGTCGCGCGAGCTGGGCCAGGCGCAGCTGTCCGTGCAGCAGCTGCAGCGGCTGCTGGAGGCGCTGGAGCTGCAGCAGCAGGTGCACCACGACACAGATGTAAGCGCCTTCGCTGTGTCTCAGCACCTTCAGAACGCGTCGCGCGAGCTGGGCCAGGCGCAGCTGTCCGTGCAGCAGCTGCAGCGGCTGCTGGAGGCGCTGGAGCTGCAGCAGCAGGTGCACCACGACACAGATGTAAGCGCCTTCGCTGTGTCTCAGCACCTTCAGAACGCGTCGCGCGAGCTGGGCCAGGCGCAGCTGTCCGTGCAGCAGCTGCAGCGGCTGCTGGAGGCGCTGGAGCTGCAGCAGCAGGTGCACCACGACACAGATGTAAGCGCCTTCGCTGTGTCTCAGCACCTTCAGAACGCGTCGCGCGAGCTGGGCCAGGCGCAGCTGTCCGTGCAGCAGCTGCAGCGGCTGCTGGAGGCGCTGGAGCTGCAGCAGCAGGTGCACCACGACACAGATGTAAGCGCCTTCGCTGTGTCTCAGCACCTTCAGAACGCGTCGCGCGAGCTGGGCCAGGCGCAGCTGTCCGTGCAGCAGCTGCATCAGTCAGAGGCACTAGACCTGGTCTCCTCTTTTGCACACCTAAGTACTCAACTGGTATGAAAAATGACTTTGGGATAGAAACTTTAATCCAGAAAATACCGTTCCCAAAGGATTGAGTATTTGACATCAAATCGAGCGGGAATATAACTATTTTTAAATGTACCAAGATTCGTCCTTAACCATTAAACAGAACATTCTACTCTAGAATTAATGTTCTGATTATTCAATTCGATTAATTTTACAGATGAAGTTGATTGCAAAAGTCGAAGTTGATGTTTTATAAGTAAACGTGACGCAGAAGATGCCTTGTCTCGTTATGTAAATATGAACGATACTTATTTCGTAGCTCGGTTAGTACTTTTGTCACTAATCTTGTAGACATAACGGTGCTGGGTAGATAAAACTGTATTTAGATTGTAATATCGTAGCAACCTCAAATATCATGTAAAACAATTGTTTTATTTTGAAATACGTATTCCTAGTTATAACTGAATCTGATTTTACCCCACGAATATGAATTTTATACGAATATGAACATTATGAATTTAGTTAACATCAGCAACATTTAATACTATAATTATACATATTATGTATAAAATTGTTACAAAATCTGCGCATTGCGCACAAGCGGTGAACACTAGATGTAGGGGTCATTCATAAAAGATTAAAGGGGGCTGGCGCGATAGTGAAATGTGACCTAAATGTGTGTCAAGAGGTTCCAAGAATGACTGCAGAGTGACGCTCACGCAGGCGCGGGCAGTAAGCGATGCGGGCCACAAGCCAGCACGTTCGCCAGCGCGTTTATCAGACGCGCTTGCGACCCGCGCGGGCGGTCAGTGTGACTCTATAAACCAGCGTAAGCGTGTCACCAATATTGTTGTTGTGTCCGCCAGGTGTCGCTCGAGGGCGCCTCGCCGAACGTGAAGAAGGACCGGCGCAAGTTCGGGCTGCGCAAGAAGAAGTCCAACAGCAAATGCGCCTCCGTGGAGATCGCGCACCACACACACATCGATCCGTCCAGCTCGCACATGGTATGTCTACCTCTATGCCTCTCTTTCTTCCTCTCTCTTTCTTTCTTTCAAGTCAGTCTAAGGGTACTTTAATATTAAAAATGCCCTACGATTAATTTCTGTCTTTCCCCGCAGGCCCTGTCGGCATTGACGGCGCCACCGTCGCCGGGGGGCGGGGCGTCCTCGGTGCCTAACTCCGCCGCTTCGCTGCCAATCGGTAAGCGACCTTAGTGCTGCCTGTACCAATACGACTCTTTTTACCTTGCTCTTTCTGTCTCTATGTTAGTCGTGGAAGTGTTAGCTCTAGATTGCTCAAGAGTTTTGTATTTGTGTGTAAATGCTAGATATATTATTTTATTTTGAAAATAGTTTTTTATATGTATTCGAATTTCCAATTTTTCTAGATTGATATAAAAAACCAAAGTAGCACTTCTTTGACAATACAGTATAGGAAATCTCTTATTTCATTAAATTTATTTTAAAATCGGTTCTCTTTGCCTACCCCACTAGTGTCGTGAAGTTTAGTTAGTTAGTTATTTAAAAATAAAATTAATTATTAGGGGAATAAAGCCTTACAGATTTGAGGAACACCATCAAAATACATACCATAAATTTACGCGCGATTTTAAATTCAGTAGTATCTATAAAGCTATCAAAATACAATTCTAGTGAGCAATACGTAGTTATCCACTATAAACAGTTTTACTATACACAATAAAATATACGACCAATATAAATATAATGGGAAGAACAGCCTATTTGTTTAGAATGAACAATTGAATGAAATAGTGCTTGCTATAGATCTCAATGTATGCACATAATTTAGAGCCGCACACACTATTGGGAATGTTTCTAGTGTTCGAAGTAGGAATTATTTTATTGTGTATACTTCTTTAATGTTTTTTTATTTTATTTCTAGTTTATGTAAACGAGATGACATATTACAAACAAACCCTTCATAAAAATACAGAAGAATATACGGAGAAAAAAAAACGAGTATATCTTGTACATATTTTGTTGAATCATGTTTTTTTTATAAACATAATATTTTTTAAATTTTATTTTGTCAAAAACGTTCTTATTATGTGAATATAAATAAAGTATTTTAAAATAATTATGTCTTGTCAAGGATTCTACGAAATTGGTGAGTTGTGAATGCGCAAACTAGCATGGCGTATCACAGATTAACAATTATGATGATGTCGATGAAATGATGTCGTAGGCGTAAATAGATATTGGGTATTATGGATGACCATAAATAGGGTTTGGTTACAAAGGTTCAGGCCCTATGTCGTCGTGATGATAGTATGTCTCACTTAGTTCGTGGATATTGACAAAAATGTTTTTTTTTTTTTTTATTATGGTCGTTACAATTATCTCAATGTTTTATTTGAAGTTTTAAAGGTCATCCTTGGCCTACAAGAATGTTAGTAATTTAATTAATTTTGAATGAATTCCAAAAAAAACAGTCGTTTTGTAATCCAAAATTAGTCCTGAAAAGTGTATCATTTTATATGAATAGTGAATTTGGATATGAATTGAGGTCCTACAGATTGAAATAGTTTCACAATGGGGATGTTGACTGGCAAATCAATCGAGATACTTTTTTAAAGCTGTCTAAACGCTATCACTTCATAGATTTCGTTTAAGCTTGTCATTTTATGACGTCGCAAGTTTGTATAGTCAACTGATTAAATAATAAGCGTTTTTTTTTAAATTAAAAACCGTACCCACAATATAATTTTCAATCAATAAGGTTTTACAACATACTACTTTACTCTATTTTCGTAATTGATATCACAAAATTAAATATAAATGTTGTCAACATCCCTATTCCAAAATAAACTTCGAAATATGTATAATAAATTTAATTGTTGTAACTGAAGTTAGTTGGCCAATATTTAGTTACGCCTACGACTGACATCGCAACTACGACACTGCACGATACAAGTTAGATGGCAATGCTAAAGGCATGTCTGTCTGTCTGGCTATCTGTAGCTTTGCTCTCTCGTGTACTATACGATCGTGCTTTCATTGCGTTTCGCGAACCAATCTGTCATTAATGATCGAAATTAGGGATATACCAACCAGTCGGTTAAATCGAATAGTTGACAAATCTGGCCACGTTTGTGGCGATTAGATAATACTTTATACTTAAAAAGTAGATTCGTCGGTAATCCGATTATTCAAACATCTGAGTTTCGTTGCATCGCTATGTTTTTTGTTTGACTACGTTGTAATTGTAGCACTTACAATTAATTTTGACCTAGATCTTTTACATAATTATAACAGGCATCAATAGGATTAGTGCACAGTAAAAACTTTCTCAGTAATAACTACACAAAAAAATTTTGTTTAATTTATATTTTTATAATAGTTACTCTGGAGCAATACAAATAAAAACTTATTGAGAAACCGTCGCCACCAATTTGTAACCTACTTGGCTAGCTGGCCGAACACAAAGTTGGCATATCTCTAATATTTAGTTTTCTGTTACTCTATGAAAGCATAAAAAATATAAATATTCTTTCAACGATCGATATAATAGGTAATGCAAATGAAACATATTCTAATTTAAATTAAAAACTATCTATATTTACAAATGACAATCTCAAGTCAACTAGATTATTTTTTTTAACGATTCTTATCACACTATTTATACTTAAGCGATCACATTGATATATAAGTGAATAAGTAACAGAATGACTATAAAATTGAATTCATTTATGATCTGAGATTGGTTTGCTAAGTCAAATTGGACATCTTTAAATCTACTTACTCATAAATATAATATACTGTACAGTATATTATACTCGATAGATGTCGCTACGTTGCTAGTGGAAATTAAACGTTAGGGTCCAACATGAATGTTTTTATATTAAATTATTTGATTTTATTCCTAATTTTCTCTCGTCGTCTTCATATTTGACTTTGAATTATACAAGTCCTAAATGTACTCTTTTGAGCTAGCTACAATAAACTACAAATACTTATTTTCAGTTGCAAAAAAACTTCAATTAATATTCTGGCAAATCAAAAACTTTTCCCCGGTAGAAGTATTCAATACAAAACCTCATTCTTTGTTGGATCCTCGCGAACATAAGTAAAAACACACCCAACAAGTTACTAGAACACAATCTAATGGATACTTTCTCGTTTTGCCTTCCAGCATTTCTTTCAACATTTCTGGCCTCTACCTTAGTTCGTAAGACTATTTTTATTTTTTGTTTTTCTCGACTACCCTTATTTCCTTCTCGACACATCGCCATTGTACATAACGCATCGCCAGTTGAGCTTTAATATAGACATTGGTGACACAGCAAAAATGCGTCGACTCATCTCAGACATAACTCACTGCGCTGGTTCTTTGAGCTAATTCAAATTTGCGCTAAGTAAGCCGTGAAGTGCTTCGTTGTTGCGGTTGCAACACATTTTGATGAAGTGAGGTGACACATCCGGCGCAGTGGGCTGAGTTAGCGCAATGCGCATTGCAGCGCTGTGTTACACATGTCTACTAGTAGTTAAGCTCACGAATAGACTGTAGCCATTGTACGAGGCAGAGATGAGGGCTAGAGTCTCATCGAATCAAAAGAACCTCTGAAACTGATCAAGTAATTAATCATAATGTGCAATATTTTTTCTTAAAGCTTCTACATATTGCACCGTTAGTGGTTAATGAGGCCCTCAGATTTGGTAGTAATTTTGATAAATCTTTGTGACTCGAGACAATACCTTTTGAATAAGGCCCAACAATAATTAAAATAGAATATAAGAAATAATTAAAAAAATAATTTATGACTTTTAAACTATAACTCGTCAACCATATTACATTTTTTATCAGTAGTCCTGTATCTATTGCTATGACTATATTTTAAGGAATCTACTATATTCAGTACAAAATTAAATCCATTTTTACCTAATTGTTACAAATAAATTCACTTTTAGTAAAGTTAATCCTCATAGTATTTAATAGACTTACATACCAAATGCGCACGCGCTTTATTGATATTTCTTGAAATACAGAACTTACATGTAACATTCAGCAAAATTTGTCACTACTTTTCGACTGGCTCGATAGCGCATTTGGTAGTGACCCTGCCCCATGCGCCAAGAGGTTGTGGGTTTGATCCCCACCCAGGACAAACATACGTGTAATGAATACTTGTGTTTGTTCTGTGTCTGGGTGTTAATATCCAATATTTAAGTATATATTTGTAATACCACTGTTGATTCTGATATCCGTAACACAAGTGCTTAAGCTACTTACCTCGGAGTCAGATCAATGTATGTGATGTAGGAGGATATTTATTATTTACTTTTGCCTGACTGAAGAACATTCATTACAACAGCCTTTTGCGTCGTAATTGCTGTCGACTTTATTCCTTATTAACATATCTAAAAATATAAATTACTTACTACAAAATACTTATAATAACATATTTTTGGAGCACGCACCTACATTATTTTATATACGCAGCTGTATATCTTTATATATATTGACTTTTAAATTTGCTGCAGAACAAAATACTGCTCCATTTTTGCTCTCAGATTGTCGCATGGTATTTTTATTACATCAACTAAGCTTCCAGCTTTACACATTATTTTTCAAAATTATGAAATATATATACTTTATTTAATCATCTAAGACGTTTACTGAAAATACTTCATATACAAAATACTTATCATTTTTATGATTATGAAATTTATAAGATTTAAAGCCGAACTCAACTTCGATTGACTTCAAAAGACATTATTTTAAATCGCAAAAGATAATGTTACAGGTAATCTGTGAGGTACCGGTGCTAACAATAATGAATTTAAGGTTGATTTGACCTTCTACATCTTTATTACATACATGAATACATATGAGAATTTGTATATTTAGATGTTAGCTATAGCAAATACCAGAAACGTAAAACACTTTCCTATTTATCAAACTTTACATGACAAAATTCTTCTTTGGATTAATTCCGAATCCTATGCGTATGTAGTCTAACACAATATATTATAACGATTCTAAGAACAACAACAGTCTGTCCTCGAACCGATAAATTATCAAACATCGCAAAAAAATTTCAATTAGGGTTTTTTGAATGAAAACATCCAAAAGATGGCGTAACTGTGACGTGCGGTCTTGTCACCCTCCTCATTGGTTAGTTGTCAGAACAAACTGACATTCTGTCAACAATGAGCCAATAGTGACAGTGATAAGCCCACGAGACTCCCTCGTGCCACCTAGCGGATTTTGTATTTTTAAAAACCCTCATTGTTTAAAGTCATTGGGCATCATGTGATGTAAATGTATAGTTAATTTAGGCACCGAGTCGAGTCCGCACTGTGTCGGGTTGGCCTTGTCAAGTATCTAGCTCTTATCAGCCATCATTGTCGTTATCACTTCCTCTAGAACAATAAGATTGTCGTAGGATGTGCGCTAATCTCATCGAGATGAAAACCATATTAATATTGCGACGTGTAAAATTCAACCTTATCTCCGTTAAATTAAGAATCTTGCAAAATTATTCAAGAACCGTCTTTGTGTTGAAAGATTCGGTACACATGACGAAGTTACAGCTATCGGTTATGTGCAATAATAATCTGTATTTGTTGCGATATTAGAGTGTATTTTCCTCTGTAAAGCACCTTGCCCTACCTTGATAGCGTACATTGTATGAATTATTCATAAAACTAACAGTTTCGTTGCGATGCTGTTATGAAAGGGATTAGTGCATTGCAAATTACACTCGTCCAATTCAATCGTGTTTTGTCTTTTTCTGATTAGTGAATTGAAATGAGACGTAGCTTTCATTTTGTCTATATTTACTTTGAAATACAATACAATTGTTTATAAATTTGATTTGTGTTAAATAAAAGTGATTTTTAGACAAGGTCGGTGTTGAAATTAGAAAAATGTCTACGGATAGTGGCGGGATAATGTTTTTCGTGATGAAAAGTGTATGTCAGTACATATTCAAAATTTTAAGAGAGTGCGAAGAACAACCTAGAAGTGAGTTCTTGTAATTTTTTTTTTCTTTTTCGATAAATAGGTTTAAAATGGGTTCATATTTTCTAACAAAAAATCTTTGACAGATTTTGCATAATGAATCAAAGTTATCTGATAATTAGATGACCATGGTGGGTCGCTGCGCCAATTTAGTTAGTTAGTAAAAGGGTTCAATGGCTAAAATATTTCGCCATTGTGTACAACTGATTGCACACTTGCGGAAAATATATATTTTTTTAATCAATGCAGATGTTGGTAATAGCAAGTGGCCCGGTGCTGAGGTATGTGCCTTCGTGGACTTGTAATTCGTTAGATCTGTATATTATTGTTGTTAACTATTAAATTATAAAGAGCGTATCCTAGAATAAAAGTATTATTTTCACCGCTAATATTTTTGATAATTCTAAGCACATTTAGGTCTATGACTGTTAAATATATTTGTTTTATAATACAATTGCAATATTATAACATACTTTTTTTGTGTAGAAACTAATTAAAATTTTAATAAATAGTCATAGAATTAAAGTTCTATAGAAAATAAAATCACTCTCAAACTGTATTATTTAGAATTATAACACGTATAGCACTTTAAGTAAATGAATCAGTCACACTTGGATAATAACTTAGTTACTTTGTATGTTAAACACGTAAACAATAAATAGTTAAATGTTTTTTTATAAAAACGTCTTTGTTTTTATGTAAGATGGGATAGATTAAATACAACATTATATCCATATCCATTGTAGTATCAAATATCTAGTATACGCAAAAACTGGACAACATTATCCCTTTGTTTTGCAACACACGTCATATTTACACATACATTATACTACGTTGAGAATCTCATCTCATTTTGATGCATGTTTTGATTTTACTCCTACTGTATTCCGTCATTATTATTACAAGCGCTACAAATAATTACAACTTCGCTCTGCTCAGTGCGATACCGTTAAACTGTTGCTCTTGTTACAGCAACGTTGTTCGTCTACTTCTGTCCTTAATTTTGTTTTGTACATTGAAAGTAATACTATAAATATTCTCGACTAGACACATATGAGAACTATAAATGTAAATCTTATTTAACATTATTAAATCAATAATGACTGTAGATATGTGTTCTATAAACTTTTTATAAATTCACTGGCTTTTATGAATAGTCTTAGAGCAATAACTATTCCCCTGCGAGTTCATACAATCCCTGAGCGACTAGACATCATTGTCCCGCTTCTGTCAGCTATATGTGTACTTAATACATCTCTTAGAAGATGAAAAGCGAAACAAAGTGTTTGAAATATTGTAAGTGTCAATATGAACGTGTGTTGCGTGTGTGTCGGCAGCGTGCGCGGCGGCGCGGCCGCAGTCGCTGCCGGGCGCGGAGGCGCTGGGCGCGGCCGGCGCCGGGCCCGCCTCGCTCACCAGCCTCACGCCCGACCACCAGCTCCGGGAGGACTTCACCGTGCTGGCCAAGGACTTGGTGGCTAGTTTGAAAGGCATTGTATCTACCTTGGTGAGTACTACTTTGGAAAAGGTCACTATATATGTGTACATGGTAATTCATTCATGAAGCAACATCAAATCAGATGAAGGGTTAAAGAATAATTGTTTTTAACTGAAAGTCAAGTGCAAAACACTTGACATTTTTTTTTAAGAACAATAAAACTGCTTTTTGACTACTTCAGTATCACGAATATAATTACAAAAAAGACCCGACTTAAACTCAGCTGAAGGTCCCGATATGAAGTTAAAAAAAATACCCAGACGGGCATATTATTTAAGATCTAGGATTTAGTGAGTCTGGTAATTACTGTGAAGCGACTGCCTTCATAACATTTAAATATGGGGACAAGACAATTTGAATCAGGGCTTTATATTTACCTATATATGCAAAATTTGTCGCTTATCAGTCTAACAGATTTCAGTCCACCAGCAGCCGTTGGTAGCCTGCTCCGAGTAGCCTAGCCATTGACGGCTAGGTCGTTGAGGCCCCCCGTGTGACCGCCCCCGTTGTGCGCAGGTGCTGGAGCGCGGGCGGCTGCGCGCGGCGCTGGAGGCGGCGGAGGCGGCGGCGCCGGCCGGCGGCGTGGTCGCGGCGCTGCGCACCAACCTCACCTCCGCGCTGCACCAGAACTCAGGTAAGACGCCGCACCCTGCACCCCCAACACTAGCCTCCTGCCCCTGTTGCTGCCCTGGGAAACTCGTTACGAGTACACTCTTCCTAGGAATGCAAGCCGTAGCGTAGTGCCCTTAGGCTGCCCCTCCACCGGACCGGAGCGAGGCAGCGGAACGGTGAGCGAGTCGAAAATCCACCAATAAAAAATATCTGAAGAGCAGAGATTTCAATAGGGATGATAACTGCTTTAAAAAACTATAATGCTATTTAGTCCGTCAGTAAATATACAAAAATACTGGACAAATATTTTTCGTTTTATCTAATTAACAAAAAAATCAAAGATAAAGAGCATCAAAGTTTTGGAGTAGGGGCTTGCGACGTCACGTTTTAGTAAAAATTTTACGCATGCATGACGTCACGCGCAACTTAATTTCATTGTATCTTCGTCAATGTTTGTTTGACAAATAAATAAATAAATACGTGTTCAATATTTTTTTATAATCTAACTGACGGACTAAACAGAATTTTTTAGTCATCTTATTCTATTGCTGGATTTTCAACTGGCGACCTTATAGTCACCCTAAGTTACCTCCGGGGGGTAGTAATATTAGGCTGGTTTCAGAGTAACGCTGACGCCTGCGCTGGTGGCACGCGCGTCTATGAAAGACGTTTTCGATTATAATCAGCGCGGGTGATAAGCACGGGCAGTTTAACACTGTAAAACGGTACAAGGCGACACCTACCTCGGGGCCCGCGTCGCTCACCACCCGCGCCGGCGTACGTTACTGTGGAACCAGCCTTAGAACTTACATTGCCAAACTTAAAAACCAGTTTTTTCTGGTCTTGCTTTTAAAGCAGGTAACTCGACGATATCAAACCGAACGTCATGTGCGAGCGGTTATGATACAAACCAGAGACCAGACATGAGAAGATTTAAAAACCTCAGGGGCTTCCTCAGATTTTTAAACCTTATCATGTAGCCAGGCGGTGATGACAAACGTGAGAGAACCTGCTAATTTAAATAACTATTAATGTATTACCATTGTCCTATTTTCTGGTCTATTTTAAGAATTAGGAAAATCAGAGGTGGCAGTCACTTCAATGTAGACAGCTGAACTCGCTAAATCTAGGATGATGCTCCAAGCATACCCCGTCTGACAACGAGTAGAATGGTGATGATGATGATCATTCTTTAGATATCATAGGACTATTATAAACTAGCTTATGTTCACTTCTCCACCCGAATGGAATCTGGTCTCTTATAGAGACTTAGTCACAAGCCCCGCGAGAGCCATAAATTTTCTCCAGATAAAGTAGCATATTTTCTATTCCACTCTATCTCTGTGCCATGCATGATTGACTAGCATACATACATACATACAAACTTGCACATTAGTAGTAATATTAGCGAGCGTATTTAGTTTGGCGCTATGCACCATGCATGGGTGGAGCATGGTATGCGTTCCGCGCATAGGTAGGTGAATAATGACGTGTGAAGTGTTGTGCGCAGAGCTGCGGTCCCGGCTGTCGCGCATCCACGACGCCTCCGACCTGGCCGAGATCTCCTCCGTGGGGAACAACTCCGACCCAGTGAGTCTGCCTCCATACAAATTCATACACATTCAAATTCAAAATCTCTTTATTTATACAGGCTTCCAAAAAGCACTTATATATAGTCAATGTTATATACAATATATATATATATATAGAGAAAATATTACCCACCAGTTCGGAAAATAGACACTATCGAGGAGAAACCGGTAAGAAACTCGATAGTTACTCTTAAATGCAAACATTTACAATATTGTAATTAATATTCTACACTTACTAGGTAATAACACTGCAGGTGAACACTTCATTATGCAGTTAACATTTATGTTTGTCATTTAAGAAGTCTTCAATCTTATAGATTTGAATCTTTGATGTACAATTTGAACTTATGTAAAAGTATTGCTTGTAGATTTTCTGGAAGTTTTTTAAACATACATACATACATACATGCCCATACAGTCCAAACTCCTCGAACCACTTGTAACTTCAACCGTTTCACTGTTCCGTGTATCATATATGGTACTGTCTGCTCTGGTCGGGTCAAGTTTTTAGTATATTATACATTTTTACTTTGATGCTCTACAACAGGCCAACACTAAGACATGGTTCAGAGTTAATTATGATTTATACACCTTTGTATAAATTGTGGCGAAAAGAGGAACTACCGAGTTTCTTGCCGGATTCTTTTTGGTAGATACAACATTCCGAACCAGTGATAGAATCACATAGCTTTACTTGCATTTGATGATTTATAAGTGAGACTATATAAATAAAGAATATTTTGACTTTAACTTTGACACAAAACAGTTGATTTTTCTATTGTGTCTAGCGCTGAACAGTGAACCGATTAATTGACATGTCTAGAGACGCCCCAGGAATTAAAAATCATGCACTTGTAAACTAACAACTAAACGAGTTAGCCTGGGACTGTCCCATTTTTTTTTGTCTCGTTCCCTGTATATCGTTAAAGGTGATGTTGATGTATTGGGTTTTTGATTTTATTTGTGTCTAGTCACTATCTTTTCGTAGTTGTTCATCTAACCCAATTTGTTATTTTTTGGCTAAATATGGTTTAGGAGGTTTAGGAGTTTTTTTTTTTTTGCTCCTTCAACTTATACCGAATCGGAGATCGCGGTTATGATTACATGCATATATGGTCTACAAAACTAAATCAATCTAATTTAGTAATTATCTGTTATTAACTTATCATGTACAGATAGCGTGCGAGTTGAATGCAGAGCTCAGGTATGTCTCGTCTTAGGCCCCGACTGCATTCAACTCGCGCGCTATCTGTAGTAAAGTACATACCAACTTTGTTAATGTCTATTGGTATATTGCAGGTGGCGCGGCAGTTCCAGCAGTCGCTGAGCTACAGCTCGTCGTGCGTGTCGGCGTCGGAGTTCTTCGACGCGGAGGAGCACGACGACGACCTCAAGCCGCCAGAGATCCTCGCCGCCGACGAGGTGACGTCCATTATTATAGGCTGGGTTATTTTTGGCTGAATGTGGTTAAAGGGGCATTGCTGTCCCTTTAACTCTGCCTACCCCTTCGGGGATTACGGGCGTCATGTTTCATTTTGTAAAATCATATTATTTTTTGTTACTGAAGTATTTTAAGTTCATTGAATTTTAATCATAATAGCCTCGGCTCATATTCATTTGACGAGTGATGTATCTTTTGACCCAATTCTCAAAAAAGCTGAGCAGTCTTGGTGCCAAAGATTATTTACATGTAATTGACAAGATGATAAGTAAATAGAATGAATAAGTTCCAAGCACTTCACTAGTTAGCATTTGTAACTTGTATTTAAACCCAATCTGTTGTCGCCAGGCGGGCGTGATCGAGCTGGACGGCGACTCGTCGTCGGAGGCGGGCTCGCTCAGCAGCGAGGAGGGCTCCGCCAGCTCCGACAACTCGGACGGTGCGCGTCATTCTAACTGGGGCTTACATAATGCGCGTGCGCATGCTGGACCTTAACGGGGGAGGGAGTAGTAGGCAAATGTGGAACATCTGGGAAGGGCGGCTCGGCTTAGGTATATAGTCTTGAAGGGGGAAAGAGTGGGTCATATACGGAACAGTGCTCAACTATAGATGATGCTGGAAAGGCGACAGGCGTATATTAGGACAATGCTTGATCCTATGGTATTTTTGTAAGCCGACCAGTGGCCATCTCATAGGTCAGGTGGGCCTAGGTGTCTTAGTCTTGGAAGATGGGAGAAATAGGCCACTGTTTATCCTGGGCATTTATTGATCCTGGGAAAGGCGTGAGCCATTTTTTTAGCCTGATTAATTTAGTCCCAATTGCGGAAGGGGTTGCCCGCCCTAATACTCTGCTAGTCTCGATGATTAGTCTTGAAATCTGGAAAACGTCTTATAACTAAATAATAAAAATGTGCTTATTTCATGTACATGTAATGTGCCTACCCCGCTAGGGAAGTGGCGTGAAGTTTAGTCAGTTAGTTAGTTAATGTACAAAAAATGCGGCTCAACCCGAATAATATAATCCAGTAATACAGAGGTTCTGGTACCGCAGTGCTGTCGGCGGAGCAAGTGACGCTGCGGCTGAACCAGAACGGGGCGGAGCCGCTGGCGGCGTGCTGGGCGCGGCGCACGCGCCTGCCGTGCCCGCGGCCCACGCCCGGCGGGCCCAGCCTGTGGAACCTGCTCTACAAGAACATCGGCAAGGACCTCAGCCAGATCTCCATGCCCGTCACCATCAACGAGCCCCTCAACATGCTGCAGGTGAGCCACGGATCTCATCTAGATTGTGGACCCTTTATTCAGGAGCATATTTGCCCTTAACTAAAAGTTGTCTGGAACAGATCACCAGCAGCGATAAGCCTAAATTGTACTGTATTTGTCTTATTGCCACAATAAGTACGTATGTAAATAATATCACTATAGTGGCAAGACCGTATGATAATTTATGGCGTCTAGGGGAGTGGCGTGAAATGTTAGTTAGTTAGTCTAGGGGCTTCCTTCAGAACACTCGAATAACGGGCGGGCTGTAACGACAAGATAGATAAATGTTATTTATTTCCTGAAAATACAAAAATTACTTTTGACTTCGAAATTAATCCAAATCGTTTGGCAAGATTGTATGCATAATATGTGAATTCCGGTAAAGGCTCGAATTGCAACTTCCGACTATGTGACGCCTTGATAACTCTAAAAGTTTGCTTGATTAAAAATTTGTAGTACAGCATTGATCTGCATTAGGTACAGCCAGAAACCCTAAGTATGATTAGTACCTAATATTCCGTCTCCCCGACCAACTCTATACAGGGTGTTACAAAACTACCAGTGAAGCCGAAAGGCGGTTAAATGGGGCCTTATAACGAGTCCATTCACAATATTTAAGAACCGTAGTAACGCTGTATAACATGCCCCAAAAAAATAAAAAATATTATTATTTTCACTGATGTGAAAACCCTATTTTAGTTCTATTTCATTTCTACCTAATTCGCGGAACGACTAAATTTTAAAGATTTGACTGACAACATATTTTTTTTTCCAAATTGACATTTTTTGATGCCAGCACTCGAGTATAATGACAGCCGTGTATTGAGGTAGCAAACATTTATAAATGAAAAATAGAAAAACTATTACAGTAGACAATTATTAGGTAATATAGGTACGTAGGGCTTTCTGTTAAATAATCTGGTTCCCTGACATGACAGCTTACTAGGGTTGACAACATGTTTGGCTTTGATAATATTTTGTAAGACGTTGTATATATATATATATTGTTTGTGAAGCGGCTGTGCGAGGAGCTGGAGTACTCGGAGCTGCTGGACGCGGCGGCGGGCGCGGCGGGCGCGGTGGAGCGCATGTCGCTGGTGGCGGCGTTCGCGGTGAGCGCGTACGCCGCCTCCGCGCACCGCGCCGCCAGCAAGCCCTTCAACCCGCTGCTGGCCGAGACCTACGAGTGCGTGCGCGACGACAAGGCCTTCCGCTTCCTCGCCGAGCAGGTACCCTACCTCACCATGTGACCTCAACTTGTAACTTAACTGGAGCCGTAGGTCCTAGGCTGTGCCAAAGTTGCCGGCCGTCCTCATTGGAGATCGAGCGGCAGCTGTTTAGCTCACTCCTTCACTAACTCTTTTTTTTTCCGTGCTCCCTTAATTTTTAGGGGATACTTAATGATTATTTTAAGATCAAATATTCTATTCTAATCCAAAAAAAAAATATTTGAATGAACTATGGTCCTTTCCGCTGTATAAGAATCTTGGGAGACGGACGCAACATGCGTGATGCCCGTTACGAGCGAAAATACTTACAAAGTAGTTTTTTGATTTGATTTGATTGTAATTAATTACACGTATTAAAATTTATACTAATATTACAAGGAGGAAAAATTTGATTGTTTCTTTGAATTGAATAGGCTCCGAAACTACTGGACTGATTTGAAAAAATATTACACCAATGGAAAGCTATTATATACAGGGAATGACAGGCTATTTTTATTCCCGTATTCCCGCAAGAACGGGAACTACGCGGGCGCTGCTATACATAAGTGTGTGCGTGCGCGCAGGTGTCGCACCACCCGCCGATCTCGGCGTGCCACGCGGAGTCGCCGCGCTGGTGCTTCTGGCAGGAGGCGCGCATCAAGACCAAGTTCTGGGGCAAGTCCATGGAGTTCCAGCCCACCGGCCGCGTGCACGTGCGCCTCGCCGCCACCGGCGACCACTACAGCTGGAACAAGGTGCGTTGGGAGACAGTGTTCATTAACTACCGAGTATGTGATGCTCTTAAGATAATTGTTACGAGCGGTGCTAGGTTAATGGTAAATGCGAATCTCATATCCAAAAGGTGCGGGTTCAAACTCGAATTTTTCGGATCTACATATATACGTATTTATACCACTAAATTTCGTGAGGAAATCTGCATATTCAAATAACTATCTTATATTTTTATTATTTTCACCTATACATACACGCCATCAACCCCTCAAACTCTGATAGGGAGGTGGATCAAAAAGCAATAAGCTCATAGTATACTAATAAGATGGGAAATTGTGAAAAAATTGCTAGATATATGATCAAACACCCTATATAAAATACACTATTAGTCGCCTTTTACTAGGCATGGGAAAGTTGGTTCAAACTTTTAGCTAGCCAACATTGCCATCAGCATGAATGTCAAACAGTGTAACATAAGGATTTCTTTATCAACAAATGTATATGTATGGCAATGTCGTGTTATTGCTTCAGGTGACGACGTGCGTGCACAACCTGTTCGGCGGGCAGCGCTGGGTGGACCAGTATGGGGACATGCACATCGCCTGCCACGGCACCGACATCACCTGCAAGCTGCAGTTCATCAAGGTGACCTCACTCAACATGGCACACTATTAACGAACTACACTGCCACCGCATGCCGAGAGGTTGTCATTAAAATTCATGATGTCTTCTCGGATGCCGCCTACATTTAGCGTGATAGAACTCGCCAGGCGAGTCGTCGGCTTTGGAATTAGTACATAAACTCTCCGGGCGAGTCGGTGGAACTAAACGTGTAACTAACTTCACGGTTTTCCCTGGTGGGGTAGCCGAAGTGATATTGAAATAATTGTGAATCCCTTCTGAAATATTCAGGTTTGCTAAATCTCTGTGGTCCTCGTGGTTCCGGACTATGATTAGATAACATTGCGCTAGGCAGAAATGAAGATTGATGTGTCACCATTATTCATTTTGTCTGACAGAAGCTTACAAATGACGCGATTGCTTCAATATAATGCTTGTTTTTTCTGAAGGCCTCTACTGCGTCTAGTGGAACCTGCGCATGACAACCTTATGACATTTATATACCCAGACTCCCGCCTAACGCAGCGCTACGCGGAATGAAATGAAATGAAATAATTTATTCTGCAAGTGGATTCATAACAAATTCTTTTTCACGTCAAACATTTTTTTTGCCCTACCAGCACCTCGACGTGAATGGCCTGCTGAGAAGAGGTGCCGCAAGAAACTCAACAGATGGCCTTTTTTTAAATACGTTCATATGTACCTACTTATATATCTAATTTAGTGACATTATAAATTAAAAATATAAATTTCACTGTGCATGCGAGCAGACTATCTTGTCCAAATATTTTTGTCATTTAAATAATCTTCTACTTTGTAGTAACCCTTTATCATTAAACCTGATATAATAAAAATCTTAAACTTATTTATAGGTAATTCAATTAAATTTTGTGGCAATTTATTAAATATTTTTATGCTAAGGCCCACAAATGAGCTACTTATCTTACCAAGTCTGAGTTTTGGGACGGCAAGTTTGTGTTTATTTCGTGTATTAAGACTATGAATATCCGATTTTTTATGAAATTCATCTATGTTTCTACGCACATAGATGATGCAATCGAGAATGAATTGAGAAGCTATGGTGAGTATATTTATTTCTTTAAATAATGCCTTAAGTGAGTCACGAGGTCTGAGGCCATATATGGATCGAATAGCCCTCTTCTGCAACACAAATATTGTTTGTATGTCAGAAGCGGTGCCCCATAGCAACAGACCGTATGACATAACACTATGAAAATAACTAAAATAAACAAGCCTTGCCGTTTCAATATCAGTCAGTTGCCTTATTTTCCTAACTGCTGAACTAAGCCTCCCCGCCAGGGCAGATATATGAGGACCCCATTGGAGTTTAGAATCTATAGCTATGCCCAAAAAGGTTGTGGAATTAACGAATTTAATATTTTCGTTATTCATAAGTATATTAGCGTTAAT
Organism: Glyphodes perspectalis; assembly: GCA_951394215.1. Classification (NCBI taxonomy): domain Eukaryota; kingdom Metazoa; phylum Arthropoda; class Insecta; order Lepidoptera; family Crambidae; genus Glyphodes; species Glyphodes perspectalis. The sequence goes on from OX596221.1 coordinate 1,934,264, forward strand.
TTGTCGAACGTTAGGCATTGTAAACTTAATGCATTTAGTTTTTTGGGCATTTAGTTGTAAATTATTGACAGTGAACCAATGCAAAACTTGTGAGAGAGTATATATGAGAGTGATGTGTTGTGTTGTCCGTGTGTCGCAGGCGAGCTCGTGGTCCAGCAGCCGGCACGAGGTGCGCGGCTACGTGGCGGGAGGCGGCACGCGGCTGCGGCTGCAGGGCCGCTGGTCCGAGGCGCTGTACGCCGGCGAGCCGCCCGCCGCGCGCTGCCTCTGGCGCCCAGGTCGGTGGCCGTGCCCACGCGCGTCTGTGTCCGTACCCACGCGCGTCTGTGGCCGTGCCCACGCGCGTCTGCGTCCGTACCCACGCGCGTCTGTGTCCATACCCACGCGCGTCTGTGTCCATACCCACGCGCGTCTGTGTCCATACCGACGCGCGTCGAACCATACCCACGGGCTTTTTTACCAAATTTCACTAATAATCGTTGGTAGCTCACTAGATAACGCAGAGTTTCATAAACTTATTTCGTTCTCCGCCCATCATACCTACATTTATAGTATTATGAGACCCCTTTTTTGCCTCTAGCGCCCACAAGGGAGCGATATCGCCTACTTTGTGAAAGACTGGTATGAAATTGCAAACAAACAAACAAGAAGCTAGTATCGTTTCGGCCGTATGACGAAGGTGTCGTTGTTGCAGGCGCGATGCCGCACTCGCACGAGCTGTACTACGGGTTCACGCGGTTCGCCATGGAGCTGAACGAGCTGGAGCCGGGCATGCGCGAGTTGCTGCCGCACACAGACACCAGGCTCAGGTCGGCAACTGTTACTCATTGACATCTTGCCCTAATTGTAGGTCAACAAAGGACCGAAGTCGACGCAATATATTTTCCCTTCCACTCGTTTCCATCGAGCTAGCAGACATCAGGTTCGAATCATCACTTAATCATCATTATCATCATCTTGACCTTGGTCGGCGCAGTGTTTCTCCCTCACCACACCTCCCCGTCGGGTTTCATGGAATCAGCCACTCTCATTTCACTCACAATCTATATATAATTGACTGGCTCGTCGGTCGAGTGATCAGAGATCCTGGCCACGAAACCAAGGGTCGCGGGTTCGAATCCCGCTAGGGGCAAATGTTTCGTGTGATGAACATGGACATTTGTACTCGAGTCATAGATGTTTATAAACTATGTCGGTGATATGTCTATCCATTCACCTAGTATCCATAGTACAAGCATCAGCTTAGCTCGGAACTAGGGA